>VZRO01003744.1:0-127467 GCA_013397915.1 Daphoenositta chrysoptera
TACACTGCAACCCAGGACAGATAAGAAGATTACTTTAGAAGAGAAAATAATGGTTTTGATGTAATTCGTGCACTACCTTACTATGCAACACCTGTAACACTCTCTTCATAATGCTTTTTATTTTTTAAATGCTACCAAACACAAATTCTGAAACAACAGTAAAGGACTGTATAAAGTTTTATCACAACTGTGACGAGAATCAATTAAATTAATTTTTGTACACAAGTGAGCACACTACTCATAGTAAAACACAACCCCAGATACTTATGATGTTAAGCCAGAAACACAAAATTGTTTTGGTTTGGCTTTTTTCCCCTCCACCGTGATAAGTTACAGAGATGTTCTCTCATATAGAATGATACGAATATTTATGATTAAGTTATACTGCTTCCAAGTAATAAAAAGCCCTGAAATAGCACAGTTCAAAGACACCGAAGTCTAAATTGATCATTCGTCCACACTGATTTAGAGCCAAGCAAGTAGAAATTTAAATGGAGAAAAACAATCAATTGGCATACAGTTTTTAAGGAAATAATAGCATGAATTTCAAGAAGTAGAACAAACTCAGAGGACTTAAGGATTTCATGAACTATATGAAGTTTTGAGACTTGATCCTATAAAAATTTAAATAACCTCCAAATTTTACACAGGTGAATATTTCTAGCCAAATGATGTGTAAATTTAAGTCAGAAGAGTTGAACAGGTGATCCGGGATGTTTGGAGCAGGTTTCTAAGGATTTTGTATGTACTAGAGAAGAACTAAGAGACCAAGAAGTGAAGTTTGTAATACTCAGTCATAAAGTTACTACTTTTTTAGCATTACTTCCTTAAGTGGTTGTATGCATGATATCTGTCTGTCTGCCACCCACTAACTTTAGTGTGCAAACTTATCCAAACCCATGCAGTCAGTAAAAAGTGGAAAGATAATGATGGTCCTGAAGTCACAGGGAACTGAGCACCTTGCTAGAGAAGAGTGAAGGATTCATGTTCCAGTATCCACAGTAATAACGTGGCAAGGACTGAGGAATTGTCTCACTCTGAAGCCTGGTTGTCCAGAAAACATACTTACATGACACTAGATATCCTGAGGATATTATGCAGGACGGGGGTGATCAGCAACAACATGCAGAAGCAGATTAAAAGCAAACCCATATAAAATCAGATACCATTTGGCCCAATTTATATGGAAGAGCTGTCAAACAAAGTGCATATACCTACTCTTCCCTTCAAACAAGAATAAGCTGTTTGAATTTGGACAGATTGGCAAACTCAGATATTTACCATTAATACAAGAGACTAATTCTAAATATTAGTGACAAGGTCAGAGCTAGGTCAAGAATGAATCATTACTAAGAAAATGCACAGAGTCACTGTCTTTGGCATTTTTTATTTGGTTCTTTTCTTTCTTTTAAAGAAACAACAGGGTTGTATGACAAAGTCACCATTGACTGCAGGTTTTAAAATATGCCTTATCAAAGCAAAAACAATGTATTATATTTCTGACATTATTTCATATGGTAAAAATGATAATTAGCTGTACCAAATTATCACCTGTCTCAGGATACCAATTTCAGCTGTTGTTGAGTGCTTGTCTCAGTTGGCCTTCCTTTCCCGCTTTCTGTGAGTGACAGTTTTTAAATTAATAGCAACTTTATATCATACATAAAAGACAACTGAAAAAATAAAAATTACACAAACATGTTTCTGGCTGAAGAGTTTGGCCATACCGTCATTCAAAATAAAAGCAGTGCACAGCTTCCACATCCTAAGGGTCTCACGAAATTCACCATTTCTCACTCCTCAAAATCAAGCAACAATTATTCACAGGCTTAAAGCAAGACACTTGGAAGCTTTCTCACACCGTGTTTGGCACAATGTCCTAAAATACTGGGTTTGTCTATTTTTACAGTGAATTTGCTGAAGAATGAAATTCTTTTTGCAATACGAAATTTAAGAGTTGGCAATATATTTTTTTTTTGCTCTACTCTGATGTTTTCAGCCTCTGCTACAGCTTTAATTTGTTATAAGTTTCAAGGAGCTACATTCTAGCACTGACTGCCCTAAGTTAACACAATACATAGAAGCCTGCCAACTCTAATTCATTTCAAATTAGGTGAGGGATTTTTTTCCTTACATTTTTCTGGTGTAAAGATGCATGTATCTTCCAAAACAAAATATCTCAAGATTTTGTGATTCTTAACTAAGATTTTAATGAACAGATTTTTTTGTCCAATGTGCATTAGGCAGGGTTGGACTGAAATAGGATAACAACAGGTTTAGTACAGTTTGAAGAAATTTGCAAAAAGCTTGAAGTCACTATGGTGAAAACCATTTCAAGCAGTAAGTTAAGGAAAGAAAAGAAAAGAAATGACAAGACAAATCAAACTAATTAAGAGTAGATTGGAAACTTCCTAAGATAATCTGAATCTCTTTGCAAAAACAGTTATGGAATGCCCCACTTGGAACTAGTTCTTTATAGAGTTAATTTGTTTTTTTTTTTCTCTTTAGGAGAGGGATGTGGGATGCAGAAGTACTGAAGTAAAAGCCCTGATGTGACTGAACTGCCTTCTAATGTTTGTACTTCAGCCACTAAAACTTTAAGCATTTTATTCCTGTTTCCTCTCATTTCCCCCAATGTGGACAGCCGCATTCTACACAAAACATTGAAATTGGCCAGTAGTGATTATAAAAAGGTGTTGAGAAAAGAAATATAATTTATTCTTCTGTGACAAAGAAAGGAAGTTTGATTACCTAGCCAGAAAGACAGTTTAGTGTAACACCATGGCAGCAGTCCTGGTATAAAGAGTGTGGATGTCAAAATACTTTTAATGCAGGTACTTTGACTCTACCTCTTGTGCCTAAAGAGTGATGGCCAAAGTGGGAGCCACTTCAGCCACCTTCTCCAGTACACAATAGGATATTTTATACAAACATCAATCTACAATTTTTATTTTAGCTCCATTGTGACACAAAGGGCACATAGGTGACGCATACTTGTTTTGCACATTATTCTCCAGACAATACCAATATGGGTCATACAGTGTTGCCTTAGCAAAACTGTAACCATGCTGCCCCTCTGTTTGTCATGGATGAAGCCATATCTGAGGTGCTCTGCACACTTCTGCACTCTCCAGTCTGAAAAGTTTGTTGACTAACTGGAGCAAGGCCAAGCAAGTGCCATGAAGCTGTTTAAGGAGCAGGACTCCCCACGCAGGAAGAAGAGCTGAAAGAAGTGGGGGTTTTAGCTTGAAGAGGAGAAGTCTAAAGAGCACCTGGAACTACCCAATGGGAAGATATAGAGAGGAAAGGAGTGAGGCACCTCTTGGAGATGCACATTGAAAGAGTGGGAAGCACAGTCACAGCTGCAAAAAAAAAAAAAAAAAGAAATTCTGATTATATATTAGAAGTAAGGCTAATTAACAGTAGTGACAATGAGGCTGATCTAACACTGAAGCAGATGCTGAAAGAAGCTGTGAAATTTTAGTCCTAGGAGATATCAAATTTGACTCAGCCCTGACTTGAGCAAGAGGTTGAACTAGGTGATTTTTTGGCTATCCCTTCCAACAAAATACGATCTGCATATATAAGTTGCCTAGGGGCAATCAGCAAACAAAAGAGGCTTTGTCAATCAATGTAATCATATATAAATATTTGCCCATCTGTGTCACAACCTCCCAGTTTAATCTCACCCTAAATGAGTTTCAAGATGTGAATTCTAAATCAAATCAAGACTTAGAATCACTTCAGTCTTGCCCCACAGTAAGTATATAGTACTATGTTATTCATCAGACTGCCAATGCTTTTAAAGCCCATCAAGTCCACACGTGATTTAAACATGCAGGGAGTTATGATGTCGTCAAACACCATACATTGGACCTAATAATTAATTTGGAAATGAAGATCTGGTTCACTTCTCTTATGTTTTCTAGTCACCATGAGTTCCCGTTGTGAATTGTGTGAATCTAAACTTAACAAAGCCATCTTCTGAACAGGCAGAAATAATGACATGTCTGTTCCAGTCCCATGAAAGCAGATCCTTTGGCATTGAGGCTGAAATATTTAATTAACAATAAATATGCTACCATCATAGGCCTTTGAAAGAGAATCTTGCTTCTTATTTCATTTCCCAGTTAGATGGGCAGGGTTCTTTTTATTTTAGTTTGCCTGGCAGTTAAACAAACCGCCTTCATCCTAAACTTGTTCTTCACATTCTAGGTCTACCACTATCCATCCATTCCTATTATAATTATTGCCCAGGCTTTTATTGATGACTCATACAGAGGGAACATCAAGCATATGCATTCATTTGTGCTGTTTTATGAAGAACCACTTTGTTGGATGTTGACATAAAACATTTGTGACGACCTGTTAGAAAATTAAATTTGCCCAACAAAGTTCACAGAGAAGAGTCTATCAAAATAGCCATCAATATGGATGAAAAACAAAACAAAACAAAACCAAACCTTTATGGAATTCTTTCATATATTTCAAGGGATAGAAAACTCTTTCAAGTCTGTAGGTCAAAGGCTACATATAGGGAGCAGCATGTCAGTTAGGCAGAGGAAATGGTGGAAAGATTCAGAGAAAGTTTCATGTTTCCCCTTCCCTCACTGCTGATCCTTGGTTGCCTGTTTTTGACAAAGGGATGTAATGGGACACAGGTTTAAGTGACCTGTAGGGGAAAGGCACAGCCACAAAGGAAGGATGTGAAACAGGACTCTGTGGAATAGAAGAAAACAAAGGAAATGTTTCCCTTCCCCTCAGTAACCCTGTTGGGACCATACTGCAACAGCACTTCTGATACAACAGGTGGTTTTATGGTTTCGCACAACTTTTTGTTCTTCCTCATAAAACCACAGAAACCAAACCAATCCTCAGCCTAAATTATAGATGTGTACAGTTGCTGAACAGGCCTGAGTGTAAGCACAGTGTAAGCACAGAACACATCTCACTGCATTGCAGTATGTAAGATACATAAGAAAGAGAAAGATGTAGGCCTCTCAAACCATATTAATACTTGGGAAAAAATGGAACTTCAAATATTTATTATGTACAGTGCAGTCTTTTATACAACTTTCCTCTTCTTCTGTTCTTTATGCCTTATTTCACTCTTTGTCTCGCCTTTTTCCCTATATTATCCAGAGTAATGTACAGACTTCAAGGGATGATGAGCACTCAGACCACTAGAAACTAAAACGTATGTGCTGCCAACTGCAAAAATGTTTCTTTGTCTTTCCTCTGTTTTAACTCATGCTAAAGATGAATTTTTGTGGTCACTTACATTCACTTTCATGTCTGATAAAGGCAAAGCTTTAAAAAGTCTTTATACTCCCAAGTTCTCTAACAGATCCCCACCGAAGTCAATGAATATTGACTTTCAAGTAATGCATATGAAGTAATAGTCCTTTCTGTATCAGTCCAGAAAAACAGTTGCATGCCATTTTAAGGATATTTTACCATATCTTGCTAGTAGGTTTAATCAAGCTTAACATTCATTAAGACGGGCAAAAAAGGGAGATTTTTCCTTTACATAGTGACATGGAACATGTAAGTATATAACAACTTGGTAAATCATGCTTCTTTTGTTCTGATATTTACTTTGACAGCTGATAAAGAACATAGAACGTATTTATTTGCACTCACACCTTAGTTCAGACAAATATATAATTGCCTTTCTGATATAGTACTGATCTGTATCTACCAAGCTTCAGACAATCCACAAATCTAATCAGGCTGCATGTCAGTAGTTAGAAAATGCTACAGACCACTGCTACAGTGTTGCATCAATACTGATATAATAAAGCTATGAAGTCATATCAATACAAATATAGATTTTTGTTCTGAAACCACGCGGATTACACTATACTATGAAGTCAAAAAAATTGTATTTCATTGAGTTAACTCCAATGTCACAATTTTACCAGTCATTTATGCTGGTCTACAAATTTATTGAAATCAAAGTGGAAAAACTGGTTTTAACACATCATAAAACTGTCACTCATTTTTGTCTGTTCGCTAATCGTTTTTTTCAAGAGAAGATCACACATCAAATATGCAACAAATTTGAAAGTTCTCGGGGTGTCTGACAGTGAACCACATAATGTAGCCTTGTATCTGTCATGGAGCATACCTAAGCTAAAAGAATTTGATTAATTTCCTCACTTATTGCACATTTGCATGAGGAAATAACTCATAGAGTGAAATGAGAGGAAAACCTAAAATGTAAGACTTAGGTCACAACTTCTGAAATGGCATCAATGTGCACAGCGACACTTTCAAATGTATGCAAATGTATGTTCATCAAACAACAAAACAGTATCAATAACAAGACATAAAAGGAAAGAACAGGTTAACTTTTCCTCTGATTTCTGGCATTCATAAAACTTCAGCAATAAACCTATGAAATTCAAAGAAACAATGTAAAATAGTTGTGAAACAGTGAATGGCTGTTCTCTTCACAGAATCGAGAATGAGTTCGAACATCTACATCACGGTAATTAAACTCTTGATGACTGGTTTTTTGTTTTTTCTGTTTTATGAAGCAAAATTTACATTGGATTATATGGTGATTTAATTGGTATCCACAAGTCCCCTACATTCTTGCATTATCACTGTGTTTTCCCAGTGCATCCCCAAACTTCTGAAATCTACTACTAGGAAAGGAATGCAGCTGGCAGAAGGCAGATTGTTTTTAAAATATCCAAGGAAGGACTACAAAAAGAACTGCTAAAGTAAAATCAGTAGTCCAGTATTACATGAAATATATGGTACATGATGAATCTCTAAGGGAGGATTTTCAATGTCTCTTTTTAGCACAAGAAATCTCTACCTTGTATATATTTTAGGACGTACGGATGAGCACAGAAGCATGCATCTACATATAAAATATATTCCAAGAATACACATGGCTACTTGAGCTTTGGCACAGAAGTGAACTGAATGGCTTTAGACAGGGTTAATAAATGAAAAACACCCAAAATGCAATACTTCCCTCATACTTTCAGAAACAAAAGAAGCCAATATAAATTATGCAGCTCTGTGATTCATACAGCTTGAGTTTATGTTAACCAAATCAAATAATAGAACTTCCAAAACTCACAGACCAACCTGCAAGTTAATAAGCAGTACATTGCTATTTAGTACAATTAAATCTGTTGCGAGAAAAAAAAAAGAAAAAGAAAAAGGGGAAAGTAAAGTTGCCATAAATGTTTTAATGGGCTTGGTATAAATTCCTTTGCAAGCCAGTAACACTAAAATAAAATTTCTAAGCTGTTAAATAACATAAGGAAAACAATAGTATATTTCTTCACCTTTTCCAAATAATCAGCATGTAAGCAACCAAAATCAGATTGCTGTTCCTACGAGAATAGAAGGGACTTTAAAAATCTGGTTACCATACAGTTCATTTCTATTTTGATCTTAAGAAGTAAAATAAAACATTACATGCCTGTTGATAGGATGCCAGGCATTTGCAGATAAATGGTAAGAGATGTTGCAGAAATCCAATGATCAAAAAAGATAGCTAAATGATTACCCACCCCCAAGCACTGAAGTGAGCAAGACCAGAAAAGAAAAGTTCTGCTGTTACTGCTTTGTCAGCTGAATATTCCAAGGTGTAGAGGCTTCTTCTGATCCCCATTTAAGGATTATGCAGATTCAAAGTAAGCATGACATAACTATTCCTCACAGATGGTCTCACTACACTAATGAAAAGCAAAGGTTGTGGCTAAGAGATAATGTAAAATATTATTAGTGAACAATAATTTCAAGTAAAAACACTGTACTGAAAAATTCCCTTTACAAGGAAATGTTAATGAACTTCAAAAATATTGCGGCTCCCATATTTGTTTGCAGTGAGATGAATCCCCAGATTTCAAATTTGTGAAATAGCAAAAAAAATTCCAGTTTATGCTGGTTTGTTACATGCTCTGTGAGCAAGGATGCAGGCACAGTCTCAATTCATCACTTTTGCTGTACAGCTGAGAGTCACAGTCCAGTCTTCCAGCATGCTCTGGCCATCCATCTATTGCTTAATCATGCAGAGAATGCCCTTCTTTCTCAAGAGACATGATATTCACTCTTGGGGCTGCATAAAAGGCATGGATTAAGACACTAAGAGAGAGTGATCTTGGGTATAGTCTCATTTGCATCACACTCAGTAAAACTCGAGGAAATCATCATCACCATCACAAGGATAATGTAGTAGAAGGGAGTCAGGAGGAGGTACCACTCCTGATTTTGGCTTCAGACAAGGGATTTCACACAAAAAAGACTGGGCTGAAATATATCCAATAGCTGTTAGCCCATTTTAAGAGCTAGTGAATGAATTAAAATGCTTTGTTCATCAAATCCTTAAGGGCCTCCTAATAAAACACACCTGGGAACATTACAAAGGTAATTTAGTGCAGTTTTAATTATATATTGACTGCTATGAGTAGCACAAAAAATAAGATTTTTCCCTTCTTAAAGATATACTTGGGCCCTATTACATTAGAGGAGAAGGTGTAGCATCTCTCTTGTTTGTTCTGAGGAACATTAATACTTAAATTTTAAAGCACTCTTGAGAGATTTTTTGAGAAGAAAATCTTATGGAAAAGGAATGAGTCCAGCAAGGTGTCTCACTGAAACATCAATGGAGATCAAATTCAGGCTGATGCATAGCAGAGCAAAATTCCTCTTCATCTACCTGTGAAGCAACAGGTTTACCTAAAGCAACAAAAAATATTCACACTTCTCCAGCCTTTAAAAACCCATGTTTTCAGACACCATGAACTCCTGCAGTTCTTAATTCATTTGTTTCATCATTAAGAAAAAAAAAAAAAAAATGGACCAATCCATCTTTCCTAATTTGTGAAAATGGTCCCACTGTTGGGACCCCCCAGGTCTGATTTTTACAATACATGTGTGATAGAAGATTGATAAATGGTTGCTGTTTTCCTACTGTAGTGTTTCTGGCTAAATAACTTCTTTAACCAAAGTGAATGGGAATCTCAAGGTAATTCAGGGATGTGGATTTTCTCATCATTTTGTGGTTCTCTGCTACACCTAGTTTTTTTTAGAAATTCCTACCAGGAAATTTTTTCCATTCTCCAGGACATGGACATGTATTTAGCTATCCTAAGAAACTACAACAAACTTAAAGGGATTAAAAATTTTTGACTGATTTTAAGTATATTGATATTCAAGTATCAATACTAGAAGGATACAAGGAATGGCGATCTCGGTTTTGCCCTACATGGATACAGAGGCACAGTTATGTCTGATCATCAGGTCCCGTGGACTTGGGGAAATGATGGAGCCGTGATTGTAATTCTCACATTCAAATATCCCAAGTAGGGATTCACCAGCTGTGACAATTTCTCTTCAGCAATCTTTTTTGTTTAATTTTTTGTGTTTTGTTTTTTCATACAGTAGAACTAGACAAACAAGATCTATACCATCCGGTATCTGAGGTGCAGGATTTATACAGCAAAATAGTATAAACTATAAAAAATAATATTAAGAATTATATAGGCTATTTTGCTGGAGTAGATAGGGATCCTGAAAGTGAATGAGAAATTTTATTGTCCTATTCTCTGGATAAACACAAAGGAAAAAAGACTCTCTACCCCAAAAAGCTCACAGAAAAGGGCAAGTAGATAACATCAAGCAGACTCGGAAGCGTACAGATAACACAGATAATAGAAACCTTCTTCAAAACACATTTGGAATGTTTTAAGAAGAGATGTGAGAATTCAGTGACCCTATTGGTTGCAGTCACACCAAAGAGTGTCGAAAGATAAAACTAACTGAAACTTTGTCTTTTTATTAAAACATATTGAATTTCTACTTCACTGCTGATCCTGTTTCCCCATCAGACTGGCCTTACACTTCTGATAAAGTGAATATTTCCATCATCATTCTCCTGATGGATCTTCATTTTTAATGGAAAATGGTTAATGATCTCTGTAAGTAACAAACAAGTCTTGGTCTGCGTTACATGTTTGCACTTGTAAGGGTATACAAACCATGTGTCCCTACAGCGTAGACTGTGGCAGATGCTGAAAGCCAATCAATTTCACCTGAAACAGTGAAAGGAGCACTATAAAGGTCACTGCACAGTTCCACAGGGACTGAAAGGAGTGCACTGGAAGAGGCAGTCCCAGTTGCTATCCCAGTCCTTCCAAGTTTGCCAAGAGTTGTTTTTTTGCCTGCCACCTGGGCCTTAGAGGAGGGACTTTGCACGAGCAGCTCTGCTTTGGCTTAACCAGAAGGACCTGCCATTCAGGGCTTAATATTAGATGACAGGAACTTCCCACACAGCCAAATATCTGTTGTGAATATTACTGTCCAGTCTGTTTTCCCATAGGCATGTCTTAAGGCACAGATCTTTCCATTTGCATTTTTTTTTTCTGTGAGTCATAACTTCCTTTGCCAAATGAATAAAACTTAATTCTTCATATTTGAATATAGCTTGATGTGGTTAGAGTGAAGGTCAGATAGCCTGCCCTCAGCAGAAATTTCCATTTATCTCACAGTGATGTATACCAGGTTTGACACCTTAGTCTGTCGTGCCACTGACTCCCATCAGAACCAAGTCACCGGAAAGAATGGACGATTATTGATAATTTTTGTGTTTCTGCTTACCATAAATACACAGTTGAAACCATTCAGCAACTTCTTTCTTCCACAAGACTATACAGTGTTTTTTTCCAAGAACTTCATTGTGTAGTCACTTTCATGATACTGCAACTTTCCAGTGAAACTATCCTAATGAACAATAGCTTAAACATTATACAACATGGAAGAGAAAAAAATTTCTTAATCGTGCTTTGCATCATTTTAACTATCAAGCTGGTTTTGTGTTACTACTTTTTTTCCTCTTTTTACATCTTAGCTTCCTTTCCATCTTTCTTTTCAACCTCAATGTAAAATGTTCTAAATAAATGCTACATTGATATCAGTGAAAAGCAGGATTTTTTGAGAACAAGGAATATATTTATAGAATTTAATTCTTTGCCCTCCATGTTACAAGTCTGCTAAGTTAGAATATCTGTGTCGTTAAGGTTAAATCTAGAAATTTCTCTAAGAAGTAAAACTAAAATTGATGCAGCTGAGATGGGGGAGACACAAAATTCAGATGTGCACACAACTGAATCTGTTCAATATCGTTATCTATGATCCTAATGTGGGGATTGAGTGCCCCTCAGTCACTTGATGACACCAAGTTTGGTGGAAGTTTTGATCTGCTGTAGTGCAGGAAAACTCTGCAGAGGAACCTGGACAGGCTGAATCGATGGGCTGAACATAGTTGTGTGAGGTTAAATAAGGTGAAGTGCTGGGTCCTGCCCTTGGGTCACAACAACCCCTGCAGTGCTACAGGCTGGGGCAGAGTGGCTGGAAAGCTTCCTGGTGGGAAAGGACCTGGGTGTGCTGGTCAACAGCAGCTGAACATGAGCCAGCTGTGCCCAGGTGGCCAAAAATGCCAAAGGAACCTGGCCTGTGTAAGCAATACTGGGGCAGCAAGACCAGGGCAGTTACTGTCCCTCTGTACTCAGCGCTGGTGAGGCCACACCTCAAATCCTGAGTCCAGTTCTGGGCCCTTCACTGCAAGGAAGACATTGAGGTCCTGGAAGCATGCCCATGGAAGGACAACAGAACTAGGGAAGGGTCTGGAACACAAGTCTGATGAGGAGCAACTGAAGGAGCTGGGGTTGTTCAGCCTGAAGAAAAGGCTTGTTGCTCTCTACAACTACCTGAGAGGAGGTTGGAATGAGGTGAGGATCGACCTCTTCTCTCATCCTAACAAGTGACAGGACAAGAGGAAACAGCCCCAAGCTGCACCAGGGCCGGTTCAGGTTGGATATCAGAAAGAATTTGCTCACCAAAAGGGTTGTTAAGCATTGGAATGACGTGCCCAGAGAGGTAGTGGAGTCACCATCCTTGGAGGTGTTCAAGCAAGTGGAAGTGGTTGACAAGGTAGTTGTTAGTAAAGGTTGGACTTGATAATCCTGGGGGATCTTTTCCAACCTAAACCATTCTATAGTTTTTCGATTCCATGCTGTCTGCAGCTGCCTCTTCTATGGCAGCTAATGACAGAACACCATCCTCCAGACACCTCTGCTTCTGCCTCAAGTTAGTTCAACATGTTTGTGATAAAGGAATTGCCTGGCTATCCATCAAAAGAGGGAATCCTATACAGCATGTTTCAGGCAGGGGTTGATTTCTCTCACAGGAAGAAAGGAGAGCCTTAAGCCTTGCTTGTACTGCATTATAACTCAGAATAAGTGGGAATATCACACAAGAAACTGTAAAGATGACAACCTATAGGGCAGCACTCCTCACTTTCTTCCATCTAGCCTTTGTGTTGCTGTCTGAATACAGTCTTTGGGATGCCCTGAGCCAAAAAGCATACTTATAAATGTTTCTAAAATCACAAAACACTGACACATCACTCATACTAAAAGCAGTAGAAGGTATGATATGTTAGACAAGTTGATTTGATCTTTTGGAAATGGTTTAGTATCTAAAATTTTGTATGCCATATATGAAGAAATAGTGCCAGCAGGATACTGAAAACCACAGAGAGCTCTGTAGGAAACCTTAGGAAAGAACAGGGCAACTAAATAAATACCCAGGGAAAATAGATACTATAAAATTGGATCCCTGCTGTATCAACCTTTGTGGATGATATTGCCAATTTGGAGAACAGTGGATTTCAGGGGGTTTGGTAACCAGAAGTTATATGGGATATTGCTTAAGTCTCTGTTTTTCATTGGAAACTACAACACTTTCAAGTATAATAGAAATAACTCTATCTTCCTAGTATCCAACAAAATTGCTGTCTCAAACTACATTATCTATTTGGATTCACAGTAAAATTGCTGAAAGATTAAGCAGTGCAGAAACCATCTGTCAGCTGAGACTGAGAATTAATTGACACCGTTTTCTTAATATTTTGCACTTACACCTCATGCGATAAAACATGCATCTGTTGCACTTATTTCCTTACAGAATAAAATAAAAGGAATAAACACCACATAAATATAAATTAGGAGTTGTATGGGCAAATATAACTACTTACTTTTAATTCTTCAGTTTCTTTATTTTCAACTCAAGGTACTAAATAACATTCCATGATTGTGGAAAACTTAACTTTGACAAGCTTTTCTGGACTCTTAAACTGAAATTTCAAAATTTAAAATGCTGAAATCATAAACAATTCTTCAAGAGTTTATCTTGTTAATCTTTCTGGTGAAAATCTCTTTGCTAAGGAATTTTTGAAAATGGCAACTGGCAAAAGCTTGAAGTTGGAAAAGCTGCTTTCTACCTGTTAGTTTCAAGTTCCTTTAAAAAATGAAAATGAGATCTCTTTAAACAATAATGTGAGAAGTTCACAATCTCCTGTCAAATTCTGGCTTCAAAGAAAAAGACAATTATCTAGAAAATTTTTTCCCCCCCTATCATTTATTTAGTAAGCTGGTTGGGCAAATAATGTCATATCACCCCTCTGTCTCTTAGGGACCTGTAATTCTAGGATAAGCAGCCACTTCAGTTTACAGGAGGTTTCTTTTGATTTCAGAAATCTGTTGCATCATGCTGATTGATTTGCACTCAAATGTAGTTGTTCTGAAAAGCAATAAAACCTTGACTCTTACTAGACACAGAAAAAAACAGTTTCCAAAACATTCTTACTTGACATAAGACAGCCCTGAACTTCAACATGAATAGTAAAAGTATCGTTTGCACAAATGTAAACATCAAGGATACATTTACCAGGGTCACAAAACTTGGGTGCTATTCAATCTGCATTAATGATGTACAAATAATGAGTTGCACTTAAAGCAGCTATGTTGTCAAAACATTGCTCTTTTAATCCCTGATAAATTATGGAGTTTGTGAAAGCAGATTTTTGCAGATAATTGAAGATTTTTTGAAACATATGTGAAAAGCAGATTAAGTGTGAATCCAGTGCTGCTAAAGTAACCTATAAGTCTGTCACAAGTCTTTGTATTTCACCATTTCATAAATCCACAGCTGGCTGTGTATCTTTTTTTACTATAATCCAATCTTATTTTATGTCTAGATTTTTCACATTAAAAATTTGATATATCAACTCAGATTTAAGGTCCTTTCAGTGCATCAGATTGGAATGTATTAGGTTTTAAAACAAAACAAATAACTTCCAGATTGGATGACCTGTTTTCACCCCTCTCCACCTGCTGTAAGTGGGAAATATAGGAAGAACTTTCCTTAAGGATGTTTACACAGGTCCTTTGTTAGCACGGTTGTGCCTTATTTAGAGCTGAGTGGTATTTCTTCTTGAATGTACAGAAAAAACAATAGTACCAACAACCGACATGCAAGAACACACAAATTTCTGATGATTTATTTAAAAATCCATGTATTATTTCTGTCTTCTTTTTCTATGATGGGTGAATGTCTTGCTCTAGTTGATTGACAGTTTCATGACATGAGGTCAACAACAATGAGCTTCATCTTCAGACATTTTTTAAAAAGATTTCTGAATTTTTATTATGTTAAATAAAGCTATAAATAATTAGAATTTTAATTTAACAATATGGATGTTCTTTGGCTAGCTCTCCTCCTACTGCCTTCCCTTCCACCAGCATAAGTTCTTTCTCGGAAAGAACACCACAGAACATGTGATCCTGTATCTTTTACTTGGAGTAGCAGCAGCTGCCAGGCAGGTGCTTACAAGCTTGAAAAGTTGTCCACTGAGCACAGCCAGCAGAATGGCTCCATCCCTATTTAACCAAAGTCAGCCAGAGTCATGGGTAGGAGTAGATCAAAAGAAGCGAATGCAGAGTCTGCAATTAGCAACGCCCACGGAACCACCAGCAATAATCCCGGCATGGCAAAAACAAAAAAGGGCTGAAGAATGAAATGATTATGTACAGGGCCAGCTGCAAAATGACATGCAGTGGCCATTTTAAACTCAAGTATACTAACTTCATGTAACATTTGAGATTTTTGCAAACCAACACATACAGGGCAAGCCCTGCTTCTCGTGTTTCCCTACCACTTCCCTGACAAAAGTGGTGTTAATGATTCTTTACTCTTTGCTGCCAGTAGTTTTCTGATAATGTGAACAAAACAGACAAATCAACTTCCTAAATCTAGTAATACTAAAAAAAACACTCCAAACATTATTTTTCCAGGAGTTCGGAAATGAAGATGTTGATCTTAAGCAGTAAAATATGCTCTTCTTGGCATCTCTCCCTGTCAACTTTGTAGACTTTGCCAAGTGCAGTGCTCAGTTTGTTGCCTTCATTGTCAGATCAGCATCCTATGAATCTACTGTATGCCAAGGTGTAAAAACAGAATTGATGTGAAGATAAACAGCCATGTGTCTGCATCTGATCAGTAATGATAAAGGGCAATATTAAGAGCGTAACTGGCAGATCCAATCCCCTTGCAAACCAGAATACATGATAAAGGAGATGTGTTTTTACTGCTGGATCTTTGAAACTAGAGAATGCAGGTACTATTCAATGACATGGCCAAAAGATCTTCTCATGGTGGATTGCAAACCAGACACAGTAATACAAAAGTATGGTAGCCAAAATAGTCCATCTCTTTCCTACTGGGAGTTGGTTTTGTTTAAAAAGTAGTTTTAGGCAATGAGACACATTCTTGCCTTCAAAAATTCAAAGTTGACTGTGCGTTGAATATCCTTTTTTTTTCACTTTACAAGACTTTATTTGGAATCCCTAGGAGGAAAAATCTAGATCTGGGTAATAACCACTGCTATTTTTGACAATAGCTGGTATAATATTCTCTAAGACTAAAAGGTGGATTGATTCACTGATTGGTAAAATTGCAGTTTCAATCCTTACATTTTCATCATTTTACTGCATTTTGCATTTGCAGCTCTCACCTTTGGGATACTTAGTAAAAGAAAGACCACAGTCATGATCCATATTCTCTGTAGAATAGTCTAAATAATTTACCATTATGTGTTGATGGAGTTACACCCCATAAACTCTTCAGACCTACAGAAGTCTGCACATACTTTATGGTAGCATTTCCCTTGGATTTACATTCATAAATCCAGTCCACTGTTACAATAATTGCGGGAACACTTAAAAAAATACACAAATACTAGCTTAAGGGAAAGTAAGTCAAGCTTCTTTCCTTGTGTTTATACTGCATGTTGATGCTCACTTTCTACAAATATTTAAACTGTCTGACAAAGTGTTGCAAATTTTGAACACTTTTGAATAGGCTCCACATGCTGCCTCTTATGCAAATGATCACTTCCAGATTTTTCCAATTTTCCAAAACCTGGGCAGTACCTAGTTTGATTGTCCATAAGTGCCTCCCAGCATTTGAAAAAACACTTTCCTAGATTTAATTGAATTCCTTGTGCTTAGCAGCCATTCCTGAATTCCTTCCAACCAAACCATCCCAGGACAGCTGCTTCCCCCAAGTTAGAGGGGAAATGCAAACCTGAAGCAGTAGCAGTGCAGCTGATTTCCTGTGGGGAGAGGAGGCAGAGCAGTAGGAACTGTTGGACTGGGCCATCATGGGCCTGCGGGAAATTTTTAGAAGATGCTTGACTTTTGTTTCCTCTTAAGGTCTTTTTTTCCCCTGGACACCTACTCTTTTCACCGTACTTTCCACTTATTTTTAGATTGTGCTTTCCACTTCTTACATTTCTTCTCCAGGTACAAATGAAGATTTCATCATTTTCCTCACATTCTTGCCTATTTCTACAAGAAGTAATACAATTTTAGTGGGATTTGCATTGCACTTCCCTTTTTAAGTTATAAAATCTTTTTAATTCTATCATAATTGCATCTGCATTAGGATGTCTGCACTGATCTAAACTACTGCTGTAGCAAGACTGGTTCCTCCTTTCTCAGACAGGCAGGGAAGCCACAAAAAACCTGATGTTATAAAGTGTAATTCCTGGAATATGTGAGATTTTGAGTTTTATGTCCACAGAGATGTATTAGAATGTATTTATATATTCTTTTATACCTGGGGTGAAGTTATTTATTAAGTAGCTAGATAAACTTTGCGATCAGTGAATGATCTATACAAGAGGACATATGGGTAGAGTGGCAATGCACTCAAAGAGCATAGGAAACCTGACACAGCTGAGTTGTCTGAGACTGTAGGATCAGAGATGAGCAGTCCCTTCAGAGTGGTGTTATTCTCAGACCTTATTCAAAAGCAAAATCAAAAAGGGTTCTTCTCCAGTAAAATAAAACTGAGCTTGTTTTGCCCAGATTAAAAAATCATGACAAGCTTGTTTTATATAGCAATGAAATTATGACAGTAGGTAAAAGGTGATTGTGCCAGATAAACCAGAAGTTTCTCTCTAACTCTGCCCTGTAGTTAGTTAGATTACCTATTCCAACTGAAGCTTCCTAAGTTTGACAAATTTTCTAATTTTTACCAAATTGTGTTTGCAGTGTGAGAAAATATTTTTTTCCAATATATTTACTGAACATACTTCTGCAAAGTCATGTAGTTTAAGTAGTTAGCTAATTTTTAATTTCAATGCTCAGGTGTTTGCTGGCATGAATGTATTTTCTGTTTTTGAAGTAATAAATTCTACTTGCATGCTTTTATCCTGTCAGGCTTTCAAAGAATCCTAAAGTTTTACTAAATGATTTGGAAGTTCTTCCTCACTGCCTAGATGGTGCCTTGGAAGATTCAATGCATAGCAGGGAAGAATGGCATCATGCTGCCAGTATCTGCTCTTAAAATATCTTCTAGGCCTTTCAAAAACAATTTCTTTTTTCCCAGCTCATGCATGATCCAATATGACAGGTAGAGAGGAAGGATAAAGCAGCTGGGAGCAAGAGGAAAGATGAATAAGGTTATGTTTTCAGTGACAAGTACCTACCTTCTGCCCTTCCTTGCCTCAGGTGCCTTTTACAATGGTTGCAGCTCAGCCTTCCACAGCTTCTCATCTTCTGTGCCCCACTGTCCAATGAGCCCTTCACTCGTACAAAGTTAACAACACTTTCCCTCAGGTCCCAGTGTTACGTTTAAACGTTCACTCAACCATACACATACACTCCATCAGCAGGAAAAACAGCCACTCCACACATCTACAGCAAATTGTTTTGTCTTTTGGTGGGGTTGCCACAAATAATTTTTCTTTGATTGACTCCTCTCTCACTTGTTATCTTCTGAATCTCCTCCTGCCACCCAAAGAAATGGACAGGGTACAAGTCCTGAAAGTGCACTAGTGCTATTATTTCTCCCCATGGGCCAAGGACACCTCAGGCCAAGGACACGGCCATACCCTGGCAGTACCAGGGGGTCTGCTGGACATTTTTATCAGTGTCCTTAACCATGATACAAATGCTGTGTGTAGAGTAAATGGAGATTATTTTTAAAACTGGGATCCTACAGATATTAAGTTCAAATATCTCCTCTTCCCTTGTTTTCCCCTTTCCTCATACCCTTCCTTCATCTTCCCTGCTCTTTTCACAATCTGAGTAAGGAAGGACAGATTTTGATGGGATATACTAGCACAGTAGTTTTCTGGCAAAGTCAGCAGCTCTGTCTCCAGTTACTTAATTTTTCTTTTTTTTTTTTTGTAATAAGCCATATTTCATGCTGACAAGATGACCATAATGCCAAATTATTCAATTTTTTAAAGTACAGTTATATTTTGTGGCATAAAACTTAAAAAATTATCAATACATCAGTACAGAGGAGGATTGGTTCTCTACAGTGTTTTGTCTCCTCTTCACTTGGGTTTATACTTTTCAGTGGGGTGGAAAGACTTGATTGACTGGGCTCCTGAGATTTTCTGAAAATAAACACAGGAAAAAAATAGGTAATCACAGATATAATTGTGTCTCAGACATTTCCAAAAATGGTACTATGCATAACAAGAGATTTTACTTTCTAACAGAGAGACAGATCAGAAATACATTATGGTTTCTTGGTTGGGATATGTCAATGTAACAAATTGCAGTGCCAGTTCAGGTTACTCCTGCCAGTCCTAAGGATGCTCTCTGGAGGCTGGCAGGGGTCCAGCAACATTATCTGGGGTTTGTGAGGGTTCACAAGCTCCCAGGGGCAGGATCTACATCCCAAGGCAGGGCACTGCACTAATGCCAGGCTGCAGTGTCCAGACCCCAAGCTAGCTCATTCACGATGTTATTGCTCTACGCCACATTGACATGTCTAAGTGGTTCTGGCATTTGGTCTCCTCAGGCTTTGGAGGTAAAATAATGCATGTAAGGCAGACACACAGTGTAGAGTGAACTATAATGGGCTGGCCACTTAACGACCAGTGCAGTCCCAAGCTCCACCTGCACTCTGTGACAGAGGCACAATTAAAAAAGCACAAGTGCACCAGCTACCAGAGAGGCATCAGGATTTCACACTTGCAGCACGCTGTAAGTATTTGGTGGTATGCATTTCTACAAACAGAATAATCCAGTGATTAAAAGTCATGCTTGAACCTTTACTGTCTTTTCTTCACAGAGAAGCAATTTGTTTACAAACATTAAATACGAATAGACACATGTTCAAATATACTGAAGTCATTAAAACCCATGCTACTGTATGAAGAAAAAAAAAGGTAATAGAGGCCCAGACTTCCTTGTACTTACATAAGTAGTGCTGACACATTAATACTTTCACTCAGAAAAGAATGAATAAAGAAGATCACAAAATTTTTAGGGACCTATTCAACCAATAGAAAAAAACAACATAAAAAGAGACTAAAAGGTAATACATAATTGACAGGTGGAAAGCATTCATCAATGTCTGAGCTATGACACACCTACTCTGTTATATAAAGTTGTATTTTTAAGTCTTTGAATAGTCAAAGAGTCTTCATTCTCTTTAAAGAGAATTTTGAATACCTTAATTTGAAAATTAAAATGGCATTTTTTTACTTCATTTTTGTTGTTAAATCAACATTTTTTCCCATAGGAATAACCAACTTTTAATCCATAAATTATAGCTGAAATACACATAAAATCAAAATTCAAATATAGGTATATAGGTATATACCTTTCATCAACATCAGTATACTGTATGTAAGAAGCACTTTTACCAATCTCACTCACATAGATAAATATATAAAGTTTAAAATCACACATTTGCAGCTAATCCATGACTGTATGATGGCACAAAAATGAAGCACAGATTAAGAACACACAGAAAAAAACATTGTTCAGGTGTTCCTGCACCTCAATCATCTTCAGTTTTTATGCAGAACCCCAAACCATGAAAGCTTCACAGGAAGAAGTCATGAATCTCTGTGAACCTTGGTTAAAATCTGGTCTGAATTTGTAACAAAATAATAAGCCAAATGAGCTTGCATTTCTTACTTTTTATAAGAATTTCAGAGATCTGGAGTTCTTATCCCACTGTTACACGGTGTGAAGCTGTGTCATTCATAAGGAACTATAACTATGTTACAGCCCAGATAAATGTCTTAGTGAAGTATGCTTCTGTTAGTTAGTCAGTGTAAGCAATCTATAAAAATAAATTTGCAGAGGCAAAAGTAATTTGGGTTAGCTGGCATATTTCGGCAGTGTTCAGAAAGCAGCAAGCTTTCCCATAATATTATCTTTAACGTTCTGTTTGCATTTAAGTTGTGTCTATAAGTGCTTTCTGAAAGCTGCTGTAGACTAAATAAAGATCAAGGGTCTCACCTTTGTTATTTCTGCTGCTAATGCATCAAACGAAACACAAAAACCCCAAATATACTTAGAGGAATTATGTGAGATGTAGAAAACAATGCCAGCATCAAGCTACTTTCCCAAAAACTGTTTCACTTTTTAAACACAGGCAGACCAAACCATAAACATTACATAAGTATGAATCATTGCCAGCTGGGAAGAAGGGTGCTGTAAATCACAGCCAGGTACTCTCTCATGTACATCTGTCTCTAGTTCTGACCCATCAGTGTTGGGAGACCTTCACTGGGTTGCAGAGACATTTTGCCACCTCACTGTACGTTAGGCTTGCTAGGAAGATCCTCACTCATGTTGGAGCTTGTAACAGCAGGAAATTCTACAAAAGATGTTGAGAAATACAGCTCCTGAGTTTCCCTGTCATCTTACAGAACTATTTTTAAATGTGCATACACATATGCATTATTATATATGTTTTGCTTTTTCCTCCGCACAAGCTACAAAGCCTATGAAAGATTTACATAAGGATCTTGAATTATAGTTAATTTGCAGATGGGTTCAATTGCTTTTAGCATGAAGTTGAAAAGAAGCATCAAGGACACCATTATTCCCTTTGTAAAAATCGCTCTTGAAAAAATGAAATCTTCAAACATAGAAAAAATTCCACAGCTTAACCTTTCCTGTACAAGGGGTTTCATTAGAACAACAAGCTAATAGCATCTGATTCTCCTTTAAATGAGTCATCCAATTATCCCATGAACATCAAGGAGCAGAATGGGCTAGGACCTGGGGATAGTCTTGGCCATTGGATATGCTCTAGAAGTATCTAAAATCCTAAGAGCTGTAAACAGAGAAGAGAGATTTATTACAGTGTTCAGAAGAGAATAACACCACTGCCTTTATATGCAGCTATGAAGAGTCGGTCCAGGCTCCAGTTTCTGAATTGAATATGGAAACATTCATTCCAAATACAGGCAAAGAGGATGGAAGGGAATACGCTTTGCTCTTTATGCCCTGCATTACGCAGTAAGTTTCATATTTTTTCACAGTAAACACAGTCACAAACAAAACAAAAAGAAGACTGAAAAGCAATGCAATTGAATTAACTACTTGCCCACATGAAAGCACAAGTCTTTCACAACTAAGGACTACAGATCTGGGGATCTGTACTCCACAGCACTGCTCATATTAAAGCAAATGAGTGCAATGCCACTGTGAGAACTGAAGGACTAGAATATAAAAGGGAAAAAAAAATAATAAAACCCATCACACTTTCATGCTATTTTGAATGCAGAAAGTACAATCTTACTCCTACTATTTAAGGCTCACGGGGAGTGATAGGCAAATGAAAGATCTTGCAGCTGAGCACAAAAGAGACCAAAATCTTTACATCAGTTTTGCATCAAACCGTCATCCAGTTTAGATTTCTATGCCTCCAGCTACTCGGAGCATGCGGAGATGGCACTTGGATAATCAACACATTTCTAACCTGACAGCAAAGGAAGGACAAACTCCCTGTAATTGACTGACACTTAGCCATGTCAGGGAGACTAATTTGATCACTGTCTGTATGTTCTCCATGAGGAAAATAAAATAAAAAAGCAAAAATCTGATTCTGGCTGCCAATGACGTGTAATTCCTGCATTTAACACTTCAGTTCAGCAATCTTTGCGTCTACCATTGTATTAAGAAAGAGCAACTGTATTACTTGTGGCAATCTTTTTTCACTGTTTTAAGTGACATTAGTTTGTATGGGTGCTTGTAGCTCTGCACATGTGTATGCAAACAAATGGACGAAAAAACTGAATGCCTGCCAAGCTCAAAAGGAAATAAACAACAGGGAATTATATGGGTTTTTTCAGACTTCTAAGAAACAATTACGAGGAAGAAAGAATAAAAACACAAGAAAGCACTTAGCAGTAACTGATGCTTCTTGGGACCTGAATCATGCTAAAGGGTCTGTTACATGTATCCAACCTTAGTGTACCATTATAAATTCATATATTTTTAAAGCCAGGAAGGATGATTAGTTATGATCATTAGTTGCCATCTACCACAGGCTATAAAGAATTTCTGAATGAAATTCAGGTCTGAATGAAACCAGACACTTCATGAAGCAGGAGAACACCTTTTAGGGTACATCCAATTTTTACATAAAACCTTTGGTTCTGCGCAACTGTGTAGGCTCTCATGGACATTTTAACTATATTCATCACAGGACTATCAGGAGAAACTCTCTCCCATGCAGGGTAACTGAAGGGAAACAGGAAGCTTGGATGGGATGTGAGCAGTGGTCAGGGTCTCTTCACTGGCATGAATTTTAGCCAATTCCAATGAATATTCCCATTAAAAACAGCAATCCACAGGGAATTCAGCAAAGCTTTTCACTATTCATTGATGGGCTTTATTCACATACAGAGGTAAGAAAACAAAAACAAAAAAAAACCAAAAAAAACAAAAAAAAAGCCAGAAAGAAATGCTTAACATGAAAGAACAGAAACAATTAATGGTCCAAATCATGGATGGGAAGAACTTAGCAAATGGAGAAAAACCATGTAACGAGCAGCCCAGCTGAGACTGTAGCACAATTTGCTTTTTTTGCTGGGTCGGATATTCTCCCACCCACAGCCCTTTTTTCCCCTGCATGTCCTTTCTAGGTTCTCCAGTCCAGGTACTCAGCAAATTTGAAACCATTGCTTTGTACACCAGCCTCCTCTTTCATCAGCAGAAAAGCCAAGGGGGGATTATCACACTGCTGCTGGCCCAGTCTGTGTGTTGTGCATATGTATAACAAATGACTTTATTATAATGCCATGAATCATTGGTGAACTAGAATCCAGAGATGTGGGAAATTTTATTTAGCTTGAATAAACAAGTCTCAACATTTTGTTTCTATGTTTCAATGCCGAACCCCTCCTTTCTTGGCAACAGAGCCTTCCTTAAATCTCTTTAATTCAGAGAGTAACAACCACAGCTATAACCATTAAAGCTGTGATTCACCTGGAATGTGTAGCAGCTACAGAATAGCTCGGGGTAGACTGATGAAATACACAATAGACAAGGGATGAAGTTTGCTCATAAGCAGGGACAAAATTTTAAAAATCGTGTCTACTGAGTCCTGCTTTCTTCCTGACCGAGCAGAGGAGCAGTAACTGGTATCACTCAGGCAAGAGGGTACAATAATCCCTCTGAGGGGCTGCACAGCAGTTGTTTCAGGAATTTGCATTTTACCTCAAAACTCCACACAGGGGTCTACCTCACATTGGCAGTAAGCACTCTGACTTTCTGCTAAAGGAAAAGTATTTCACCTGGGAATACCAACCCGCTACATTAATGGGTTTTGTATACACGTAATACAGGCCAAATTTCTGTCTCCAATATGAGAACAGATGATATCCCGCTGTGACTAGAGGCAAAAAATGAGAGAGGAAAAAAGAAAGAAGAAGTGACAAGAAGCCACAATAATTTTCCCCTAAACTGTGAAGGTTGTTCTTTCACCTTTGCAAATAGGTTGCTCTTTTGCTAGCCTACTGTTACTACTCTGTGCTCTGCATGTATCACACCAGGATTTTAAATATCCAGTACTGTATTTTTGAAATGTTTTGAATTACATGAATATTTTTACTGAAAAGCATATCTGAAAACTGAGCTACTTCTGAAGCTCAGCATGGAAAGACTTCAAAAAGCATTTATTCTGAAAGTAAAAAAAAAATTACAAAATAAGAAAAGAAACTACAAGCATCTAAGCCCCGAATGCTTCTGTTCCATTTTATCATGTATTACATTATTGCTTTTTTTTCTTTCTGTCAGTGTTGCCTTAAAGATTTTTTCTGGTTATTCCTAGAAAAGACTCATCCTAATTTCCAGATGCAAAGGCACATCAGGACTATACCCAGTTCAGAGCTAGAGAAACTTAGAATGTAAAAATACAAACTCTCATCCTCTTTTAAAGCTCTTAATATTAGACTAAATGTAAGTTTAACAAAGAGAAATCACAAACAGGTAAATTACTGTGTGTCTTTTGCATTAGGGTGTGGTGAAAATTAATTCCTATGCAGAAAGTGCTTTGAGATCTTTGCATGAAAGGCCTTACTTTGGTTAAGAGCAAACTAGTATTATTAAGTGTTATTTAAATAAGTTGGAGTCAGGGAACATCATAGGTGTTTCCCTGTGGGTTAAATCTGAGAACTGGTCTCTGTTGCACTGTAGCTCAAGTTTAACCTTTAGAGCATCAACATCACATGCATCTCATTTACAGGGCAGAGATAAGGCTCCCCTGGGCCTTCCAACACCCCAGCCATGGCCTAAACACCCAGCTGACAGCCAACACACTGTAATTGACAAGGAACTTTGTAAGGTAGTTTTGGACTTCAAAAGGAAGCAAATCATCCTTTCATCTTCAAATTAGATTTCCTTTAAAAATCCACAATAGTGAATACACAACCATGTGGATCGAGTGTAAACCTCATCATTTTAAAGCCCATAACTTTATATTATGACCCTCAAATCAGTGTCTACCCACAGTCAAATTAAAATACTTTGAATGTTTTGCTGAAAAGAAATTAATAGAATACAGCAGAACTATGAAATTTCTTTCTGATTCTTGCTGTTGGTTTTCAGGCTTTAAGAAAATAACTGAGACAATTAGAGTGCCAGCCCTGGAGACCTTGTGTAATCACAAAATAAGCATATCACAAAGCAGAATCAATGCGTACTTGCTAAATCATCAGTATTGCCCACATGCAGAGGTCTGACAAGATTGCACTGTTCATTAATTTCCTGTTTCAAAAATCAAGCTGTATCTGGACATAGGTAATCATATCAATTTAAGTCACATTCATTCAGTGCCCTTATGTCCATCTAGATTTTCAGTTTTTAGGACTTAGGCTTATAAATACAAGGCAATTGTCATAAAGACTGCTTAGAAAGGTTTTAACTAAGAATGCGAGCAGAAAAGAGAACACAGCTGACAAGAGCCAAGACACTTCAACTATTAGCTCTGACATTATTTTCATGTGATTAGGATGTCAAAAATGGAGAGAGACAAATGTTTAGTTTATAAAATTGTTACTATTGACATAAAAAAAAAATTCTAAAGCATTAAAAATTTGTAAAGTGGCCAATGAAATAAAATTCATTTTTTATTGTTCTCATAAGGGTTATTTGAAAAGGTACCTTGGCATAGGCAAAACTGTGTATCCTCTTGTGAACACCTGTGAAATGTTGAGTTTAATTGGGCAACAGCTGGTGCTGATTGTGGGTTTTCTTGCTGTATCTCATTACTGGTTTCACCTTTGCTCTCTCCTGATTCATTGCTGCTGGTGTGCTGCTTAAACAACCCCAGCAGAAATAAAGACAGTCAAAGAAAATGATTGAAATAGTTTGTGTACATCTGTGTGCTTTTGAGCTTTCTCAGACTTTTGCAGATGGATGGAGTACGTGGGTGGTGGTCTGAGGATATCACACACTGGCTGACAGTCCTCACAATATCTTTCAATCTCCATCTAGGCATCAAGTTTTTCTGCAGAGGTTAGGAGAAGCTGTAATTTAAAACTATTTATGGTCTAAAAAGCTCAGGAAAAAAATTTAAAAAGCACCCATAATAACCTTGTCATTTTGCAGTGGAATATATTGCTTTCTCTCACTTCAATAAAATTATCAAGAAGTAATCATGTATGTACTACTGCATTATCTTGCTCAGCATTCTCAGGGAAAAGCTGCTGATCCTGAGAGCCAACCTACCATCTTTTGCAATGTTTAGGAGAATTAAGAGTTCAGAGAGAAGACATTTTGAGTGCTGACCTTGACAAAAGCAGAGAAACTCAAGAGTGCATCAAGAAGAAGAGTAAATGGCAGATGAAAAATGAGGGTTTTTTGAAAAGAGTATTGAAATAAAGTCAAATAAAAAGTCTTTTGCAGCCAGATGCCTATTTCAAAATAAGAACATGATTTTGAGAAAGTCTGAAATTGGTAACAGAAGAAAAATACCAAAATACCTTTGGAAGAGAACTTACTAATGACTTGAGCAAGATCAGAACTAGACTGAGACTACATTCTTTTGAAAATGGAAATTCTCATCTCTTTTCCTGATACGTAAGTTCTTGCACAGAGAGAAAACAGGATTAAAACTATCACTTCAGGTAGTGCTGTTTAAAAAAAATCCCAGGTCATCAGATCCAATGATCTGAAATAGCTGTTGAGTGAGCATTCATTTTAGTTTGAGATAGAAAGTTTAAATATAGGTCAATGATACTGATTTTAATATCACAGATATTCAAATGATATTTATAAACTAGATTGCTTTCAATTTGTATAGCACTACAGCATATTATGAACATATTACTATATGAATTGATAATACCAACATACAGTTTACATTAACCTACCATATTATAAACATATGAAACCATTAAATATTTTGTCTTTCTAATACTGTTTTGATTACCAAGGCCTTTAACATTAACCTCCTCTTTTTTCTCCTATCTTTAAGAGCAGAAAAATAGAAAAGCAAAGATCGTAATGCTGTGTACAGCAAGTGTATTAAGGTTTTAACAACATAAATACAACATTGGGGTATAAGTATGTTATATATATATATATGTATGTATATAGAGTTGAAAGTTTATCGATAACTGAAGGGATATTACTTAATCTCTACACGATATGCTGATGTAATATCTCCTTAAATGGTATGGGGCAGATATATATTTTGACTTATTTTATCTTTCCATAGGGATAGAAGCTTTGAATATATAAATAGGCTCAGAAATACTTATACCTGTGAGAATACAGGGCATATTTATAATCCTGAATTGTGAAGAGTTGGAATTGTATTAATTTGTATTGTCGTTGATAGCTTTAGATTTACCTATTAGTGTTCTTAAAAATCTCATTAATAGAGGTAGCCTTAGCAATGTGCTTTTGCTATTTCTGCAGTTGTAGCAACAGAAAGAATTTAGGTGTCTTGACACAATTTTCAGCTAGTGTACCTGCATCTAGTTTGATATATTTAGTGTGGCATTGTGTTTTATGTCTTTATTAATGCAGTATGAGTGTTGTTATTACCTCAAAAGAGAATTTCTACATACACAATACCTAAAAATGAAGAAAGAATTTATTTACTGGTCTGTGTTAAGGTAAGAGAAATATTTGCCATGTCGAAACACATCCTCATTTAAAGACAGAAAGACATTATTTGTGTTGAATCAGATAAACATTAATATCAAATTTACTCTCAGTATTGTAACTTCAAAATTTGCAGACCATTTAGACTACAATATTTTGTTACTAAAAATTAGTTGGCCTACTGGGCTCCTAGAGCAACCACCTCATCACGAGGTGGCAGCTAAGTTCTGTGTTTGGATAAAAGAGCTCACTGATCACCTCCCTTCTTGTTAGGTAGCATTTCCCTAAAGGAATTATGCATGGATCCATCCCATCCCTGTCTGACCCACCCATTTTTCTGAGTCAGATGCAATGATAGACACACAACAACATCTCTCTGCTATGCTAATGGCTTCTTCTCAAGATAAAATATGACACATCAGTTCACAAGGAGCCAAAGATTTCTGTTTAGGATGAAGACAAATACAACAAGACTATGAAACTATGTCTTTTCAAACACCAGGTAAACAATTCTAAAACTGAAGCTTTAAAAAACATCTAGATAAACTTCCTGAAATTCACCACAGTAAATTCACCATCTTTCCTAAGCTTAGTTGCAAATGAGAGATATTGCCCTAAGCAGCTTACAGCAGTATCAAACAAAATCAGGTTATGGCAAGATACCTCAGTTTCATCATATATTTACCTGCATCTTACAGTCGCAATTTATATCAGAACCAATGCCATATTTCCAAAGGCTACAAATTTTTACATCAAAGGCTTGATTCTTGGCAGAAACAACTATCCATTTAGAGGAATCATGTTACAAATGCAGAAATACTTGTTAGTTATGTTCAGAGAAAGTAGGTTAAAGACAGTAAAAGGTGCCAAAATTTTAACAAACACCTTATTCTTCCAAGGCAAATCACACCATTTTTTTGCCACTCAGATAGTCCTTGAGAGGTTTTCTTTAGCTCATTTCCATGTAAACCATTGGTAAATTCATTGACTGATTTTAATGTGAGATTCATATAACACATGTACACACAGAGTATTTGAGATTGGAAGGGTTCTCAGGAGGTCACCCAGCTCAGGCAGGATCAGCTAGAGTCAGTTATCCAGGATCACACCCAGACAGCTCTCCGACATCTCCAAGGATGGAGAATCCTCCACCTCCCTGGGTAACCTGTGCTCAGTCACTCTCACAGGGAAAGTGTTTACTGATATTCAGAGGGAACCTCCTGCATTTCAGTGTGTGTGCATCACCTCTGGTCCTGGACCCATCCTCTTCTCACCCTCATTTCATGGGTTTATATACATTGATGAGAGTCCCCTGAGCCTTCTCTTCTCCAGGATGAACAGTCTTAACTCTCTCAGCCTTCTCTCGAGGGAGACGAGTAGTACAGAAGCCAATAGCTATTAACTATAATCATGATTCTGTATTCACATAAAACAAGGCCTAAGAGCTATATTCAAGTTTATGAACTCAAGGGAACATACATACGTGTCTAAAATTAAATCTGGCCCAGCTAGTTGTAGATGCATATTTGTTCCAGAAAAAGTCTATGATGTCCAAAAAGAAAGAAAACTTATCCCCATGATGGAATAGATCAATTTAAAAATTGTGCCATCACTTTCCTAACTATCTTCTTGCCTGGGGAATCTTTACTCTTTGAGTCTAATCTTTGAGGTGAAAGGGTTCACAGATGTCTGAAAGCTGAATCATCTTTTCCTGAACAGAAGGACATGTCATGAGAAGAAGTGATAACTGAGCAAGCAAAGATAAGGACCTGAGACGTGGGTGTTTCTCATACCCACATGCCAACAGGTAGAAAGTTACATGTAAAGGAGTTCAGGAACCTGTTGGGTTGGATGGGAGGATGCCCATATTTTTGGAGATGTCAGCAGACACCTGCAGAGGCAGGGTACGTGGCCTAGCAGAGACAGCCATTGAGGTCATGAATCTGTACAAACTAAGAGGTATCATGTCCAAACTCATCAGTTCTGCTGCAGAGCAGGTTTAATTACCATTAGTGCCATACCACCCTGATGGGGGTCTGCACTGCTTTTGTATGCAGTCCTACTTTAATCATGTTTACTTGGGTGCCACTGACCAGGCTCCACTGTGAAATACAAATATGTTCCAAGCAACTACAGATGCTTTGTAACTAACTCTGGTGGATATTGAGTCAGGTATGATCAGGAGCTCAACTAACTTCTCCATCTGAGAGATGAAAGTTGAATTGTATCTCTAAATCAGCAACCAAAGCCAATTCTTTGGAATACTTAAAAAAAAGACTACTGTGAGACAGAATGGTAGTACTAAGTGCTCAGGAATTCGTCTCATGGTTTATCATGCTCATGCCCCTGTTACTGTAGCAGCATTACAGAAATATGTCAGTACAGTGAAAAATTATGAAATATCCAGCAATGAAAGGTGCCATTGATCAGTCTCCATTGATAAAGATAGAAATTCCATTTTCTCAGGTATTTAATCTGCCAATTTCTCTTCTGATTAGCTGGGTGGTTAGGGTGTTTAACACTGGAACTGAAAGCAAGAGAAAAATCACTAGGGTGCTACATACAATTTCCTATTTAGAGTCTTATAAAATTGTCCATGCCAACTGTTAAAACAGCTCATAACATATTACCACTAAATTCACAGTTAAAAACAACAGGCATGTAATTCTCTTCCTACTCTCTGCAGGCAGCTGGGGACACAATCACGTTGTTTTCTCTTCTCTCCCTTTATATATCTTCCTTTTTCTTTCTTCTTTGACTTTGTCCTTTTTTCCTGGGTATTTTTAGCTGCAGCTTTGGAAAATCGAAGTTGAAAAAGTGAGCCTTAGACATTGTTCTGAAGGCAATGAGATTTGTGGTCTTTCTTATTTTCTCTGATAATCAGATCCAAACCACTTGCCTTGGTGCCAAGGAAGTCCTATCTCCAGCTCCCACAAACTTCACCCTTGAGGCTGACAAGCTTATAGTTTCTGAAGGAACATGGTTGCCAAAGGATGTCAGCAGTACAAAGGGAGAGGTCCTCTGAGGGAAATTTTGAGTCATGTTCATCACTGGTCTTGGAGATTAATCATGGAACCTTGAGTTTGATCCAATATACTTACGATTTCATAATAAATTTATTAAATATATTAGTTCATTAATTTTGCACGTTCTTTCAGCTTAAATGTGAAAACAGAGTTATAGAACTGAGAAAGAAGAAGAAACGTAGTGGCTGCTGCTGAGTATGTTCAGCTCTCATTGGACCTTCATAATTTAGTATCTGCCTTCTTTTCAATCCAGGCACCACTTTTTCAAAGGTTTTAGGTAATTTGTTATTTTTATACCAACAAACAGGCAAAAGTTAGGTATTAATATTTTTTGTTCTTTATATTTTTCCCCTGTTTCACATCTGAAGGAAGTGACAGGCAAGTCTTTCCATATCAACTGGATTTATATAGTATTCTACTCCAGCTCCTTGTCCTGCTCCTCTGCTGAAACTACCAGAAACAGGTATGAGTCAAACGCTCAGCAGAGGTGGCTTATAGCTCAGTATATCAATTTACACTGAAGTTGCAGCTGGTTTAGACTTACACACCAGACTCCAGGAGGTGCCAGCTGAGGCACTGGGCACAGATCCACTTCTGCTGCCACTGAGGCAAACATAGGGGAGGCACAATGAACTCACTGTGCATAAACCCAGGACTCTGTACATTTAAAGTGTGAGAGTGAGTGAGTGTTTAAAGAAGGTCAGCTTTTAGCTCAGAGATGGCTGATGATTTCTACATAGATTGTCTTCTTTCTCTATAACACAGGACATTTTGTGGACCAGCTACATACAACTCCTTAGCCTCCAACAACTCTAAACATTTTCGTTACTTAAAATATTGCTAACATCCATCTTAAAATACTAATATCTTGAATATTAGAAGCATTCTTATCTCACATGATGATCTAAAGTCTAGATTCTGAGCTCTCAGTTGCTTCTGCCAAGCAGGCCAGGGTCTGACATTTATGCCTGTGCACTTTGGTGAGCATCTGTAACTTCAATGTCCTGTTTCATTTTATCTGCTCTAATAAATGTGCATGACGTTTAGATGGTATTTTATAATACTGATTGATGGTCTTAGCTCTATTTATGGCAACTCTCACAAGACTGGTTGCTAAAGTGACTCATTGTTCAACGTCTGCTACAATTTTTCATCACCTGCCTGACTGACATGAAAATTAAAAACTTGTTCTAGAACTTTCTTGTAAAAGAAAAGAAACAGTTCCTCTTGGGGAAAGTATTTCCAATTTATGCTTTCATTATTTATTTTATCATTCTACTTACTACACATTACTTTTTTCCTGGTGTTTGGGCCCACAAGAGAACTGCTGAGCTGCTTTTTTATGTGCTCGTCTTCCACCTGACCTCCTAACACATAATTTCAAAATAATGGATAGAAGTATTTTTAAATTCCTTCCAAGTTTCCCTTTGAAAATATGTCTCTTCCAATCCACAGTGGAAAGTTTCAGTTGCTTTCTCTGACAGCTATAGGCTGCCCAACTGCAAGGTGGTAACAAGAAACCATGGGAGAAATGGGGGAGACAGGAGTGTGTAGGATCATTGAATTGCCTTATTCCCTGCCTGGCAAGAAGCAGGAAGCTCTCCAGGACAATGCTGAAGCAGGAAAACTGTCATATACAATGGGTTTTGCTGACTCGCTTGCTGGTACCAGTTTCTTCATTATTTCTTTAATTTGGCCTTTTCCTGTTCCTTTCTATGGTGCTGTCAGCATTGCTGTTTCTTGCCCATTTGTCAGCTTTGATGTTTCTAAGTTATGCAAAGCCAATGTGTCAGCAATGCCAAAAACACAGTAATAATAAATTCCATCTGATTATAATTCAACAAGAGCTTGCACCAGCTTGACTGTCCTTTACCTTAAGGCTACCTGACAATACCATAAGGCCAAATTCAGAAATAACACGTAGAGGAGCTTTAGTTCAAAGGCTTTGAGGTTGGGCTGATTAATCTCCCTGGAATGTCAGGGCAGCCTCCTGCTCCATAGCCCAAGCAGGGATGAGCCCAAGTAAAACAGGTGACCATATTCTCAGTCCACCCTTTCAGAAACTGTACGGGGATATGAGGAGGAGGCAAAGGAGACAGATGGGGCCATGTGGATGAGGAGAGAATGCGTGGTGCTAGGCTGGAAGAACAGCAGAGCTTCATGAAGGTACAACATTTTAACTGTACCAGCCTGATAAGATCTGGCAACATGAATGCACTTGGCACCACATTACCCCTCTAAGACTTGTCTGCAGTGCAGCACCACTGTTTAAGGTTGGCAGACCCTAGTGAGAGGTAAAGCCAAAGAAGATCCTAAGGAAGTTGCTCTGCTGAATACCACAAAAGCAGGAATTCAGAATCTATTCAAAAGCATGAATTCTGGAGCTGAACTGTGGATTATTTTGCCTTCCCATTAAAGCACTCCAGGGGTTTATTTATATGGATAACTTCTGAGATCACTCAACCATTTTTCTATTTGGTTGTTATTGCTGTTGTTGTTTCATAAAAGAGATAATTTTCTTATAACCTCTCCTACTTCCCAAGGTCAGTCAAAAAATTGCCTACACATAACCCTTGAACTTGAATTTATAGCATCTGTCCTCCAGTTACCCCATTGTGGATTGACAGCCATCCTACTTATGTCAAATACACCCCACAGGAACATCTAATGGACTCAGCAGATCATTTAAAGGAAAGACCCCTTGCCAATTTCATGCAGATCAATATAACAATGTAGGAAGTACTGATGGAAAATGGACAGATTAGTATAATATTTCATGAGATTGAAACTGAGATGTAGTTTACAGAAAAGAAGCATTTGAATAAATTTTTGACCTCCCCATTGTTGGAGAGAAATATTGACAATGGTGGAAACCTGGCAAGAGGAAGATGACACCAGAGTCCTTAGGCAAACCCTTTATGCCGTGCACCTGCCTCCAGCCCAAAGATAACACCAAGTATTTATTCAGGACTGGTAGGTACCTCAGCAAGACAAAAATAAAGGAGAATATCAGAATGGAAGTTCTGATGCTGGAAACTTTATCCAGAGGTTGAGGAAAAGCCAGGACAGAGGGGCAGAGTGGGACAAGGGTATCCACTGAAGGTAAATGATTCAACCAAGATTACACAGAAGAGGAGAAGAGAGGAAAAAGGATGAAATATATAGTTGTTTTTATTAGACGTAACTATGGAGTTCATCTTGACCTGTCAATTCTCTCCTCCCTGTGCCAGCAAACCACAGAGGAATGGGCCCCTTCCTAGCATAGACAGCCCAAGAAATAGCATTGGGTAAGAGAAGAACAAAATGAATGGAGTTGAATTAGATGACCTCAAGAGGTCCCTTCCAACCTTTATTATTCTGTGATTCTGTGAAAATAGAGTGGAATAGTCACAATAAATGCACTGAGCAACCAGCATTGTTGCTGAATCCTACTGCCTTCCTCAAAACCTTTCAAAAGCTGTTGCTCTTGAAAAGTAAGCTCTGGTACACCCTGGTTATCCAAAACCACAAAGAGAAAGTGTCAGCATCATCCATCTCCCCTGCCCAAATCATATGATGTTGCAAACAGGTTGGAGTGACTGAACCTGTGTGGCACAAAAAATTACCACACAAAAAAATGGCTACTAAAATCTTCCCCACCAATCCCAAAAGGGGGGCTGCGGAGGAGTCAGCTATTAAATTGAACTTCACGATCAAAGTACACAGGAGAACTGTTCGGAAGGAAATTTAATTTCGTAAGTTGCTGTCTTGTAGCAATAATCAAAATGACAGCACTGCTGAGAGTTACTCATTTCCTGCAGACTATCTAATTTGTGATTGTGGTAGCAATACATTTCTAGAACCGCAGTGAAGCATTAGCTAGGGGTTATTTTTCCCTTAATTTTGTCAAAGCAGAGGAGTAGGGATTTCCAGTCCCTTTTTTCTGTTTCTAAACATGCATCTTCATTCAGAAACAAAAATTGGACCCCTCTGCCCTAAGCAATTACATTTCTACAACTCAAGATGGGTGTTTTTGCTTTTTCTAGCTGATTAATGGCATTCACATTTAAATGGCACAACCAGCCTTTGAAGTCATTAACACCCCATTAAGATGAATGGGGTAACTTCACACCTTTTGTTTCAGTCTCCTGACTGTGGAACCAACAAAACCGCAGCATATTGATTAGCAGAATAAAGACTACTTTCGCAGTCACTGAAGGAAAAAATATGGAGATTTAAATACAAGACTACGCTTCAATATTTGCTGAATAACTCTGGATAACCAACTATCCTGAAATTTCAGCACCTGGAGAGATATTGTCACCATAGTAATGGCGTAATGACATTTAAACCACTAATGAGTCTAGCACAGTTTGCACTATGATGCAAATAATTGTCAGCATGAAGTTTCCATTTAAAATCTTAGAGAAAAAAAATAAGTATGTGAAGTATCTAACTTTTCTGTAAAGAAAACATCTCCCCGGGTTTCACTATCTGCTCACTCTGGTATTTTTTCTTATACATAAAACAATAATGTAATCCCTATTGTATTTCTCTATTCAGAATGCAGCACTGATACACGAAATCTAGTTAGAATTAAGTGTGTGGGTGGGTGTGGAGTGCTCGTCACAATGACTAATTGTAAATAAAACCATATTGTGCCTACAGTAATGTGCATTGTCCTAGCTCAGCTATATTAGTCTTACGCAGCAGAAATGTAATTTACATGGGCTTTTGGAACAGTCTTTTTACACTAGGTAAAAAAGCTGAACTACATAACAGAAAAAAAAGTCAACACTCTTTGACCTGGTAAGCTGTGGAAGTTCTCCCATGATCACATTTAAACCAGAGCGAATTAAAAAGCAAATAAGGAACAAAACGGAAATAGCACACCACTGAAATTCTGGCTTTGAGCCATGTGGGCCTCATTAATTTCCTCATAGGAAAAGATGCTTCATCATTACTATAGAAGCAGAAAAATAATAATAATTAATTTCTACAACACTGTCGTTCCTTTTTTTGCCTCTGGAAAGTAGGAGGCAGATATCCTACATCCCCGTGAGAAGCCACCAGATGGTTTATAACAAATCATGGAGATCAATGATTTTTCAGTGCACTGTTCCAGGATTGAATCAGGTAGTGAATTGGGAATGCTGATATAGGAAAGAACTGTTCGGATCGAGTTATGGCAACAGATTAATAAGGTATTTAATTAATCTGCTTAACTTTACTGAGGGACAGTTAGACATTGTTATTGCTATTCTAGAGAGACACAAGGAGCAGCAGACAGGAAAGATTTGCCCAGGGCACCCAGCAAGTCAGTGGTGAAATTGTAATCAGGACTTGGAAACTCTTATATCCCTGCTGCCAAGACCAAACAGCCTAATGAACAGCACTCTGCACTGGTTTGCTTTTATAAGGTTGCTCCTTGCTCCGGATCCCTTGTTTTCGAGTTTTCTTTCTGCCACAGTAGAGCAAAAAAAAATTAGTTTTATCAAAGACCATTTAAAATGCAGTGAACAAGCTGGTTGAATGAAATCTTAATTTTGCTTTCAATAAGAAGAACTTGACATATTAGACTGTGCCAAAAGCAGAAAGGCAGCTCTAATTTCCTTAGGGGTGATCAGGTAACCTTGCTAAGGCAAAATATCTGACCATCAGACTGGCTTTTAATCCACTTGAGAATTGCAAACTGGATTATTTTTAGTAAACCAGGAGATTCCTCTTATTATTCCTTAAGTATCTCCACAATATTTTTTTTTTTTCAAAAGAGTAAATAAATCTTCATTACTGACTGTTACTTTAAAACAATCATCATGAAAATCATTCTGGTAATTTTCTGAAAATGTTGGTTAGAGTTAGCACTCTGGTTAAATTTAGCTAGTTTCAAGTTTGCTGCACTGGGATTTAGTGTGTTCTTGATGGAATTAGCTTTGTGTGAATCAGATTTTTTTTAATTTGTGTTTGTTGTGGTTTTTTCATTGCTATCAGACACACATCCCTCCAGAAGTATTTTTCAGGAGTGCAAAGATTTAGACATTATTACTTACCCTTCACATTAGATTTAAATAAGGACAATATGAACCCAAAAGCTCCTATTTCCTGACTGTTTTAAAACCTTTTTTCCCTCCATGAAACAAGAAGAGAATCAATATTTCACAGCAATTCTATATAAAACACAAAAAGGCTACAAGCTATGTGAAGTATGACTACATTTGGGCTAGAGTTTTGACATTATTTGAATAGAGAAATGTGAGCGTTTTGTCTTGATTATAAAACCCTGAGGAATGCCCTGGGTGTTTCACCACATGATAGGAGAGATGATGGTAGAAAACTGGCAGAAGTTATCTCTTCCCACCCAGTTTAACTGATTCAGACAGGGCAATTTTGCTGGAAGAGTCTGCTGGCAATCAATATGTCTCAGCTTGCTCCTGTGTGTCTTGCTGAGAGGAGAGAGAGCTGTTGGAAACGAATCAAGACATGAAACTTTTTCTACTCTAGTTTAAAGCTTATGAAAGCAAATGATCTCCAAGGCACTAATCCTTTCACCTTGGTAAACATGCAACGAATCTAAATGGAATAAAAACAGAATGACTCCTCCCTACTCCTTCTCCTTCTGCAGCAACACTGAGTTTTACCGGCTGCATTATGGTATCTGCCTTGCCAGTCCACTGCAGCCATCCATGGGGCTCAAATTTGTAAATAAATAAATAAATAAGAAAAAAGACCAAAAAAAAAAAAAAATTCAAGACAACAAAGGAAAAGTAAGAATATGCATTATCAGACAGAAAACCAGCACTTTGCCCTACGTGAACAAGAACAGGTTTCACAGATGTGAATCTTTTCTGGCAGCATCTTTGTTACAACTAGTGACAGGATCCCATTCTCCTGATCTGCCTGTCTTTCTTGGCACTAATTCTGTAAGTAAATAAAAGAGCATGGCTTTGAATAACAAACAACTTGAGATGTTGCTTGTTCCTAAGTAATTATTTAGCCGAGTTTCCTTATTGACCAAATATTTTTGTACATGATATAAACAAACCTGGTTTACTGAGCCCTGGAGGCAATAAACACAACCAGGATTTTTACGTGAGGTATTTGTTTACTTACCTAATAATATCAATGGATTATCAGTAATTTAATCTGGCAGCTCAGATAACAATATACCCCTCTGGAAACTTAGTATCAGGTCAAAGTAGAAAACTTTCTCTTTGTACCCTTAAGGAACAATCAGCGTCCTTAAAAATAGCATTTTGTGTATAGCCTCCTAAGGTTTTTGAGAAACAAAAGAGTAGTGAAATTTACAAAAGCTCTAGTCAAGTATATTGTACTTGGATTTTAATCAATAACACTACATGTTTCTTTACTGAAGCTGTATGTTAGCAAACCACCCCTGTCTGTCTTAGAAACACTTATCTAAGACCTGTCAGTCCACTCTGGCCTTTTCTAAATCCATCGATTTCTTAGGAAAGATGGGTAGGTATCAGTTGTTTGCTGGCTAAATGATACAGACCATGACTTGATGCTGTGGCTCAAATCTCCATGGGCTGACTGTGATGACAGGCAATTGAATCATAGAATCATAGGATGGTTTGGGTTGAAAGGGACTGGAAAAACCCTCTGGGTTCCAACCCCCTGCTACGAACAGGGACACCTTCTACTAGAGCAGGTTGCTCCAAGCCCTATGCAATCCCACTTCCAGGGATGGGGCATCCACTTCTCTAGACAACTTGTGCCAGTGCCCCACGACCCTGAGAGCTGAAGATCAGTCCCCAAAGTTCAGCACCACATGAATAGGAAGTGGAGAGTCAGAGTAGCTTGAAAGAAGTAATTGTCCAGTATTTACATGATAGCTGATCTATCACATTTTTCTTCTTGGTATTGGTTTGTGATAGACCATTGATTGTCACAGTCTAAGATAAAATTCTCAATGCTTTAGCATTTTCCTTAAAAAAATACATATCTCTGAGGGAGAGAGAGGTGTTCCAGACCTGCTAAACTATATCTATCTGATTCATATGAAGACAGAAAGATAATTACATTGATGCAGCAGGCCAAATTCAGCAAAATCCACCTAATGTGTGGTAAGAGGCACTGCTCTGCACCAGACGTATTCTGGTGAATAGATTTCCTCCTAATGCTCTGCCAACAGGGAGCCTTCAGGGGAGCAGTAGGAGTCTCTGTTTTCTGTCATGAGGCTCTGGTTAAGAGCATTTTTAGATGCTCTTTCATGCTTCCCTTGCACCAGTCAATCCAATATAAGGATTTCATTATCCCACTGCAGTGGGACTGGGGCATGTAATATAAATAAAGAAAAAACAAATGGAGCAATTGATAATACAAGCACAGGGTTATTGGCTAGGCAATGTCTTCAGTCCCTAAATGTCTCACCCAGGCTGCAGTTAGATTTACCTGCCTCATATTGCTCTCTCAGTGCCATTTCCATGACTAGCAGTTTAACCTGGAGTTTCAGTCAAGAAGCACAGCCTGTTTCTTGAGAAACGTGTGTGAATTTTCCTCTTCAGACATTTAATAAGTTAAAATTAGCTGGTACAGAAAGTGAGTAGGAAGTTCTCTGTCTCATCTGAACTCCATAACCTGGGGTAAGGCCTGAGATCAGAAATGACATTCTCCATTCATTTGCGTTGCATATTTGGGTAGCTGGCACAGGTCAGTACACAGCAGGGAAAACTTCTGTCAGAAGACCAACCATGTGATTGCAGGACTCAGTCACCAGTACTCTCCCCAGAGGTGATATTTCAGGAACCTGAGGGAACAAGGCCCAGTCTTAGCACAGTCTTAGTCTCCCTAACCAGCTTGGAATTTCTTCTTCTGTGAGCCTTAACGCAGCATTGTCATGCAAACCCTATTGCTCTTTCACCTACATTAAAAACAAAGGAGCTAGGCAAAGATTGTTCTGTGGGCAAAATGATAAAGACAAGTCACTGGTAGTTTTTACAACTAGTCGCTCTATTTCGATGTGTGCTTGAAAATATTTTCCTTTCTGTACGAGGGCATGAAACCACAACAAAGGTACTCAGTATTTGCTTGTAAAGCGTATGTACACACAAAGAGCCTGAGACTCCCTCCATGTCGTCTGAAATCCTGGAAGCGTGCTTAATGCAATCTGCATGCTGAAATACCAAAGCATGCTTGGACTAGCTGAGAGAGGCAATTAGGAGTTTCCTCACTTCGTTGCTTCATCAAGAACTTCAAAGGAATTCAGGGGGTTTTTTTATTTTTTTCCTGCAGAATGAAAGTGTGAAATGGTCTCACTTAAAAAATGCTGATTCCAGAAGCCATTCACAAAAGTCATCCAGTCACCTGTTTTTGAGGGGAAAAATAGGCAAAGAATCAATTCTGGAACATGTAGAAAATTTGTCTACAATTCTTTGATAGGATAATATGCTATGACATTACTACTGTGATAATACCAGTGTTACAGTGAGCAGAGGGAACTCCACCCATGGTCTTACTTCAGGGCATGGCAGTAACACATAATTCTTTCAGCGTAACAGTGACTATTTGTAATGGTGAACCAAATGGCTCTGTTTTTCTAACCATGTTTGAAGGAACAAAAAGGAAAAAAAAATTGTTCAAAGAACTGCATGAAAGGGAAAGTTTATTTTATGCTGAAGATTTAATTATTTAGATACAGCTGCATTTAATCAAATTTTCATCTATCATATCACAATAGCCTTGGAACTTTCATACAAAATACAGAAATGTGGTCCATCTACCCCAGTATTATGTCTCCAGTGGCTAGCATCAGAAGCTTCTGAGGTAGACAGCTGTTAGAATATCTCTCCCTGTGACAGAATATCTGCTTCACCCTCTCCCAGCAATTAAGGCTTTATTCTACCTAAATACCCAAAGACAAACACTGAAGTAAAAGATTTTCTGTTACTATAAAAGTTCCCAGGTTTTGAATTTTGGTTTATATCCATATCAATTTAATTGTTTAATCCCAAATTGTCTCTGATTTCTAGGCGCCAACAATAGCCCATGCTAATGAGAACTAACTGCAAGATGGGGGAAAAGAAGTGTTTCTTTTTCTGTGTTGAATTTGCCATCTTTGGGGGACATTGAGTGATGCCTTGGTCTTGCAATTTTTTCTGTCCCTTTCAGACTTGGTTATTTCCCCACTCATTTTGCCCAAATATTTCAGAGTCTGAACCAAATGACAGGCTCAGCACCATGGTTAATGCTCAGGAGCCGAGAGAGCTGCAAGAAAGGAAAAGGAAAACAGGAGTAACTTGTTGCTTACTGCATCAGAAGCAGTTGAAAGGCACCACAACTAAGATGACACTAAATAGTGAAGGATGAAACATAGCAAAAGTCCAGGAAAAACAAGTTGTTTAGGAAGCATATTACCAGGAAAGGGGAGATAGCCCTGCTAAAGCATGGCCTCTTTCCTGCCTCACTTGTGCTGACAGAGGAAGTAGGAATGAGAGGAAATGGAAAAGTTGTCCATCAGAGACAGCTCAGTTGAGTCAGTGTGCAGGGCACCATCTATAACTGGAAGGGAAGAATCAGAAGAGACAAAGCCAGATGGTTTGACCCCAGGACCATGTGTTCTTCTAGCAGAGGCTGACCCTTACACATTGTACCTTTTCAGCACTCCATTTTGTCCATTTCCCAGCAGTCCTAGACTAAATTCTGCTCATCAATATTCCCATTTCAAGACTTGATATGAGAGTTGTAGGACACAGGGTGGTCTAAATGTATTAATATGATTTTTTTTTTTCCACAGAAATCATAGAATATTAAGGGGTTGGAATGGACCTTAAATATCACCTAGTCTCAACACCCCTGCCATCTGCAGGAACACCTTCCAAAAGACCAGGTTGCTCAAGGCTTTATCCAGCCTGGCTTTGAACACTGCCAGGGATGGGGCATCCACAATCTCTCTGGGCAAACTGTTCCTGTCTCATCACCCTCAAAGTAAAAAATTTCTACCTAATAGCTAGTATATGTTTCCTCTCTTTTGATTTGTACCCATTACTCCTTGTCCTATCACTATAGTTCCCAATGAAGGGTCCCCTTCCTTGTTTCCTCCTTTGCCCCTCCCAGTTTCCTGGTTTCTCTCTCCCAGTTTCCCTGTAGGCCCCCTTTCAGATAATGGAAGGTTGCTATGAGGTTTCCGTGCAACCTTCTCTTATAAAAACTCTTTCAAGTATTGGAAACATTATTTATATAAAAAAGAAATGCAATGGCTAGCCTAAAAGATTTATTATATTTCCAATTTGCATCGAAAGCTGCATATATTGAATATATTCAGTATATTCACTCTATTATCCTTCTGCCAGTACTCCCTACAATCTGAGCTAGTGTTCAGCAATCTTTCTAAATTACTGGGAAGACTATAGAGAATCATCCATTTCCTTATGTTTTCCAGCGGCCATGCCAAATCCTAAGTTGAAATAAGTCACTTAAAACTACAAAACATGCTGCAACTAGTGGAAACTTTTCGGAAATGCAACTTTAATTATCAGCTAAGAAATTGCAGTAAGCAGTCTGTGCCAAAAGGAACCTTCCATTTGAGTGCAACTGATGTGATGAAGGACAGCTGACAAATCGCCTCTAAAGAACAATTTCTTTTCCACTGAAGCCAGTTAGGGCATAGGAAGGCATTTGGAGAATCTATTCCTTTCTTAGTCTGGTTTTCTTTATGGAGCCGCAAAACTACGTTCACACTGTAGTTTTGAAACCCAAAAACTGCAGACCAGGCTCTAAGGGTAGGGAACATTGGTCTCTTTTGGACCCTGGTACGTCACTTCTGGGAGTGCCAGGAATGGTTTAGGGCTTAATTGTCCCACGCAGATAGGTGCTACTGCCTTTTGAAGAAAAGAAACAACACAGCAGTCAGGAAGACAATTAAAGGACATTTGTCCATAAAATCCCAGAAACAAAGCAATGTGCCCACACCTGACTTAAGCAGAAAGGTCAAATCACAAGAAAACTGTCTCAAACTGCATCCTAGCCAAGATCCAGAAGGGGTTTCCCCCATGCTCTAATGAAAAGCAGCTCAAGTTCTGAATATACTGTGAGAGCAAAGGTACAGCTCCCAGCACACTCTTTAGTGCAAACTCCCCATGCCAGTGGATTCTGCAGCTCCTGGTCCAGACCCTCACCCAGCCTGCCGTGACTGCCCAGCTGTGACGGCAAGCGCCAGGTCAGCTCAAATATGCCAGTTTACTGCAGAGGCCTCTGCTTCACCAGGCTGCACAAGCTTTTGCTCAGTGTAAAAGGCACAAATATCACTCGCCCAGGGCACATGTCCCTCACAGGCAATTCCTGCCACTGTGAGGGAGGGATGTATGTCCCTTCTGGACACACATCCATCCTATGGCAGCATCCCTTCTGTCCAGCACAGAGGATACCCCTCACAGGCGTCTCTCTCAGTGAGTCTACCCAGCCTCTGCTCATCTTCTTACCAAGGAAGGGCACATGGGTAATAGTAGAAATCCTTCTTATGATGATATATTTCATATTCCACAAAACCAGTTTATTTTCTTTTTGAATGAGTTGTAACTACTTAAATTTCCATAATCATGTTGTCAATAAACTAATTAGCTCCGCACACATGTTCACAATGCTGAGATTTTTGATACTGTAGATAGAGGTGGGGTGAGATTTTCAAATGCACATGGGAGTTCATTTCCCCTTGATACCACATGGATTTAAGCAGCAGAAAATCCTACTGTCTGTCTGCATTTTAGGCTGCTAATTACCTTTAAATTCTGGTTCTTAAGGACCAAGACTAAAATCCTAGATTTGTTTAAATCTACGACAAATTACCATTGATTTTCACAGTCCCAGGATTTCTTCTTAAATCTATATTCAAACATCTAAATAGTCTGTTTAAATAAGTATTTAAATCCCTAACCGTTCTCATGTTTAGGTAAATATGGATTCTAATGTAAATTTTGAAATTTAGCAGCAGACCCATATTTTTAGAAATCTTGCCTGTAATCATACATGTGACAATTTTCATTATTTTAGTCATTTTAAAAATACAGAATACCCAAATATAGGCCATATTTTGAGCATTAAAATGTCATGTGTTGTACTCCTGGACATGTATGTTTCTTTTTCTTGCCAGATAACACATTAGAATACATTAGATAACAGATTAGAATGTTCTGCAGCAAGACTGCATCTGCAGAGTCTTATAAAGGTGTATTTTAGAGAGTTGCAAATTTGATCTGGCTTCAGTGTAGGGTGTAAAGGTAGGAAAAATAACATGGCAAGTATACAAAAGTTACCACTGGAACAGCATGAGTGCTACAGGATAGATTTGAAAATATTTTTGCAATATTGTACCGAGATCTGGAGCAGCACAGGGTGAACTGGTTTTGTAGCTCACATCACTTCTTAACTAGGACAGTAAAAAATTCCTACAATTCAAAATAATAATAAAAAAAAAAATTAAAAAGAATGAAAAAAAGAACAATGGAACACTTGAAACACCCAAGCTACTCTAGTTAGTAGATATTGACATTTGTAAATGAATGTCGATTTTTAATAATTGATTTTAAAAATTGCTCTTGGTCTGACACCTCTGTTGCAGTTTCTGTCCAGATCAATTTTTACAGCTGAAATAATTCCTGAGTATAGAGCTCATAACAAGACCAGTCTCAGATCCTAAACTATGATCAGGTTCTATTACAAAGAAAAGTATAGAAGCACTAGTATTACTGCATTTTCCTTTGTTTGCTTACAGTCCTATACAAAATAAAACCCCCCAAAACCCCACTGAAGATAAATTCATTACTGTTGCTTTCCTCCTGCAGAGCATTAATAGGTTTTAGAAATCAAACTCTTTTATTGATTTGATTAAGTCAAAGGAAAATCCAAGGTTTCCATGAATAATTCAGATTAATATCATATCTTCAGAGGTCATATGTAAAACATTATTATACATCAAAAGTTCCTCACAGTCTAACATACATTTAATTTTCAATAATGTTGATTTATTGTTTTATAAGGCAAAATAATAAATATAATAAATTACCCTTATATTTTCTGATCTCAGTCACTATAAAATAACTGCTGTAGTTTTACATTTTCAGTGTGAAATATTAAATACATAAATCAAAACAAGATTATTTTTCATCTGGAGCTAGCTGGAAACTGGTTTCTGAAACTGACAAATTCATTTTAGATAAAATGAATGTTTTAGGAAAAAGATCTTTACTGAGTCCATAGCAGCTCTGAAAGAAACAAGAACTCTGCATTCTAATATCCTGCTTTAGCTGGCTTCCCTGTGACAGGTGCTGAGTCTTGCAAATGCAGTGGCTGGAAGCAGCTCCAATTTTCTCACAAGTTCCAAGTTTCTCCTGCTCTCCTTGCCAGTATTCTCCTCACTGCCTTTGCCTGCACAAAGATCGTTCTCTTCAAGGTGTACAGCAGCATTTCTGCTAGGCTGACATCTTTCTCAACTGAAAATTCTGTTAGGAGATGTTTGCATACACAAATATACATACATATATATATGTACATATGTACATAGGTATGTAACCATTCCTAAAAACAGTTGTTCACCAAGAAGGACATTAGGAAATAATAATAACTATTCCTATGTGTAAAAGCAGATTCAGTTGCTTTTGCACTGTTGTTTTCTCAACAGAAGCTTCATTGAGAGCTGGAAATACTGTTTCACATCCTTGATTAAAAAGAGTAAATTTAATTCTAAGGAATCATTATAACATTTAAATACCATTCAGCTCTTAGTGCACTTAAACATTCAACCACAAGAAGATTTCAAAAGGAGTGATGATACTAGCATACTAAAAAATTTCAGGGTTCATGAGTGAATAGGAAGGGAAGAAAAACAGGGTCTACCTGAGGCTAGACATTAGACTGTTCCAGAAATCAGGACCATAAGTACTCGCCCCAGGCCTTGCTTGAAACCTGGGACAGATCATATTTTGGCAGCTTTTTTGGTGTGGAATTCTCCTTGTGGTCTATATACCTTTTTTTTTTCTTATTTGCAATTTTAAGACAGTTTTAGGTTTAGTAACAAGAGTGTAAAAGTACACCTCAGCAACATACTGTGGAAGAAGCCAATCAAGCAGCACCTTTTGTATCTGTTTGCTTACCTTTCCTTCTGAAGAGCTAACACTGGATTTTCCTTGTTCAGTACATTAGAGAAGAACTTGCATGAACACAAAGAATAAAAACTGATAAAAGAAATTGCCTAGCAGGGGCCAGTCAGATCTTTTATCTTGGACTGTTTATTGTCGGGGTTTTCGTGTGTTTTTGGGTTCTTTATTTCAGAAGAAATAAAGAAGAACCAAGGAAAAAAAATCTCAAGCTCATCTAAGCTGTTGTGGAGATGTCTATCACTTCCACCTGACAAGTTCCTGAAGGGGTGTCCCACAGCTGAATGTTTCCATAGGCTGGTTGGTAGCTTACTAAGTTACTTACACAGACAGAAAATTTTCCAAGCATGTTTTTCCATTTCATTTACTGCTAGGATGATAACACTAAAAAAGCATTTATGAACAGAGAAGAAAATAAAATTTTGCTATTGAGTTTGCTACTTGAGGAAGAATTACTATTGGAATTAATATAAATGTTTCTTCAGTAACATTATTTTTGTTATTGCAGTTTACTTCCTTAGCCTTTATTTTGTAGGTGTGTATCAATATAGGTGTATTTAAATTCTCAACTTATCATTTCTCTTCACAACTGAAAACAGATCTTACAGGAAATTAACTTATATTTGCAGTATTTTAGTATTGGGAGAGCAGGTTATTCTTTTCCCTTTTGAGTCACTGGGAGACAGAGGCAACTGTCACAATTTGGATGTCACAAATTAATTAAACTCAGGCAGCCAGGAACTTCATTAATGGTACCTGTAATTCTCTATATTGATGCAGAGCCAAGTCTCAAGATCTTGATGTGACTCTCATTAAGACAAAAATCCACTCAGGTAACTAGGAATCTTATTTGCTGAAGACCTAGGGAAGGGTTTCAATTTGGCGTGTTGTGGTTTCAGTCCTTCAGCCAAACCCTTACAGACTGAAAAGTCAATGAATCTTGATACCATCCTGTTATTTGCAGACTAGCTTGATCTGACAAGAGAGATGGTATGAAATCTGGAATAAAACAAAAGAGCAATGCACGACATATACTGGCTGAGAAGTCTCTTTGTTCATAAATATTGCACCACTAAGCTATTTTAACTTCTTAATCTTCTGGAGTCAAAGTGTCCAGTAAACCACAAGCAGCCTGCCCACAGAAAATATTAAATGAACAGCTATAGAAAACTATGACCAAGTAGAGGGGAAAAAAAAATTAATCTGGCTATTAGCTTTGGAAAGTCCATCTTAATATAATACGAAAAGACACAGCCATTAACTTCAGTTATTCAGTCTTGGAATCCTGTTGGATGCTTCAAGGTAGTCAGTGATACCACAATGGCTGGAAAAAGGCAAGCATTCACTGCCATGTGAGGCAGAGATGGAGCATGTAAATGATCCCAGAATCCATTTTCTCTCTGTCTTGCATTTCTGTGTATGCCATAAACTGTGTCTCCTGCTTGTCATTTTCCAGTAGTCCAGATCTACAGGAAAGATGACATTTTTCTTCAATTTTCTTTTATAAAATGATAAGTTACCAACAGTAACCTCATAAAAGCAGGAAAAAAGACAAAAATTTAGAGGACCAATAAATCCATTGACAAAAAATCATAGATTTCTAACACTTCCAGAATCCTATACCAAGTTGTATGGTTGTTTACTTTTAAATTCCCTTGGAAATTCTAGTCCAAATCACCCTTCATAAAATTTATCAAATCACCAATTGTGTGAAAAAGTACATTGAACACAGTAATTTATATGTATAGTTAAGCAACAGTCTTTGTTTTGTTCTGCTCTAACCATTTGCAATTTAATATCATATGACTGCAGCATACTGTATGATTAGAAAAGTATGTATATATTAGCATGTACAGACTCATATTATGCAACCACAAGAAAAAAAATTATATGGCAACACGCTATCCCCTCCAAATTTTTAAGAAGCTCAAAGCAGTTCTTGTCCTTCCTTCCTTCCTTTCTTTCTGCCATTCTTTCTTCCTTTCTTTCTTCCTTTGCTTTCAACTGCTATCTTCTGCTGACTTTAAAGAAGGAAAGTAAAGGTATACAGCAATTCTCTTCAGTTGGTGAGGTATCATATCATCTCCATAAAGTAATTAACTTTATCACATTCAAGCTCAGAAGTTATTCGTTGTTTCTAAAAAACATGGTGCTCCTGTAACTGTCTCTCAAAATGTTTTCCTACATATTTGCCAGTTTTTACTTTCCAACTTCATGGACATGTCTTCATATATTTAAAATACTGAATTCTTATTGGTCTTTGTGATTAGTTTTGAATTTTTATGTCTCCCTGTTGTTTTGAAATTTGCTTTAAAAGTAGAATGAAGCTGTCAAAGGAAAGATAACATTGAGTACACATTAAGCAATGCATATCTGTCAAGGTTATGAAAATCTGAGTCAAATTAATTTCTATGAAGCTGAAAAGATGATGCTTTATAAATAGGTGAGATGGAGATCAGCTTAGAGAAAATAGAAAAATTAACATCCCGAGGCTTTGGAACATGCAGAATTGCTATAGCTCTTTTTTTCTACTGCAGCACGTCTATGTTGAAGTAGTTAAGAGTGAGAAAAAGACTAACGCACTACACAGGAAAGAAAAGTTATGATAAATTGAAAGTGAGGAAGTGAACGAAGATGACAGTTGCTTAAGTGCAACATATAAGGAGCTGTAAATTAGGAGCTAATCACTTAACAGGAGAAAACTGAAGCTGACTACAAAATAGTTTCATGAGGGGAGAAATCCCAGTGGAATAGGGTCCTGGAATCCCAGGACAGGCTGCCACCAGGAAACTATCTGAAAGACTTAACCCTTCTTGCAGAGGGTATTCTCTGTGTCTCACAATGGCATTTTCTTGTCAGACGTCTTGGTCATAAAGCTAAAAACTTTGTTTAACCTGGCTGGGATCAGTCTGGCAGGGTTTACAGAAAGGCATTGTAACCCAGATATAAGAAAGAAGATTGCATCACGTGGAATGGTGTCACGTGCCTTGTCAAATGGCTTGGGTGGAGAGTGACCAAAACCCATTTACTCCCATGCACATATATTTTACATGTGTATGAGGGAGAGAGCACACCAAAAAAAACATTATTAATATAACAAGTCACAAGGGAAAAATCTTACCTGAAGTGAATAGTTCATATGTGTCTGTGATTTCACTTTGCCCAATAATAAATCCTTTATATCGTTTGTGTCTCTAGGTAAGGCTCAAGGCTGATTGCTCATTAGCTATCTGTTTACTGTCTTTTGCCATCAAATTTTGACAGGTGTCTCCAGGCAATTCAGCTGTGAGTTATGCTCGCTCAGGAACTGCCAACATCCAAGTGAAGTGCTTTCATTTCAAGTATGGTCTGTGCAATGTCCTCAGCAAAGTGCTTCACCATCCTGATCACCTTTAGTCTTAGAATAAATATTAAAAACAAAAAAAAAAAAAAAAAAAAGAAAAAAAAAAAAAAAAAAAAAAAAAACTTACAGAAAACATTGGATTAATTTAAAAAAAAAAAAAAAAAACAAGTGTAAGTGTGAAGACCAAGGGCATTTAGTTCTAGGAGGAGTGCCAGCTGAGTGATGCTATTTGAATGGGCTCCAAGGCCCTGACTCAGTTGCCATCCCTTAGACGTCTGGTGCCACGTCAGATGTGATGCTGTATCCCACTTGGCCTCCATCTGTCTCTCCAGAAGGCTGCAGGCCTCCTCGTGTGCTGCATCTACCACTTCAGGCAGATGTCTTAGGTACTTTAGGGTATCTAAATATTTATGCAACGCAACACCATCAGCCCCTAAACCTTCAATTTCATTCACCTAACACAATTTGGCTCAAAGACACAAAGCACAAAGTGCTAAATACTGTGAGTCATAGCTATGCAGAAGGCTTGGTGTCCAAAATTCCATTATAGTCAATGAGAATCTGATCAACAGAGTCTAGAAAACCACATGGACTTTACAGTAGGCACCTACATTAGGTCTACTGTTCAAAAGCTATTGCTGACAGCTAAACTCAGATATTGTAATCTGGACATCAATCCTGTGCTACGTATCCTAAGAAAAGGATGCAAGGACAGTAGGATCTAATGCACAGGAACCTAGTTCAGAACTCTCTGAAATGAACCCTTAAGAATTCAGAGCACAGAACAGAAGCAAAGCGAGTCCGAGACCAAATGACTAATTTTCGAGCCAAAAATTGTAGGTGTTCAAAATTAACAAAGTAAACAGAATGGAATGTGTTCTCTTCTATTCTGGAAAATGAGAGAACACAAGAACAAAAAAGTCCAATCTGATATATATCAAGTTCTCATCACGTTCTCCACCTTTTCCAATACTTGAACTTCAATGGATTTGCATACTTATCATCTTCTTAGGACTACCTATAGATTGATTGACACACTAACTATGTAGGATATGTAACAAAAGCATTTCCTAATCATGGCACAACATGAAGCATTTTGATAACTAAGAGTAATCTGACTACCAAATAATGCTCACACCTATTTAGACAGAAACCTAAGACCTTAATAAGGTGCAACACTTTAAGCATTTAAAATGTAGATCTAAAGAACTGTGAAGATTTTAAATTACCAAGTAAGCATCACACTGGTCTAGGCAACACAATGAATCATTGTGAGTCACCTGGCAGAAACTGCAACTCAACTTCAAAGCAAAAATTAGTGGCTTGAGCCTCTGGGTGGAGGGAGCTATAAAACACTAACATCAGCTTTTGTATGTAGCAAGCTCATTAGAGAAAGCTAACCCTGCCCTGTACCTTGTATTATTAATTTAAGGACTCTTTTTGCAACTCACCTTCTTTTCCTATGCTCTTTCACTGTAAATGCAAATGCAACTGGTAACACCACTGTAGTATTTGAACACATTTTCTCTCTCTGCAATAGTCTTTCCCCTTTTTACTTACTTTCGTCTCTGCAACAGCTTTCTAAAAATTCCTGTTTTAAGGCACAGCACTCCCAGACGAGGGTTTCAAAGGAATTCTCATGTCATTTGACTAATCTCATCTAGGATATCCCTCTTCTCCTTGCTCTGTTAAGACCTCTCATAATTTTAAATTGTGAGGAACTGAACTAACATCAATAGATGCCCTGAGTCTGAGTCTGTGAGAAGTGGGTATTTGGTGGAAAGCTGCAGGATTCCTCCATCTTTCTTACACTCTGCTCTTCTACTTGCTCTCCAAAGCAGATGAAAAACAAACTTTTCTTCCCCCATGTCTATTTTGAGACCCATTACTGAAACCAGGCTGGAGACACACCCCACGCAGAAGAAAAACAACTGATTTTAAAATCATTCTCGAAGTACCAGAAAGCCAAACTCTTGTCTACAATCAGACCCTTTCTTACTCTGGTATGTGCAGGATGAATGCTAAGGATGGTTTGAACTAATTTACACTGTCAAAACAATGTATTCAAATCTTCATTATAGACGAGAATCAGACCCAGGGTCTCTCAGTCTTGTATAACTCAGCTATGGCTATGTCTGCATGCATGAAGACAAGAATGAAAGTAAACTAAGAAAATGCCTCCCTACTTAAAAAGAACTAATTAAAAAATGGAATGCAAAACAAATCAGCTAACTCATCTTAAAAGGCAGAGAAGCACAGCCCACACAGGAGAAAGAGCCAAGCTACTGACATCCCCTCTCCAGAGAATAAAGGAGGACATTTGTGAAAAGTCCTCCCTACAGTTTCTCCAGACTAGCAAGTGCAGGAGTTGAGTAGACTTTAATCACATTCCACCCTTTGTATCTGAGGAAAAAACTCTGTGGTAGGGGAATAATGTGGCTGAGAAAAACCTCGATTTCATAATGAAATACAACCAGCTCTTTGTTGGAGAGGTTCTGAATTCCTGGGTCTGCGTAAGTGGGAAGTTAGCTGCGTTTCTCTGTTTTACAATGGGAAAGATTTCCATCAAATCTCTCTGTCTCAGGACACCTTCCAGCAAGGAAGGGGAAAATATGTGCAGACCTCTTGCAGCATAAGTATACTCCAAAGCTGTCCTTTCAGACAGCATGTAAATTCAGACCTTTGATGGTCAACACTGGTGCCTCTACTCAATTAGAGGCTGTGTTATTAGGGCTCTCAAATGTGTGGGTGCTCTGTAACAATTCCATTTGAATATGATTAATGTTCTTTCTAGCTCAAGATGTTTTCTTGCGTTGCTTTGCACAGTCAAACAGTTTACACCCCAGTGGTGGTTAAACTTCACAGCGTAGGTGAAGTGATTCATACATATATGTTTTGCCTGTAAAAAGACTTCGGCATCCTACAGGACAAAAGATGTATTTAGAAATGCAAGTCATCTTTGTCATCAATAAATTAGATGTTGAAACACAAAATCGAGATTCAGAGGCATGAATTTTTTTTTTTCATTTGTATCTAAAAATATGGGAGATATACACCATAGTGCTCATGAAATTGTTCAAGCTGCTTTTAATAACAGTCATTATGTTAAAAAATGAAACTTCTCCTTGTGTCAGAGATGAACTGGGAAGAAACAAAATAAGAGAAGTAACTCCTGCAGCACCTTTGTGCCCTTCTAGAATTGCTGCTCATCGTTCTTTCTTTCAGCAGCTCCCTTGCTCCTTTGGTACAAAAGGTATCACCACCTAATGAACAATTAAGGCCTGACAGCTTAAATATGCTCTTCTGTTCTTTTCAAGAATAAGTGCTAGCCATCAAGACAAACTATACCCACTGCTTCTCTATCAGAAGAGTCATTGTTATCCCAGATAGAGTGCCCTAAAAATAAAAGCCATTCTGTATGTGCAGCTTCATCAAGTCAGGTCATGTCAGCCCTGCAGGGTAGACAGCGCTGTACTAATTTTATTACTCTATTTTTAAACATGACCTCCTTAGATCTTTTAGTGTGTCCCACATAACAATGCAGAATTGACACATTGTATTCAAGTTTCTACTCCCAACCACCCCCAGTTTCTGAATATCTTACCCAGGCAGTACATTTTCTATCCAAAACTATGAAGAAGTGGTTATATTTTGTCACCTGTTGTGGCATTAATTACTCAATGCCACCTATTGGCTGTTCAGGAGTCATGAGATGAAATCAAAATTCATATCTGCAAGATTGATCTGTGTTAACAGTTTAGTGCCCCTGGCACTATATTTAACAGAGGGTTCCATCCACTACAACTGAACCAAATTTTACAAGCCCGTGAACATAGTTGCAGTGGGAGGGTTTCAATCTGTGTTACCTCATATACACTGATGGCTGGAAGTCACCCCAAGTAGGATTGTTTCTCAGAGATAACACAAAAATTCTTAGGTTTTTCTGGTATGTCTGAGGAATTTTATCCTCGATAGCAGTCTTACCACAACACCAAGGTCCCTCAGACTACCTAAGAGTTACAGTGCTAGCAGAAGACACAAAAATAGAAGAATTGCCTATATTTATCAAGGCAAATTGACAGAACCCCATTGGCACATAGATTTACACCAAGCTGCAGCTCTTAGATTACCATTCGTATTTGGATTTTTCACACCAGCTGACACTGGGCAGGTACATACATTATAGGACAACTTTTTCAAACATGAGCTGAATAAAAAAGTACTTTTCCTTCCCTTGCATCTATACCTCACCTGAAACAATTTAAAGGCAAACAAAAGACATTGCAGTTAGTGCCACAGTGGTATTTTCAGAAAACACAGAGAATCCACTCAGTGTTCAGCATGCACACAATAAATAAATCACACAATCCTGTGTGAGAGGAAGGTAAGGAAGAACAACCAGACCGTATTCAGCAGTTTGGTGTAGCGAGTTCCTTAGACATTCAAATTGTAATTTTTATCATAAGCAATGCCATAGTGGCAAGGGTCAGACAGGAACATCTGTTAGGAACTTCAGGCTGAATCTGTGGACAGCATTCTCAGTACCCAGTCACAGTATCCCCCGAAATATGTACCCTCTTCCCTCGCAGTGGCAGATGATGGATTGGGTTTGTGTGGCAAGGTTTCCACAGCAGGGCAGAAGGGGCCTACAGGCATGGCTTTTCTGAAAAGCTGCCACAAGCTTCCCCTGTCCATTGATGCCAATCCCAGCTGGCACCAGGATGGACCCACTGCTGGCCATGGCTGAGGCCATCAGTGATGGTAGCTGCGTCTCTGGGATAACAAATTTAAGAAGGGGGAAAAGTTATTGTGCAGTAGCCGCTGGGAGAGAAACAGCCCTTCAGACCCCAAGGTCAGGCAAGAAGGAGGGGCAGGAGGTGCTCCAGGTGCCAGAGCTGGGATTTGCCTGCAGCCCATGGTGCAGACCATGGTGAAGCAGCTGTGCCCCTGCAGCCCAGGGAGATCCATGGGGATGCAGAGATCCACCTGCAGGCAATGGACACCCCACAGTGGAGCAAGTAGATGCCCAAAGGAGGCTGTAGATCCTGGAGAAGCCCATACTGGAGCAGGCTCCTTGCAGGAGAGAGGAGATGGAGAGAGGAGCCCACACTGGAGCAGATTTCGTGGTAGGACTTGTGACCCTGGGAGGTCCCAATCTGGAGCAGGCTGCTCCTGAAGGACTGCACACTGTTGAAGGGACCCACATCAGAGCAGTTCTTAAAGAACCATAGCCCATGGGAAGAGCTCATGTTGAAGTTCATGGAGAACCATCTCCCATGGGAAGGACCCCATGCTGGAGCAGAGGAATAGTGTCGGGGGAAGGAGCAGCAATATGTCGTAAATTGACTGTAGCCCTCATTTCCATCTCCTTGTGCCATTGGCAGGAAGGAGGTAAAGGATTTGAGAGCTAAGGTAAGCCCAGGAGTAAGGGAGGGGTCTGGGAAGGTGTTTTAAGATTCGGGTTTATTTCTTATTATTTTACTCTGATCTGTTTGGCAATCAATTCAGTTAATTTCACTGAGTCTGTTTTGCCTGATGGCAATTGGTGACTGATCTCTCTCCCTGCCCTGACCTCAACCCATGAGCCTTTTGTTGTATTTTTCTCCCCCCATCCAGTTGAGGAGGGCGTTGAGTGGCTTTGGTGAACACTGGGTGTCCAGATAGTTACAGCTAGTCATACCATCCCAAGGAAGTTTGGAGCAAGTTAATGAGATCATAGGAGGTGCCAGGTTCTTAGGGAGGTCTGGTGCCTGCTGCACTGTATTTCATTGGCTAATCTCCAGATGGGCTTGTTCGAACTTGGCAGGGTGCTCCTTAGTTGGTTTTTTTTTTTTTCATTTTGCCCAATTAGCTCTTAGTATGTAGGGGTCTGGACCCAGTTTTGTTTTGTTTCTTTTATTTGTTTGTGTTTCAACCAGGAAGGATGGAAGGAAGGATGGAAGGAAGGATGGAAGGAAGAATGGATGGAAGGAAGGACAGACTTTGGCCCAATATTTGAATTGCACATTAGAAATTACCTATTTTCTCTCTCCACATTCCTCATTAGCTAAGAAAATAACACTGAAACAGGAAGTAGAGGTGGTTACTGCCTCCTCTGCTTGACTAGTTCCACAAAAATATATATCCCTTGGTACATGTAAATGACCACCTAACACAGCAGGATAACGACCTGCAGGCAAGTTTGTTCATCTCGTTTCCAAAGGCTTTTCTGACAGAACCAAAGTAGCTTATTCCAGTAACAAAAGACTGCAGAAAATAAAGAGCATTTCTTCACAGGAATAGAGCATAGGGATATAGCTGTGAACAGGACAGTTCTGGGCACTGGTATGTCTGTGTGGACACAGCAGCAGCATGTGCCAACATACTCAGCTCCTAAGACATTGGGAAGGTTTGTTCAGGTCATTGTTTTTTTGCTGCCCTAGCACAGCAATGCTGCCATTATCCCAGTCAGCCAGATGGCACAGAGGCCCATATCATACCGCATGAATATATCCAAGGAATCAGTGTTAATTCGTCAGATACTGAAATTCAAACCTGACAAAATATGCATATCCTCCCTTTTTATCTCTGCTGTTCTGTCTCCTTTAATTTCATATTCTCTATCTGTCCTATGAATGATTGAGACAACAGTGAACAAAGAAAGATGAGAGACCCAAGGTCTGTGTTTATCATACACAGTCTGAAAGACTTGCTGCTCTTATAGGAAGCAACCCTGACATCTACTCTTGCCATTGGGCACATCACCCTGCCAGCTTCACATGTCACTAACATTTTCCCAACTTAACTTCTCAGAAAAATGGGGAAGAGACACACCAAAAATTTCTTAGAAACATTTTCATAACTTTTTTGTTTGGTTGGATTTGGGTTTGGTTTGGGTTTTTTTTTTGTTTGTTGATTTGTGGTTTTGGTTTTTTTGGTTTTTTTTGTAGGCAGGCAGAGGAGTGCTGAAGAACAACAAGCTATGGAGTTGCTAACAAATATGTCTGTTTGAAACATATATTTATAGCTGGGCTCATGCTGGACAAAGTAAAAGTTTCACATAAATCAATCAGAAATTATTTTCATCTGTCTCACTACAATATGCTTATGCTTCAAATCCTGACAGGCTGAGATGTCTCCCTGTTAGAGCTTTTGGAGTTTGAAGCCTCCACACACATGGCCTCTGAGAATTTTGTTCTGGCAATTCCTGTCCAGCCATCTCTGATGTGAGGTTCAGAAGCCTTGCTAAGTGGCAATTCTACTGGAAAGCAAAAATGTATCTGTGCTGGGAGAGCTTAAATCCTCCCAAAATTAAAAATGCAGTGAAATGACCTTTTCTTCTGTTTGCTCTGTTGCAGCAGTGTATTCATGTAGTGATTTTCAGGCCTTGTAGCTGACTATTTCTGCAGGACATTGGCATTCACTGCCTTCTTTGTTTCTGCATGAATATGTAAAAACAAAAGTGTCATGTTGTTTGAACAGATTTCTGGCCAGCCTTAATTTAGAGCTGGAGTGTGTGCACATAGTTGGCTATTTCAAACTATCAGTCTACTCCAAAAGGTTTGCTTTGTTTAGTTAAGAGGCAAACAAAAAGAGTTGGTGACGCTAATTCTTGGAGGTTGCAATTATCATATCAAACAGCATTCTAAACTTGGGACATCCCAGTGTCTCTTCATCTGGTTCATGTTTTTGGAACAAACAGTGCATGACTTAGACTCAGTTTTCATACACATCATAAACTCCAGCCAAAGGGAAAAATAAAAAGAAAACCCTACATTGTTATGACATGGCTATAAATACAGACATTGAATTATAACAGTAAAATATGTTATGCAAATTGCAGTTAATTTTAAAATAGCCCAATCTGACTGCCTACGGAGTGTAGAATTATATAGTGTTGTTCAAAGTCTTAGTTAATTTTTTATGCCTTCCAGCCATTTCTATTACTCCAAGTTTTAAGTTCTATCAGTCATTGAAAAGGATTTATATTGCCATATTAAAAAAAAGAAGTGGGCAGATCTGCAAAGCACCCCAAGTTACTTGTTTGCTTCAGGTGGGTAACTAGTGATTGCTCCTTCTTCTGCACACTGAGCTTCTGGTGTTTGCTGCCTTCTGTGATGTTAGACAGAGAGATTTACAGAAATGCCATTTGGCAGGATATTTTAGAGAGATTTGTTATGAGTGTTTTTTGAGTGTGAGGCATCACAAGTGGTTTTGGCCTCCCAGCTGTGTTTCTTATCATATGGGGCTGGCAAAAGATGCATGTGATGTGACAGCACAGAATTACGTTTGAAACAATACTTAAAGAAAAGGTTTGAAGAAGAAAACAAGGTCACTGTCCATCTGATGGAAATCACACTGAGAAATTCAGTGAGAGGTCAATGAATTCTGGTTAAGAAAAAAACCCGAGATCTTTGCACTGGCAAGAGACAGTGCCTAGGAGCCATTTAAAGAGACTGCACTATTTGTCACTGCCCTTTTCTGGCTGTGACTGTCCTCTTGTCATGTAAGATACATCTTACAAGTAGAATTATATCTTACAAGGAGAGTTTTCTGATTTGGGGGATATCTACACCTATTAAACAAAATGCTCTGTCCTTCCCTTCACCATCACAAAAATGTGGCCAAAACAAAGTTAATTACAATGTATTAAGAGTTTCAAAGAAATAGGCTGGGTGGAGAGAGGGGAAGAAGCAGAAAAATAGTATGTTAAATATTTTTTGGGAACCAGTCAGGGAGCAATGCCAACCTCTGATTGTAACGCTAAAATATGTTTGTCTTAGGGGGTTTTCCTGTCTCCCTGTTTCTCTGTGAAGCGCCACGCCAACTTCATGTGGGAAAATCTCAGTTTAGGATGAACTGGAAACTTGGCAGTCCATGGAGTCACTATTGCCTCTGTCTGCACCTGTATGTCCCCAGTGGGCCCACATCTTGTTGCAGTCAACTTTTCTAGGCAAAATGGACTCTCTTTCCTATGTTCAGTAGCCGGGCTTGGCTCAGTCTGTTTACAGTATTCCTTAGAGCCTGGAGCACACTTACTGATAAATATGTACTTTTCCACAGCCATGGTCCCCTTCCTGTATTGAAAACAGTCTGTCATATGAGTTTGGCTTGTGCAAAGGCTTTCCAACCGCTTGTTTGTATCCACACCTCATGCCCTGCCCAAACAGGTTTGTCACAGGATCTCTTCTGGCCACCTCTCCTGCAGCATGTTACTGACAGGAATTCTCTCAAGCTTGTTTACCAAGAAGTGACTGGTTGCTGGAGCTGGGCAAACGGGACAGACTATGCTGACTCACAAGGAATAACCAATGTATTTCCTTTATTCTGCTGTGGTTTTCTACCCATTCTTGCTCCCAGTCCATTCAACAACTGTGCTTCAAAATATTCAAATTCTGTCCCTAAGTTTTTATTTTATATCTTACTGGTAGCATTAACTATTCCTGAAAATAAATAGATAGGCAAATGACACAGCTGGGTACATACAGCACAGTGGTGTGTGAGTGTATTTGTTAGTAGTTGGACTAGGACTGTTTACAAGACACACTTTATTTGATGATACAGTGTTTAAATTTGATTTTTTCCAGCATGCCCTCCAGACAGAATTGCTGCTGGATACACTACCTTCTCTCCTAATTTAGTTGAAGACACATGAGAGGTTAAAAGCCAGGGATCATGGCACAGCACCAGGTGACCAGTTCAGAAAGTTCCTCTTTGTTTATTGTTAGATTTCAAACACTTGCATTGTTTCTCTCTTGCCCTTTTAGTCATACAGTGAGTACTCTGAGGTTAGATGAGGCATGATAGTTTCCAGACTTGGTATCACTCATTCTGCATATGCAATAAGCAAGCGGTGTAATATAAACAGCTCCCAAATCTGACGCGCTAATGTTTCTTGCCTAATTTTTCCAAATGGAAACTACTTGTCCAGTGAGTCACTGTGTGTTTTCTTCCTCCTTCAGATGATTCTTCCTGGGAAACTCCACGCCCTGATGCTCCACCACAAGAATGGTTCTCTTTTATCATTTCTCTGTAGGACATCCAATTAGGACAATCTTTTGCCTCCCATCTCCCCCACCCTTACCCCTCCCAATTTCATTGCAAGTCTGCACATATTTTCTTTTTCCTTTACCAAAATCATCGTTTTCCAATTCCTCAATCACAGATTTAGTGCTGGGATACACATTATGAGGACTTGTCCTGGGTTACATTTGCTCTTGCAAATACAATAGGTGCTTCCCATGGCAGAGATGTGAGTTTTCATTCTAGTCTTGCCCAAAGCAACTTCTTAAGACTTCGTGTTTTATTCAGAAGAGGGGAAATAAGCAGCAGCAGATAGCAAACTGTTCTACGTCTCAAAACAGAAGAGGTTTATTATTCTTCAGTGTATTAAACCCCACATTTAAGACAGTTATCTGTTGCCTAAAAGTTGAAACTAGGGTAGTGCCTGAGATCTTTAATTTACTACTTTGCAATTTTCTTGTTTTAATTATATTTGAAATAAAGTAAACAGCTGCCATGGTGGCTTCTGGGACAAGTTTTCGCTGAAAGGATGAAAAAAGAGCAAACGGTTGACAAGAACACTGACAAGACATCCAGATAATACTGTCAGGGATAACTTGCTCCATGATACTGGTTGTGTGTCATGTATAAAAATACAGAGAAAAAGGATCTTCTTGCTTCATAGCAAGCTTATTGTCCCTTGATGGAAGTTTCAAAAATACTTAAAAAAACATTTAGTTTTTTAAAATCTGAAGGATTTTTCTCTTCTCAGTAGTGCTGGATGTAACACCAAATAAACCCGTACATTCTGAAGATGGCAAGATGGTTATTTACTTCAATCTGCACTTGAGATTAAAATCTTCTCTTGTTTCCCTGATTATTCATCCTTTAAATCAATAAAATTATGTAAAACTTTTTAAAAGCACTCATCAGTGACTTCAAGTCACTGTTTTGCTTTAAATTTAATTTCCTTTTTTTAAGAAAAAAAGAAAAAAAGCTTTTAAGAAAAGCAGCTTTATTTAATTCCTTTTTTTCTAAGTATCTGTGATATCATTTGCCTGACTCATCTAGGCTGCAGTACCTAACCTTAGGCATCTTTTCCAGGCCACCTCTCACCCAAAGCATCTTTTAGCTCCTACTCTGAGAGCAAGGCTGCCATCAGTGGCCCAGCTTGAGGCCTGACCTTCACAAGATGTGTAGTAAATTGTGGCAGGCAACCTTGACTATCAGCCCTGAATATCAGCCTTGAAGGACAGGTTTGGTCAAAGATGAAAGTTCAGGCAAATCACTTTTGATATCTTCAAGTGGTAAAAATACGGACTGCAGAATAGTTACCCTGGATCCCAGCCAACACCTGTGTTGAGCTGGGATGGCAGTAACGCAGACTGTCAACTGGACAGCACAGGGAGGTGCTGAGAGAGAGAGGGTGAGCATATCCTCTAAGTGGGAGTTTGTTTGCTGGTTTGATGTTGCTTATCTATACATGCATCACCTGACACCTGCTCCAACACGTCCAGCACACCAGGGTATAGTAAACATGCAACAAACCCTTGCTCTAAAAAGCAGCAGAGGGTAAAATGCTCAGTGTCCCCTCCAAGCACAATGCTATCATGAATTTAGAGCATTTTGACACTGAACTTTTGAGCATATGACACTGAAGAGAGCAGGCTTTTAGCAGCTGCAGATATAGGCAAGTAAAATGAGTACTGTGGTCTTCATGAGAAAAGGGTGATCAATAGCTAACTCACGTAAGCACAGTTAACTATTAGGAGACAGCAAATGTTGATTCCGACAGCAAATGTTAACTACAAAACCTAAGAAGCCGGATTTTCCCTAATCTTGTCAAGATAGAAGGGACAAAGATCATCTCAGAAACCGCTGAATCATTCCTCAAAGGATCACGCATGCCCCTGGGAGAAAGGTGAAAAGTGCATTGTGAGGAAGACTACTAGCCTTCATCAGAAAAACCCCTGAGGAAGAGGAGAAGCCTTCCTCAGTGCGACCACCAGGACACACAGCACAGGCATGGCATGTATGCTAACGATATTAATGACTTCCAAGAAATAATTTGTATAACCACGGCTGTCCCAAGGAATATGATGAATATTCATGATTTAACCCATAAATTGTGCTGTAGGAAGTGCTGGGGTGTGTGTGTGTTCAGAGGAGAGATACCCACACATACGCGGTATCAAAATAAAGCAAATAGCCGCTTCTCTGACTCTGTCTCTGAAGTGTCTCCTGGCCCGGTTTGGGGCGAATCATTCAGGACCTTGCAGCTTCCCTCTTTCTCACCAAAGACACACCTTAAAGCATCGCCCTTCAGCATCATTGAGCTGGCACAGTATGTTGAGGGGATTACTCTTTCCTACCTCAGCTCATGAAAACCATGCTGCTTTGACTTACAGCCCCCAAACTTCTGAGTCATGCAAACACTTGTCAGCCAGTTGCTGCTGAAAAGACCAAGCAAAGTGGCAGATTCAGATTCAAATGCAAATGCTGCTGGAGACCATCTGAAATAAAAATCATGTTTAAAAGTTGAAGGTCCTTTTTTAGTCAAAAACCATGAGCTTCCTCAAAGCAAGCATGCAAGGGGTGGCTATAGAACCAGTTGTAGATAAAACACCTGCTTTCTGCAAAGCTATCTGGAGGATCTGCATGTCCCATCAGACTAATTTTGGTGCTAGAGGAAGAGGAAGGGGAGGGAGATTGCTCACTCTGCTGCTCTCAGGGGAATCCTGCAACAGAGAGGTTGCTATATTCATCTCTTCACTGTTTTGTGCCAGTCTTGTTATCTGTTCTTGTTAAAACCTTTATTATTCATGGATGCAAAAATCCAATCATTAAAGCAGCATAAATATTCATACCATGTGCATTTCATTTAGCTGCTTGGCAAAACTTGTCTGGAGTACAAGAGTGTGGAGGAAATCTGGCTAATGAGACTAGAGCACAGGAAGTATTCCTGAGTTTTGCTTTCTTTTTACCTGCAAATAAATGCAGAATCAGTAATCAAACAAGCAACCACAAAAGGGGCATGGATTCACCAGGAAGGATGATATGCACATTTGCTTAGCTTCTGTGTCAAGGGGAATGCAATGCCTTTTGTAATGCAATTATGTGCAAGAACCAGGATATTGTAAATCTAAAGTAGAAAGCATGATAAGCATCACTGCATGGGTTTATCCGGCTTTGCCTCACATTTAATGTCTAACCATTAACACTGTGCATGGTCCACACTCTTCAATCATTTTTAAGGCAGAACTGCCATTCTTCTCTCTGCAGCTGCGCTAAATCAAAATGTAGCTGTATTCACCCCATGAAAGTCGCTATACATACACTCTTCACTCCTGCTCCAGCTTCAAGATCTTTTTGATGGCAGAGATAAAACAAACTACTCCGAAAACAAGTTCTAAAAACTACCATTAAAACATCTGCTACACAGAGTACTCTGCAGCTGGAGGATACCTCTCATGAGGGCCTGGTTCATCGAAATCCTGAGCTCCACATGCAGCAGCTCCAGGGGGAGCCTGCAGAGTTCAACGCTTCCAAGTTATTCCTGTTTTAGAATAGCAAGGTGAGGTGTCTTTTTAAATGCTAGTGAGTTTTCAAAACTGAGCAATTTTGGCCTGATTCAGTGATAAATCTTTCCTTGATTTCTGCAAGCACAGACCAGAAAACACAATCAGTCACTTTCCAGGTTTTCTATTTCATGTTTTTACGGATTTCCACAAATAAGCAAGTCTTCTACTCACAGGCAGTTTACATCAGTAACCACTTTCTGGGCTTAAAGTCTGCTGCATACTTCCCACTGCTGCTCAGCCATCTGTGACTGAATGTTCTCTTTCTTCCCCATCCGTTCTCCACCCTCATTGTAGTGAACAGAAGCATTGGGATACATGCAGTGCTATGTAATCCACAGCATGCCAACTCTCCACTGAAGCATTCACACCCAGCCAAGGGCTTGATTCTTCTGACCCTCCTCAGACAAGGATAGTTGCTGCAGGATCACAGCTTGTCCTTTGAAGTAGGTAATACTCCATTTATTCCCACTACCCAAGTATAAATGGGTTGGGACTTCAGTATCATTTCAGGGTTGCCATGTTAGGCCTAAAGATGTTTTGCTTCTGCTGTATTCAGTTTCTAAACTTCTTATTCCTTTGTTCAGCTATAGGTAAAGTGGCAGAGAGGAGAGGAAAACAAAGCCTCATAAACTTCTTGGACGTGTCGTCAGTGACTAGTCAAGCAATTAGCTGAGACACCCTAACTTACAGCACATGAGAACACAATTGGTTCTCAGCAGAACAAGGATCAGAGGGATATTTATACCCTCTGTATCCTATCAATTTACTTAACCTTTCCTTTTACAAATACCATCCACACAAAAACTTCAGTATTGCCAACAGCACTTTGACTGTGGATAGATAAATGTGTTTAAATGTTAAAATTAGTTCTGGAAAGTATATATTGCTATGTGAGCAAGCCCCACAAAATAACACTTAGTGAGAGCTTTGCACATAAGAACTGAGAGACTGGCTGTGTCCAAGAACTGAGATTCTTGAGATTGTATATTCTGCAGGAAGTACCTTCCATCCTTCCCTGACTTCAGAGATACATTACAAAGTGGAGAGCCACCTAGAAATCACTCTATACTCTTGATCTTGAATGCACTGTATGTATTCACAAAGTGCCAGGCAAAACAGAAAGTTCTTTCTCTCCAAACACATATCTAGCTTACCACCCTGCAATTTCTCATATTTATACTCCTCCTTGTGTAATCAAATGACATGAGAATTTGCTTGAAGAACCATCATAGAAAAAATGAGTGTTTCAAGATGTGCTGGTGGCTGCAAGAGTTATCTTGTGGTTTGAATTCATCCAACTGAAATATGACTGACAATATTAGCCAGCTAACAGATTTATCTGGGGGGAGGGAACCAACAGAAAACCTACTTATCACAACATTTTTTGTAATATCTCTACTTTTTGAATTTTCCTTAGAGGCTAATTTTCCATCTAACAAAGACTTTGTTTTAAAGGCTTCTATGTGGTCTAAGGGAAAATTTTAACGAAAATTCAAATTGGTGATATTTCAGGTTGTTTGATTAACAGAAGTAAATCATATGTGCTGAAAGCAAACACAAATAGCCATGTATAACATCTGTCTGCATTGCAGCCTTTACAGTGGAGACTGAGTCTTGGTTTGGGCTCTTATGCATACACCTGTAATATAAAGTTGCATCAGGTTTTAAACTAAACTTCCCAGTAAGGGCAAATGCTAACAAAAAATAAGAGTTATAAGGAAGGAGACACTTTTCATTCCTGTGCTGTTAAAGTCTGTAAAAAATTTAACCATCCCAGTTGGTTACCACATCTCTAACCTGTATAAATCAAAGCTTTGTTTTAAATGAATAAAACCACTTTGGCACACAACCATATTATAGTAGTATGATGCATGCCTGAATATTCCTAAGAATGCCCTCAGAGGTACTGTCTGAGTAGAAATATTCTGCAGAAGGGAAGATGACGGAGTACAAAGGCCCATTGTGCACACTAATGCAGAAAAATGAAATCAAATACCATTCTCAGCAAAAGAAGAGTGTCTTCTGAGCAAAGGCTATTAAGTGTGTCAGACTGCAGGATATTTTCTGGACATGGCTATTATGTTAAAACATACTGAACATGTGTCACTTATAACCCTGCCCCAGCTGTAACATCACAGCTCCAGAGGAAAAAAAACCTGGTACATCAATTCTTTGTATCAAATACTCAGACACACTTTTCTTCTCACCAAGCTGTCACATCTCATTTTTAAAGAAGGTTATAGTAAGTTATAATTAGAATTTGCTGCCCTGTCAACTAATTAAATATAATAAAAAGCTTTCTGTGAGTTTAATGTTAACACAGTGTAATTACAGCAGTTTTGAACGCACAGTGCATGTACTACAGGTTTTGGTATGTGCTCCCTACCTTTTATGACCTAAATTCTCAGGTTCAATCTATGATATGAGTAGTGAGCAGACACTGCCCAAAACAACTATTTCAGACCTAAACACAAGTCAACACCAATGCATTCCTATAGTTTTTGAGAGGCACTACTACATCAGCCTTGGGGCAAAGTGGAAGGAAGGAGGAGGAGAAAGCCATCCAGTTTCTTGCTTCCAGTTTTCTTCCCCTTCCCTTCAGGAGGAACCCTTGGTCAAAGTCTCCCATTTATTAGGCTCGGCTGCTCTGAGCCTTATTTGTAAGGAAAGATATGGCTGATATTTCAAAGCCACTTCCAACCTCATGTTTTTGCCAGTCTGAGAGACATTTTGGGGAGAGGGGGACAGACTGCAACCGCCCTGTTTGCACAACTCTGGGGCTGGCTCTACTCTTCAAGAAGCAAGAGTTGCACCTTACCACCACTTGTTACCCAGGAAAAGGAAGATTGCTTGTGAGGCCCAGAGCAGGGAAAAGTGATGATGGAAACCATGTAATGCACCAGCACCTGGCTGATAGAGCTCCTTACCCTCCTAAGTGCTTGGAAGAGCTTTAAATACATAAAAAAGGGTGAAGGGCAGAGATCTGCCAGGACATTGGTAGTTACAGCTCTAGGTACTCAGTTGTTGTGCCCACGGTGCACATTTTTTGCCCTTTCCCACTCATACTCCTATCATTGCTTGTCCTGTCCCTGGAAACAATCAAGGCCAGTTTGGAAGGGGCTCTGAGGAACCTGATCTAGTGGAAGATATCCCTGCTCACTGCAGGGGCATTGGACTAGAGGCCTTTAAAGGTCCCTTCCAACACCAACCATTCTATGATTCTGGGTAAGGTAGGTACAAACAGCCCACAAAATGAAAAGGCAGTTAATTAAACAAAAATATAATCTAAAAGAACCAATTAAAATGATGAAAATCTTTAATTTTATTTAAGTATAATTGTACGGACACGTGTATATACAAATACAGATCTTATGGGGCAGGGGGTTTGGGTTGTTTTTTTTTTTAACATTTTCTTTTAAGTTTATATAATGTAAGCATTTCAAAACCAGCACTCAATGAATAAGTGCAAAGAAACTGCAAAGCAGGGCAGTACAAGCACAGGACCACACTGAGCTGGACTTTCATACCCAGATGCATACACAATGAGTGTCTTCAATGGGGTGTCAAGAGTAAGCATGGTAAGCGGATTTCGCAGACTCATGGGTAACCTCCAACATGCCAGCATCTATTAAACTGTACAGACAATGGCAGCAAGCCTATTGTAGGGAGATTTGTCTCACATCTGAGAAGCTCAAGGGCGAATGCATGGGAAAAACTCAGTGATGCCAGACCAGAAACAGATCTGCCCATTCACAGCTCCAAATTAAAAAAGGAGGAGGGTGGAAGAGGAGGCAGGGCAGGAAGAGGGAAGAGAAGTGTGGAGGGTTGTACATTAAAACTGGTGATTACAAAAACCAAGTGTAATGAAAAGAGGGGAAGAGTTAACACTCTAAACCTCTGAAAGTGACTGAACCATTGCGCTCATAAGGCAGTGGATTAAGTTCAGTTTTGAGGGCTAGGGGTGTGAATCAACAGGTACAAATACAACCATTTTCCTTCCACAATTATAGAGGAAAGGAAACAATCTACTCAACTATTCTCAATACTTCCCAAATTTGTTTCTAGTTCTTTTGGAACCAAGTACATACATATATCGCACATGACACTGGCAAGATCCTTTCTGGAAAAAACTATTCATGGGAACAAATCCAGAAGGAAAACAGGAGGAAAAAAATACAAACTAAAAAGAAACAAACAAACAAAATAACAGAAAAGTTGTTATATCCCCAAAGCCTTTTTAGAAACAAACACGATACAAAAGAACAAAACTAACACAGAAACCACAGGGCTCCAACATAAGACCTTTAAACACTGAGGACAAAACATTGATCATCAAAAGTCATGTTGTTCCAGGTCCTGACATTGTGAAGTCTTGCAACAGATGAACGATTTTCAAAGATGAGTCCTGTATGCTGCAGTGTCATGGCCACTTGTCTCTCAGTTCTCAGCCATGATCACACTTGATGCTTCAAAGCTGTCTTGTAATCAACACATGATTTTAATATCCTGAAAGTCTATTGTTCTCACTTACAAAAGACATAAGAATCAAATTAATACTTTATTATCAAACACTATATACAACAGAGGTTGCTAATAATACAGAATTTAAAGAACATAGCTTTAAGTTTTACTTGTCTTTCCTTCGCCATCCAGGTAAGTACAGTACAAAACAATATTCTAAACTAACACGAAATGTTACCTTGTCTATTGAAGGATACACAGTATCCACTAAACTGACTGATCCCTATTTTGCCTGCTTCACATTGCAATGCCTTTGGCAGGAGTGCAGGTCATGGGCATAAGTAACCCACCTAGGCTGGGGAGAATCAGTACCTCAGACTTGAGCTGGGGCAGATGAAAGGTGAGGGAGCAAAAAACTCCTTAATTTTCAGCAATATCTGCATATAAAGCATCCAGAGGTTTTCAACACAACACAAAGCCCACCAACTTTTATGTACTTGGTATGACTGGGATTGCCTAATGCCATCAAGTATCCAACAGGCAGTGCCTGGAATGCTGCTCCCAGCCATGCCGAGCAGCCCGGGGATCATTGCTTGTATTGTCCCTCACCTACGCAGCAAGGCTCTGGGACAATATGGAGGGGTGAGTTTCACCAGGAGTAACACTAGTGACAATCCTTTGCTGTGGGTGAATGTACGTCTTCAACTCCAACATCATTCAGAGACAAAGGACAACCATTTGTACATCAAATCTGCACTACTGGCGTGATTGCCTGCAATTGCTATAAATCATTTTAATATGGTTACACATCATGCAATATTATCTGTACTCTGGCTAATAATCCATTTGATAATGGGCATTCTGATTAAGCTCACCTCATCCAAAGCTTTTTAATTCCTACCTACAAAAAGTATTAGTGTGTGTACCAAGTATATACGCATTAAAGAGAGCAAAGTACCAGACAGCCTGTAATGAGATGATGACTTCCCTCACTGTTTGGACTGTGTATCTTTATTCTGTGCGCTTCACACTAGAGCAAATTTCCTGCATTCCTCCTGTAAGTACAGGCCCTGCATTCATGAACATGTATGATATCAGGCAAGCCCAGGTCATAGTTCAGCATGCATAAAACCTCCCTTTACATCTCAAATTTATTTTTCCCTCTCCTGCCTCAACTTCTGGAAGGCTTTTCTTAATTTAAAAGTAAAAACCTATGAAGTGCTATCCACTAATGGCATCACTCAGTTTTGTTATGGCAGACTTTTTCTTCATAATTAATATAGAAAAATCTTGTTTTGCTTGAATATGCTCCATGTTTTGGTTCATATTTAACTTAATTACCAGAGTTTTTGTCAGAAAATCTCTGTTTCAGTCTGGGTCTGAAATTTCACTTATTATGCTTAGCAGTCCAAATTTCATGGCAGCCTAGCCAAAAAATACCCCAGGGCTTGCACTTCCTGGCAAATTACTTTTTAAAGTTTAGTTAGCCAAGGCTCAGATTCCATAAACAGGGTCACTCCTAATTCCATCAAACAAGACAGTCCCATTTCCTAATTGCATCAAGGATTACCGCTTCTCTCACATGTTTAAATAGGACAAGCATATATACTCACTCTCAGCATAAAGTATATCTAAATAATGTATTTTCTATTCTAGTGGAATTTTAAAAAAATATTTTGTTAAGTCTTTGGGAGCCCATCTAGTTTCTCTCCAGCTGATAAACACATTTCCTCTACTCTTCAAACTGCTGGAAGGGGAAAAGATAAAAAATCAACATTGAATTCATATTCCACACTTCTTTTCTTTCCCCCCACCAAACAATGCTATTAGACTGCCCTGGCTTCTTCTACATTTGATTTATTCCCATGATTGAGGAAGTTACAGGAGAGACAAATCAAGAGCACACTGGAGATCCTGTGTCCCAAACATGTTTCCTGTGGCCACTGATGTCCTCTTTTAGTATGTATTAACACCCAGAGCAGCATCCAAGGCTATCAGCTACTAAGTCAGCGCTGGGGAAGGTCACTTTATTCTCAGAAGTGCCTCTGCATTTCAAGAAAAAAATTTTAGCACCACGGTGATTTGTTTTAAAATAAAATAATCCGGTGTGCATTATCCCCTTAAAACGAAATAACAGAGGCACTCACACCCCCAGTGAAGTTTCCTAAATCTGACCTTGCCTGCTGTATGCTAACATTCCTAAATTCTAACTTTTTCCTCTCACCAAAGACAGCATTTCTATTTGTCAGCATAATTTTTACTGTCAAAGATGTTTCAAGACAGTCCTACAAGAAACATCATCTTCCCCTTTCAGAAGCCTGTTCATTTAGAAACTTCTGGAGGAAATGGTGTTATATTATGTCTATTCTTAATATCTCCCCTCCAGTCCTGACATGGTGACACAATGCCTTGCATGACCATCTTACAGTGCTGAATGAGAAGGCATAAATATTGTATCACAGAGAAAGACTCTCCCAGGTTTTTACTCACTTTCCTTATTCCTCACTGACTGCATCTGCCACTACACTTCCTCATCTACATACGGATGACACAGTGAGCTAACAGAGGTGACTTCTTAAAGGAGAATGCAGAGGAAAATAATCACTAGTGTCAATATTATAGTTTGGCATTTTCATTTGGAGTCCTTTTATTTATATGGAGGGGTTAAGAAAGTCACAGGGTAGGTAGGGGTGGGTGCTGAAGCTAGTTATCCCCTTCAAATTTTTGCTGAGTTCAGGCTAAAAGGGAGAAGAAAAGGGAAAAATAACAATTTGACATCTGCAAAAACAATGAAGTCCCTTTCCTGGGATGAGCAGTTAGGTGGATCTTTGATGTTCCAAGACCCTGATATTTTCTGTGACAGGTTGCTGGAGCATACTGTGCTATAATATCAAAAGCATTGCCAGGAGGAACAATAGAGTTGCCAAAAGCCAGCTGGGTATCCTTGGTGTCTGTGCCGCGTTCTCGCCACGGGAAGGCTCAGCTGACTCATGTACGGTATCATCTGTTCAAACAGAAAGCATACATTCCAATGAGATTTTGCATCCTTAATAAACTCTCACTGAGCCGACAACTGTAAGTAGATTTCAGTGCCTTTATGAAATAGGGCAATGAACCTTGTGCTGTCATTGACTTTCATAAGCGTGTAATACCTCATTATGTAACCAACTTGGGGCCAAGTCCTGCATTTCTTACTGGCGAAACTCCCATTGAAGACAGGAGGAGCAGAAAGTAAGTCTGATTTCAGCAGATTGAGGAATGAAAGATTCCTCTTCCAGTAAAACACTGTGGCTCTAGCTTGGGATGTCACATTAGATAGCAACATCAGCTGGGAGGCAGCTAAATAAAAGCACTTGATTTTCAAAAGTCTTGCACATGCCCAGAATTAACTTTGCAGTTAATCCCCTTATTCAGTTACAAATTTTGGCTCCTGAATTTGAAATGACAGCCTGTAAGTCCAAGCATAGATCCCCCTTCCATGCACAAAATTTCCACTGAAGTAAGCTGCATCTGGGGATGGGCAGGAAATGTAAGATCATTCCTTCTTTCTTGAAACAAAATTTTAAAGGCTAACACATGACAACCACGAATTTTATAGAATAAATACTCAGTCTGGAAAATCTCACTACCTTTTATGGTACACAAAATAGAGATTTACACATACGTTGCTAGAACTCATGAAAAAAGAACCAGCTGAGTTAGGAAAACATGCTTATGCATTAGTGGCAGAAGAAAACACAGTAGCAAATATTAAATACATGATACATAACAAAGCTCTGTTTAGTTTTTGTAAACCTAAGATCAGCCTAAAAGCCACAGCCTGTAAAATGAAAAGGTAGGCAAAGTCAAAATCAACTTTGGTGTTGTTATAGCAGTGGTATTTTTCTCTGCAAAGCCTCCGTATCCTCCATATCCCAAGCGATCTAATTTAGGTATTCAAAAAGCAATCAGTCTGAGGCTTGCCATAAAAAGTCAGCTCTTGTTTTTCAAAAAGCCAAACCTTTTTAGGAAGTGTGAAGTGGCCTCAAAATGTATTTGTAAGTTTATTTTAGAATGCCTAAGTTTCCAGCAAAATTCATAGTATCTCACCTACTTATGCAATGAGCTCCCCATTTTATAAAAGATGCCAACGATATTTCTGTCTCATAGCTCCCGTATTAAAAAATTGCACTGCCAGGATTACCCTGGGTGAGCCCTGAATGGCTCTAGCTAGAGGCACTAAGGGAAGCAGGAGTCAGGACACTGGGATCAACATGCTGCTTTGTCATGGAGCCTTTCATGTTACTTGGCTTTAGCTACAAGCAAGCTCCCTCTCTTTCATACCCTTGACACCTAGCACAAAATCAGTAGAGCACTTAGCATAATTTAGGTTAATAGGCTCTTCAGGCCCAGCTCAGTTACACAGCAAGATGCACAGTAAACTGAATTAGCAATTTATCACATGTACTTTCTCTAGCACTAATTGATGCTATAATCACATAAGGCTTATCAACAGGTTTCAGTGCTGCTCAAGGCAAAAGTGTGAAAAGCAAGCACTGATTAGCTGTAAATACATTCATGTTTGTAAGGAAGGGACATCTCTTCTTGGTGGTGCCAAGAAATAGCTTAAGAGGCAAAGGGCAGAAACTGATGCACAGAAAGTTACACCTGAAGAGGCGGAACTTCGTTACTGTGTGGGTGACTATGCACTGGAACAGTTTGTTTAAAGAGAGTGTGGAGTCTTCCTCACTGGAGAAAGTCAAAAGCCATGTGGACTTAATCCTTAGCAACATGCTCTAGGGGACCTGCTTGGGCACAGAGGTTGGATTCGATGACCTCCAGTGGTCCCTTCCAGCTTTACCCATTTTGTGATTCTGTGGCATCAGTGGGAAAGTCTGGCTGGAATGGCTTAAGTTGCAGCTTTGCACCATGCATGGCAAGGAGACCCTCCCAGGCATACTGGGCCCAAACGAGGCCCTAGTATTTTTCCTCCAGACTTATTCCAAAGGAATCTAAAAATATCACTGAATGCTGGCTTCTGAAAAGTGCTACTTTCAGTGGTTGTCAATACCAAAAGCTGTTTCACATGTCACTTCTGAGTTACAATCTTTTACTTTGGTGACACTGCAATGAGGATACAGTACTTCACAAAAGCTTGCTTCTCAATTAAAACATATTTAAGAAGTTATAGGGAAAAAATGCCCCTGTGTTAATTGTCAGTTCTACCTCCTTTCATATATTTAAAGTTAGCTCTTCCCAGTTCAGAAACATTTATTTACTGCTGATTAACTAAAACTACAGAGATGAATGATGTGTATTACCTTTTATCTCTAGAATTGCAAGTAAGTCTCAATTTGCAACACTAAATGTCAACAATTTTGGCCTAATTACACCAATGAGTCAGCACTAAAACACAATAGGGCAGAACTAGTGTATAGCAGTTATAAATCCTCATTCTGACTATCCGATACTGCCACAACTGGAACACTGGCTACTGCTAAAAAACTCAATGAAAAAGCACTAAGCTAAAAAGATTACTTCTCTTAAATGAAAAATATGGAGATAGCCTATGATGCCATTTTTATAAAGCCATTCTTCACAGAAGAATTAATTTCCATGTAACATTAAGGGATTCCTTTTGAGAAATCATCTGGGTTTTCTCTCAATGCTGTTGCAAGGTTTCTGCACTCATATATTAGAACACACAATTCATCTGCAGTTATGAAAATAACTTTACAAATACAGTTTTTCTTGGAGGTGGAGAGTCATAACTGCACAGTCTTTGAGACTTGGGGAAAAGGGTTTGCTTCATTTGAAACACTGAAGACAAGTGATGAAGAGGAAAAGATTCCCAAGTAAAATCCAGAAGGTAACCACTAAACACTGGGAATACCAGCAATATAGAAAAAATTGACAACCATAAATGTTTCAGATCACACAGCCTTACATGACATGCTTCAGGTATAACTTTCAGATATGCACAGCTGCAATTTTTATTTAAGAATTTTTTGGTTTTTATTATTAAGGAGAAAGAGAGGGGAAGGAATAAGAATAGAGCCAAGTGCTTCCACCACTTCTGAAAGTGCAATCATTGTAGATTCCTACAAATTTCTGAACAAAATCAGTGAAATTACAAGGGTTCAAAAATCACACAAATGGTGATTTTTAGAAAAAAGATGACAGTGAGTAATCTGCTGAACATGACCCTCCTGCCTTCTGATTCTTCTGTCTACTGTGGAATAAGACTGTGGCAGGCTAGGGGAGAGCACAGAAGCAGAAGATGCTCATCAGAGACATGTAAATTAGTACATGACACAGAACACATGCAACAAGATCCACCAAGGCAGCAGCAACCCTAACAGGCCAACAACAGAGAAATGTGACAGCAGTTGGCACATCTCGGAGTGACTGATTATCTAATGGTGACTGGCCCAATTAATAATACAAATATACGTTGACGTCAGGAGTTGGAATTTGGTGGTAAAAAACCTTCTCATTAAAGTTATTATTTCCTCCTGGTAATACAAACAGTATTTCATCTCAGACTGCAGGATGCTCTCTGTTTGATTTTGGTTCCCTGGTTTGCCTGCTGCTTTCTAATGATGTGCTTTTGTGATGATGTTAGCTAGTTATAGCCATTCAGTGGGAAGTGAGCAGCACTGCTGAAAAAAAAGTTTAGCAAGTTTACTAAAATCAGGCATGTATTACTCAGATGATCTCTTCTGCATGCAGTATCAGACACATTAATTAGACCATGTTCACCAAATCACAAAATGTGAAAAGGTGCACAGAGTTTCATAGGTAGAGAAAGTGAGAGAACATCTTAGTGTCTTCTGTAGAAGAGTGCAATTAATAAATATATAAATATAACCAATGAAAGTGCACTATCCTTACATTTAGATTTACTTAGAGAATATCTTTGGTTCACAGACTCCAAATTTTAAGGAAAGATCTGAAAATTATTTTAAAGAAAAATAATACTTCTATTGTTTATCCATAGGCAAATCATTTAAATCAGCTAAATTGTAAAAGCCTTATTACACTTATGTATAACCAATTAATTTTAATTAAAGGATCTGCAACAACAAAGAGCAAAAAATTAGTATGGTGTTTCATATACAAAGAGAATGTTGCTTCATATTCAAATAGCATAAGAGAAAAAAAAATTTGGTAATCTGTTCTTTGGAGTATGTACTAAATGATATGTGTGCAATATTTTCTGATATGATTTGTGTATTTCACTGTTTATTTTAATTACTGAGGCTTTAATACAACACGTGAGAAGTGTGTAAGTACACATAAAATGAACAGATATACCGCTACTGCAAATACTTTTCCCACATACCTACCTAATTTTAAGTTGTTTGGGTTGCTCATATCCCTAGAATAATACACACTTCTATCTGTCACAAGCTTGACTCAAGCCACACAAACAGTACACATGGACTTTCCACACAGAAACACGTTAGCTTGATTGATGGTGGAGGTTAATGTAAGTTTGCCCTGGGCAGATGAGGGGCATTTTTATTCCTAAGACAGTGCTTTGCAAGAAAAGCCCCCAAAACTTCAGTTTATTTCAATAAAAGCAGGAGAGAAAGTTGTATTTATGTATTTATCTATATACCAGTGTTTGTGAGCATATGTAAAGTAATACTTTGCCTAACCAAGAATACATACAACTATATATAATTTTAAAGGACTAGTTTCTTTTTAAACAAAAACTCAGTTAGTTGCATACCTGTGTCATGCACTAGCATTAAACAAGCAGTGGTCCTGTTTTTCTGAAAGTCTTTTGAAACCACATAATAAATGAAATGTACCCCTTGACTTTATTTCTCAATCTTTGGGTCTAGTTAGTAAATAGAGTGTGTTGCCAACATCCTGGGTGTTTGACTTGGATGGGCCAGTGGCTTCAGGATACTGGTGGAAATTTTACACTGGCACACAGCATATTTCACTAAACCTTCTCACCCCGAAAAACCAAATAAAGCAACATTTTTACTTCCCTGCATTAAACAAGGATACAGGAAATATACCATAAGCTGTATTAGCACTGCTAGAGATGTGCAAAAGCAGAGCGGTTGTACCATGCAAAGCATGCAGAGAGAATAGGAAGAAAAGTACTGAAAGCACCAGAGGGATACACGCATTTGTTAAAAGAGATTCTCTAAGCATACTAACCTGCTGGTTCTAATGAATTTTCTACTTTGTCGTTAACATCGAAAACACGATCATGAACACCTATAGTTTTCATACAGCTGTCTATAACAAAAATAGAGATAACAGCCAAATATGTTAGTGAAACACCCTTACACTCCCCACTTTCCTTTTTCCTCTCTTTTTTTTCTATTTACTATATATATTTAAGCATATTCATATTTTAAAGTCTGTGGCACTTGTCCAAATGCCAGTATAAGTCTTCCCTTTGTACACAGTTCAAGAAACAACAAGTTAGCAACTGCCAAGTAATTAAAACAAAGCTTTATGAAAAATGATAAGAAAATACAATGAAAATCATAACACAAACGTTGCTGTATGTACAGAACAGATAAAAAATTTAACAGTAAAAAAACCCAAAAATTCTGCTTTTTACTAGACCACACGGTAAAGCATGCACTGGAAAGGCACCCTCGAAAGCTTAATCTGAAGAACTTACTTGCTGGTCGCACAAAGACCTTAAGCTTTAGGCAGGATCTCCTTCCATTATCCGGGATCGCAGAAGCTATAAAATGAAGAAAAAGGAAAAATAAGTGGAAGCGAAGAGTGAAAATCCAAAATATCTTTTGTGCTAAAATAAAATGTTTTTTATCTTCCCTTCATCTGAAGGGCTAGACACACTTCAATCCCTGAATGTAAGGAATTCAAGTGGACAAAGTAGCTCGATTATCCAAAAACATACAATAACTGCAGATTTTATTCAAACTAATTTCTTTATTATTTTACATGGAAGATGTGAAGCACATGCCATTTTCAGTGTTTCATTATCTCCTTTCACCTTTCCACCCCTTTTTCTTGAACATTTGTTTAATATGGCTTTTGCTATAATGCATGTGTCCACACTGAAAAAATAACACTTCAGAATATAGAATACTCAGAGAAAAGCTAGCCTTGAAACACTAGGCCATAGATTTCAACAACCCAAAAAGGGATAAAAAAACAAAATTACACCAAAGACAACAGTGGTAAAAATGAAACTATGTAAATACTTCTAGAGAAGTAGAAATAGTCACTATTAAATTTTACAGCAAACTCAGTCTCCATATGCATCTGTCTTTGTTGAGAAAATATTTATCTTGCTTCAGTCAAAACATGGTTCCCCGTGTTATACAACTAACAAATCAAAATCAGTTTATTCCTTCTTTCTGCCCTCCCTCATAGTTTCCCATTTAAAGGATTTAATTTTTAAGAATACTTACTGTATTAAGAGAAAAAAAGTAAGTGGAAATATGTCTAGTCCTAATGCAAAAGGTCACCCACAAAGGTCTAGTGGCAGCACCTACTTATTTCCCAGAAAAAAGTCTTGTTGTGAAAACTTCCTTTGTATAACTGTTCTTGCCTCAAAATATGAGATAATAGGGAAATATGCCTGTCTGTCACCACAGACTGGTATCTATTGAGCATTGTCTGCCAGTATTTACACATCAGTAAATTTCCTCAATATCTGCAATTCTGAAATTATACATTGGCCCCCAATTTACCATACACAACCAAGCAACTTGACTTGGGCGTGAAAATTTTCACTTGTGAAAGACCTTTCACATTTTTTTCCTTGAAAACTCCTCAAGAGCTATTGCTAAAAACTGCAGAGTAGTTTTTATTTCATTGCATTCAAAATCTGTGTATTAGGGCAGAATGAGCTGCATTTTGCATTAAATGGCTACTACTGGAAATGATGACTGGGCTGACAAGATGTTCGTTTCCTCTGTTTACCCTTGTTTAATGCATTTTTATAAATTCTGTCCCTGTGTGTGACAAACAACTAAAACGATTTATACACAGACATGTGAATGCACACCCTTTGCCTTCATGTTAAGCTCACCCCTGAACTGCTCCTCAACTAATTTGCAATAAATTTCCTAAGTCTTCAATGATGTGCTTGCAGGGCAGGCATCAGATTTTTCCTAGAACTTACCAAGAAGAACTATTAAATTCAGTACAGACACAAAAACAGGAGCAAAGTAAAGAATCTAATACAGTTCATGTTGTGATTCTGCATCTTGGAAGTTCTTGAAAAACTGTTCCCCTCTTTTACTCAACAGACAGAAAAGCATGTAGGAATGATGCTCTCCCCCCACAAGGCCAAGCAGTTAAAGAGTTAACAGCTGGTTTTGACTATAACATCTTAACGAAGTCAGAAAATTTCCCTCTACTGACACTTACAGTAACTGTGTGCTTTTTAGGGCACAATACTTACAGTTTGTGGCTATCTTCAGGAAACTGCGTGCTTTCCATGGAATATATGCAACTGGCTAAATGCTTTGTCAAGACTAAACAGGTAGTTGTAGATTTCTCAAAAGGTATGAGTCCTGTAGTCATTACCAAATTACTGGGATAGAGGTGAAAATCACTTTTGCAACATTAGACAAAACTGAATCCCTACAGTAAATTATCACTGACAGATTTTTTCTGCTCAGAAATTATTTCAGAAGTGCATTCTGGCACACATTTATTTAAAGGCAAGTTTTTGCTTTGATGCTTACATGCTCTTGCTTATGTCCATAAAATAAGCATGTTTTGCTTATTTAAACTGCTGTTTATTAGAATACTGTTAGTATGTGACTAACTAGAATACCACTGAGTAGGTAGGATAGCTAGGAGCTAATAATATCCCATATGGTAACAAAATCTAGTCTTTCTGGAAAAATAGATAATTAGTATTTTGTACTTTGAAGTTCATATGTGCACATAATATTTGCACACACTTAGGAGCAAATAACACCTAGTGATTTGCCATATTCTTTGGAAGAAAAATATTAAAATCCATTCACTGTTAAAATATTTTCCACCAGTCTTTACAGTGGCTTGCAACTATAGAGTATATCATGAAGAACTACCCTATTGCAACCGTAATAGTTGCACTTAAATTATCATTCCAGAAACTGACAGTTTTAACAAGAAATATGAAAAAGTGGTTTTCTTCATTCCAGAGAAATTATGTATTGTCAATGTTTCCCATAAACTCAGAAAGATTCCTCTTTAATCAGTGTTTTACAGCTTCAGAAGGAATAATAATGACTACCAAAAAAAATCAAGTATCATTTTTGTGCACTTCCATCTTCCTTAACAACCAAGACCATGGTGGTGAAGGGATACGTTGCAACCTCTTTGGCCTTCCTGAGAAATTAAGTGCTGTTTGCCAAGATTCATGACTGCAATCAATTTTTTTCCTCCTTTCTGTTGCTTCCACCCTCCCTCCTCTTCCTTTCTCCCTTTCATCTTACAAGAAAAAACATACACCAATGGCAGTTTTTGTTTTATGACCAGATGTATCACCCACTGGAAAGAGTCAGGAAAGGAGAAAGAGAACTGCTCCTTGTCAGTTGGGATCTGTGAAAGCTGCTTTGACGGTAAACCATTGCTGTTGTTGCTCTATTCCACTGAAATTAGCTACAGTATAAAAAATATGTCCTTTCTAGGTAGTACAAAGAGAAATTTCTCTCTCCTTCCTGAAAATCAGGTTAGCCTCTAAGGCTTTGCTAGAAGGCTTTTATATTTGCCCATTTTAAAGGTGATATTAGATTTAAAATAGAGGCCAGTTCTGAGAGCAGGAAGCCTCTGATGCTGATGGAACCTGTCCCAAGTAACACTTTCCATTTCAAAAGCTAGAATTCCAAGGAAAAAAAAAAAAAAGCAATTGAATCCTTGCTGCAAAACAAAAAAGAAACATTTGAAAAAACTCCCTTTTAAGGAGCAAAATAGGTGCTATCCACTTGTTTTTTCCTGTATGATATTAGACTAGAAAAGATCTGACTGGTTTAGTTTGTGTCAAGAAGAATCACAATTGAAAACAGAAGAGGAACCCTGAAGTGTTGCAAGTTCCTACATGTCATTACGATCCCTGATACTTCCCACCTCCCCTGCCCTACCTCACCACTACCAGCAACCTCATGAAAGTGTCCTGGATCTCTCCCTTAAAGAAAATGTTTTAGACTTCATGGTTACACAAAGACTTGGGATGAGAAGAAAGTGAACACAAAGACTTGTATTTAGAAGACAGTAAACACTAAAATCCCTCTGAAATCACATGACACATGAAAACATCTCAATGATTATAAAAATAACTGGTTTGTTCTCTTTATTTTTTTTTAAACAGGAAAATCCCACAATTGAGAAGAAATTAAAGTAATGAGCTCTGTATTCTTCTGATGAAAATTTCATCTACATTAGTTGAACTAAGAAAAAAACCATACAATGAACTACTGCACGCAGGACTAGGTCCAAGTTGGATCCAAGAATAGCCTATAAAGACAAATTGGATGGGAAAATTTCTCTTCTCTGAACCACTGCTGGTTACACTTTTTATATCCTGTAGGGACAGGAAAGAAAGAGATGAAAATTATTCTCTCCTAACCTAGAACCAAACCATAAATATTTCAGTATTTGCTAGCTATATTTAAATATTAAAAAAAAATTATACAACTCCCTCGTCTTATTCTTAGGTAGTTCTTGGCTAGAAAACACATGGTACACTATTAATCTGTTAGATATAAATAACAGGTTAGGTCCTTCCTCAGACTGGTAACAATTAGCAGAGTTATTCACTGACTACAGAAAGCTGCAGATAGAGAACAAAAAAGTAACATATGCAGAAAACAGTTATGCAGTTCAATTTACTATGATAAATCCCAAAAACTCATTAAAGAAGTCATCAAGATGTGGACCAATCAGCATATAAAATAAGCTAATTAAAATGTAAATGTAAAAAAATAAATTAATTAAAATTCCGAAAGTAACTTGGTTATCAGGACCTGTTATTGATGTGACAAAAGCTGTAATTATTTCCTTTCGTAAGAGAGGCAGCAGTTTGGCTGGCAAATACCTGAGGCTAAGTTTCTAACCCAAAAGCAAGTTATTGGGATGCCACATTTAAAGTGTCTTAACCATCCTATTTACTGATATTCACATGTAATCTGTCATTACCTCTGCTTGCCTCCTCACTCATTCTTAACTTTCTAATTACAGGATTGCACTTGCCCCTAAAATGCAAGTTCTGATACAGAGAAAAAAAGGAATCACAAATGCAGTTCAAATCCTCCTTTAGCACTACAAAGACATTTAACATTCATGGCACAAGCCACTGTGGGCCTTATTAGACAGCGAGACTGGTTCAGTTGGAAATATCACTCAGTTTATCTAAGGCATTCCGAGACCACCTTTGTTTAGAGTGGGGGGACAGTAGTAAAGAGCATCCTTTCCCCATGCAGAAACACAACACCCTCACTGTGCCTCTGCAGATACTCTGCAGACGGCAATTCTCTTGCTATTTTGTATTTAAATTTCTATTACCAGTTCACTTGGAGTATTCTCTGAAGGTTTATAAAACACTTCTTGTGAAACACAGGAGACAAGTCTGTTCTCATTGCATTTTTGAAAAATGTGATGAATGTTTTCTTCTGCTCTCTTCTAGGAAGTCCAGCAACAGGATCTGCTTGTAGGCAAGAACTGAGAAATCATGCCAAGATCTCACCTCAGTTCATTGTAGATGTACTACTACCAGCACCCTCTGTTACACAAACTCTGGCACTGATAAGTGTTTTCCAACCACAACCACTGAACATGGTATTGGTATTGGAGTATTGTTTCAGACTGGGAGGCCAATAGAAGATTAATTCTGAACTTCCCAGCACAATAAATCGAGATGCCGCATGCATACAGCTTGAGTAAACACACTAACACTGCCAAGTCAAAAGAGTTGCACATACAACTTCTGTAATCACCTGGAGAAACACCACAAAAAGAGAACCTGCAGAACCCAGTGCACAGGACGTTGGGTGTTTAGATCAGAAACTCATGTTTACGCAGTCCTTGCACTCTGTTAGACCTGTAAGTTACAGACAATTTCTTCAGGAGGACGTATTTATAGCTGTGGTTTGCCTCTAGCCCTTTCAGGCACAATAGCACTCCCATTAGTCAAATCCAATACCCAAGTAACCTTATACAACCTGCGAATCGTAACTCCACCAACCTGAAGTATTTTAACATCCAATATCCTGTGTCAGCTACAGAGCTTTAGAAAGTTTTATTTTTAAGAAGAGTCATCTCCTTCGTTCTTTGTACAGAAATGAGTATGTGTGAGAGCATTAAAAATGCAGTTTTCCATTATGTTTGCCACAGGCAATATTTCTCAATTTGTGCAAGTCAGAAGAAAAAAACAGTCTATTAGTTGTTAGAAGAGCTCAGCCTTTCCCCTGTAGGTTTTCATGTGATTTACCATACAACACAAATGTATGCAAATTAGCCAGGTAAATGCAGAATTAGTTATTAATATTTTTCTCACAGTTTAGATTGAAAAAAAGGTACAAATTTGCATAAATGGTACAACTGAAAAAGTCAGCTAGAATTAAATCAATCAATAAAGCACTCCTCTGTGTGCATGCATGAAGTAAGACCTGTATCTAAGGACAACAAAGGATTTTTCAAAATTATTAATCATAAAAGAAGTTACTTGAAAGGATTTACAGATAATTTTCTGCTGTCCATGTTTAAACAAAAAAAAAATTAAAACCAGATAAATACTGGTCCTACAGAAACCACTTCTTTCACTAATACTTGAGTTTAAATTAAAAGTCTTTGCATGCCTGCTCTTTCATTCCAACCCACCAGAAAAAGCTTTGTTCTGGTAGCACACACATGACTCCATTCTGAAAAAATTAAAATATTGAATGACCATGATTTAGTTGTTCTTCAGACCTAATAATTAAGAGCAATTCCTCAAGAAATCATGACTAAACTGCTGGTAGCTTTGTTATAGCCAATTCTACCATCTCTGTATTTAGTAATAACCAAGATGAGAACACAAAAAAAAATCACTGAGCAACTTTAGGAAATCTCAGGCCAACACAGAGACAATCTAAATTGAAAAACCCCTTGATCTAGGACTGCCAACAACACTCATAAACTAAAAAATATTACTTAAAATGGAAACTGACTAAATAAATAAATGAACAAACAAACATGAAAGGTGACAGCTAATACTGCCCATGGCTTCATACAAGGAAAAGTACTGTGGATACTAGCAATTGTATATTTTAAACCCCACACTATTAATAGGACACCTAATACAAATACATATTTACACTACTCTTATATGCTCAACTACATCTGTATGAAGGTAAAAGCTTTGCATTTTTGCAAAGCACAAAAAATTTCATTTTTGCACTGATCTCTGTATGTGTGTAGATACATGCCTACACACATACACAGACTTATATTCTGCATTTCATTCGAAATATAAATGACAAAGTGCATGTCATGGAGGAAAAGACTTGATAAAAGCCATGTCCACAACAAATAGATTGGAAATGCTACGTTTATTTCTTAATGTCTTATATATTATTTGCACTGGCTTTGCACTGTGTAAGCACATTGGATTATTATGGCCTGTCTCACAAGTAACTATATTTCTCAGACCTACTAAAAATAACCTAGTAAATGGAAATGAGTTGCCAGACAAATGCTATTTTAGTGAGAGTTCTTGGAAGAACTGCTTGGCCAGGAAGAATATAATTTTTCTTGCATATTCTAATCCATTGCATCTTATATATCTGGTTGAAGGCTGTAGAGACTGAAAATATGTTTCATATCAAAGTCATACAAAAAAAAAATTAAGTCATGTGTGTTAAAAGACATAAACCATGGACTTCCAGTTTTATTAAGCCACTTGTTTAGTATTTCCTCTTAGCATGGTCTAGCCCTATGTCTCTCTCAGGAAGGTCCCTTTTCTCCTCTGAGGGAGGATTTACTAATAAGCTTTGTCTGTTGCTGGCCTGGCTGGTGTACTGGAGCCAGACTTTTTTAGTGCAAAACATCACAGCAACCAAAAGCACAGTTCTTCAGTGCTGGACACCACCAGACGTGAACAACAGCTGAGGGCTCATATGAGGCATCACTTTGAATCCAGTCCAAAGGCTTTTTTTAGTCATACTTTTATCATCTGTCCTCCCAAGTCACTGAGTCCAGGAGTTCAGGAAAACCTCAATGTAGCCTATACCCTTTACACCTTCAAGAGTATGACAAAACAGATATTTCAGATGCTGGAAAATCCAGCTCTGCCTACACTGTTCTTCTGAACTGAGCCTTGAACCAGTAAGAAAACAAGGCTCGAAGTTCTTTGCAAAGACTTTTGTTTCTTTTCGTAAAAGCAAGAACAGTTATGTTTAGGGTGAAGCTGTCATCTAACTGCGGCTTGAGCTTCTCAGAGAATCAGTTTTACTTCTGTGGTGTTTCTTCTCATTAAAAAACAAAGCACTTCTGGAAATAAATGAAAGGCATATCTTACTTTGAATGGACTTTTAGTTGTATGTAAGTTCCTGTAAAATATAAGGAAGTAGGAATGAAAAACAGACCATATAGCTACTTCCACATGAAATATTTGATGGCTTTTCTCTCATATAAGGTTCCTCTTTCATAAATACAAACTGCATTACATACCTTAAATAAGTGCTAGCATTTCTGCACTAGCCCAATATAAATGACTAGTGACATATTTTCTACTGCAACAAACCAACACTTATTAACTAGAATGAAATAAAAACCTCAGATCTCATTACCGATTTCAGTAGCATTAACAAAACCAAATGCAGTTATTGTACAACATTAAGACTGTATTAGAGCAAATTGCTAATAAAACAAGTTAATACTATCAAATAAAGCACTTAGAGAAAAATACATCCTCCTCTTACTTTCCATAAACTCTTTCGTACTTTGATTTTCCCTTGGTATCACTAGAAATAAAATGGTTTTCTTCAAGCAGGCTATCCATTTTGCTAATTTCCATCTCTGAGAACTAGACATAAGTAAATCCTTTGAAGAGACATTATAGTCTTGTTAGTAAAGTAAAGATCTTTTTGATCTTTAAAGCAATATGTTCACCCACATGGAATTTGTGGGTATTGTATCATGTTACTAAACTCCTATGCTTTAATGGACTTCATGTTATCCATTACTGGCTTTACCACTGCTGACACTATAATTAAAGCAGAGGGAAAGATTCTATTCTAGTCCATCTTCGTGGGATTGCCACTATCTTCAAAATATTTAGAAAGTGTTCTAACTTTCCATGCTATACTTCTAAATTCTGTCTGTTTATAAAACCAAAAAAAGTAATTATAAATGTTGCATTTTTCTAGGTTTTTGAACACCTACATAGACATGAAATGTTACTTTTGCTATTCACCTATGAAAGGCAACTAAGCCTGTTTATGTCTTGTGGAGGAGGGAAAAGATTTAAATATAGAAAAGGATCTTCAAGAAGTTTCAGGTGAAATTTAGGGGAAAAAGCACAAAATGGAGGCTGTATTTTGTTGTTTTTTAAATTTAAATCAAAGAGTGAGAATAATGCAGTTTTGAATGTGTTTGAGTGCACATGCAGGCCCCAAAGTTTGCAAACACTCTGCTTAGTAGATAATACCTTTGCTCAAAAGATTTCAGAAAGGCTTTTTCTCTTGGCAAAGTTCTAATAGCACCTTGGCACAACCTTCACACAGATAAACACAAATTTGTCCAGGATGAAAATCAGGTATGAATCAGGAAAGCTAAAATTTAGAGAACACATGATAGTCCATTGTAATTCAAGCTCTTATTCTGACACATCAAGATTCTCAGGGCAGAGACCTCTTACTTCATTATACCTCCTACAGTGGGGTCCCAGGCCATGACTGAATACAGACACAACAGATGCCAGCACTCTATTAATAACAGTACACCTTTATCATGTGAATTTCCAGTTTGTTCTAGTCCTGCAGAGGACATGACTACTGAACATTCAATCATTCCATCATACAAGCCAGAAATTTATATCCAGTCTTTAGAATTCATATAAACCTTCAATTTTCAACCTTTACCATGAAAAATTCAGGAACACATCAAGCTGAAGTTTTCTCTTTAGTCAAAATTTGTCCAGTGTATGAGGCAATAGCACTTTTATTTAAACTTTTACATGCTTGCTTCTGTCTTTCACTTGTCTAGCCCGTGTTCAATGCCACAGGTCTTACTCACGTTTTGAAATCCATATTTCAAAAAGCCAATCCATGTGAGAATAACCATAGGCTCATCAAGGAGAACTTGTCAGGAATTTGAAATGTCCCATCTATGCCAGAAAAGGACTGTAGTCTGTTGTAACTGTGACTGTGGGAAAGTCTAAGACACTCATGGGAGAGCTAACCTTTCATTTTATTCTGCCACAAATTATTTCCTTCTGCGCCTTCTTTTTTTTTGTAAGAGTAATGTATACCACAGGATGTTTAGGCTTATTCCCAGTGATCACTCCCAGATGAACTCAAAATTAGACATACATGTGTACACTTTTCCATAACTGGGACTTAAAAGCCCTGGTGGTTTGGAAACAATTTTAAAAGCAATGAATACTGCATCAGACTTGAAAGACATGGGTACCTCTTGAGCTTTTCTCCTCCTGAATGTTGTAACAACTGTTCTTGGAAGAGAGAACTCCACCTCTCTACCAGAAAGGCCCTGTTTCACGCTAACAACCTGAACAAGCAGATTGAGAAATTCTTATCTCTATTTTCTATCTGCTACTTCCTGATCTGTGCAAATGATGGCACAAAAAGCTTATTTCTCTATTCTTTACGTGTTAACCAGTTAAGGAATCAGTATAAGCAAACTGTGAGCACTTTCTAATGGTGTTTTTTATATGTAGCTAAGATCATACATACGGAAAACAATTTAGGACAACACAAAACAACTTACTGGAAAACCTTGCTGACACTTATTTAACTTTAAAAGAGATGGACAAAAATTCTGCCAAATTAACTTTTTTCAACCACACAAGTGTCCATTACAACTCCACAAGTGTTCAGTTGAAGTGCCTCTAATCCACTGTGTGCAGTGTCTGCACTCCTCAGACTACAGAGAACTCAAGCCTCATCCTACTAAGATAGCCTTGCCAGTCCCTATCCCACTTTCTGTGATCATGAAGATCCACTTACATTTGTGTCTCAGCTCAAGGCTAATCTACATCAACAAACATTTTCACTGGATATAGTTCTGGTAGCTCAGCAGGGTTTCATGACTGTGTGCACCAGTTGTTTCTTTCCTTTTTAAAAGCTGGTTCCATGCCCTGAGTTTCTTCAAAGAAACCTGGATACACTGTCATTTACCTTATTTGGGAAAAGAGTCATTGAAATTCATGGATTTTGTCCCTGACTAACTGCAGCAAAACTCTGAGGACTCAGAAACTGGCAACCAACCAAAAAAAAAATCCAAGTCTTAGATCATATATCTCACATTGCGATGTGGGGAAACACCATATCCACAAATGCGTGTGTACCATCTGATCTGGAGTCTTCAACGGCATGGGTAGCAGATGCTTTCATGCATATCTATGAATTATACAATATGGTATTGTTGGCTTGAAGACCAAAGAGACCCCTTAGTATGCCCACACAGATCTTGCTGTACCAGCTAAGGCAGGTGTAACATGCCTGCTGCTTGCCCATCCCACTCTGACAGCTGCCTCAGGCACCAGGCATCCTGGAGCATAGAGAGGTGTGGAATCCAGCACACCCCAGCATGACATCCAACCAGGACAATGGTAAACCTGGGTGCCTCAAGGCCTCTTCCAGAGACTGCATACCCAGAACCAATGACACAGAAGGTTTGTTCTTGTTCTGTGCTCCTAGTTAATTTTTAAGATCTCTATAAACTTCCAGTTCACCTCTTAAGGGTTGCTGAATAACTTGTTCTTTAGCCAAGTAAAAGTGCTTGTGTTACACTCCTGCATTTTTCTCTTCTGCCCTTGTGAAATATCCTGCAGAGACAAGAATATTTTTTTCTTGGATCAAGATGGATTTTTTTTCCTGGAAGCCCACAAGGTGTGTAATCAAAGTTGGCACTGGAGCATCCTAATTATGAAACCCAGCACGGAACTTTCACACGCATTTTGTAGACTTCAGATTTCTTGTTCACAGAATATTCTTGCTGAGAAAGAAGTGATCATGAGAGAAGTTCAGGAGACAGAACCCAGACTGGCAATAAATACTTTTTCACTTCTGCCTTTAATACCATGGTCAAATTAAGAAAAATTGATCCTGTATTTTTAACACGTTTTTTTGAGAAAACATCCTGAACTCCTCAGATGTAGAACTCAAATGGGGTGGGGGTGGAAGATGAGCATGGAATGGAGGAGGGCTCATGTTTTTGTTTTGTTTTATTCAGAAAAAGCCATGCATCTTCATAAAATCATAGAATGCTTTAGGTTGGAAGGGACCTTCAAATATCATCTGGTTCCACTCTCACTACCACCCCTCCACGGGCAGGGATATCTTTCACCAGACCAGGCTGCTCAAAGCCCCGTCCAACCTGGCCTTGATCACCTCCGGTAATGGGATATCCACAACTTCTCTGGCCAACTTTCTCCAGTGCCTCACCACTCTCTCTGAGTAAAGAGAGAGTTTCTCCTAACATCTAATCTAAACTTATTCTCTTTAATTTAAAACAGTTCCCTCTTGTCCTATCACTACATGCACTTGTAAAAAGTCCCTCTTGCCTTTGCTACAGGCCCTCTCTAGGTACTGGAAGGCTGCTGTAAGGGTTCTCTCCAGCCTTCTCCAGGCTAAACAACCGCAGCTCTCTCAGAGGTGAGGTGCTTCAGCCTCCTTGATCATCTCTGTGGCCTCCTCTGGAATTACTCCAACACATCCTTCTCATATTGCAGGCCCCAGAGCTGAACACACTACTCCACATGGGATCTTACCAGCATGGAGAAAAGGAGGAGAATCACTTTCCTAAACCTGCTGGCCATGCTTCTTATGGTGAACCAAGGAAACAAACAGCTTTCTGGGCTGCAAGCATGCATTGCTGGGTCAAGTTGAACTTCTTATCAACCAACACTCCCAAGTCCTTCTACTCAGGGATGTTCTCAAATCTATGCCTGTATTTATGCTTGGAATTGTCCTGACCCAGGTGCAGGACCTTGCACTTGGCCTTGTTGAACCTCATGATGTTGGCACAGGCCCCCTTTAGGCCTGTCAAAGTCCCTTTGGATGGCATCCCTTCCCTCAAGACCGTCAACTGCAGGTGTCATCTGCAAACTTGCTGAGGCTGCTCTAATCCCATGGTCTGTGTCACTGACAAAGATGTTAAACAGCCCCAGTCCCAAAACTGAGCCCCAAGGAACACTGCTTGCCCCTGGCCTCCACCCGGACATCAGAGCCCTTGAAAGACAGCCAGAGAAAAACAGCAGGTCTGAACCACTATCAGTGCTAGCTGCTCTCTGCTGAGCTGAAGTGACCATTTTCAGATCCTTTCAATCTGTGGTGAAAAGATCATTACCATACTAGTCCCAGGAAGTCAGTCCTCCTGCAAGTAAGCTCCTTTGTTATGAATATGGAACAGATGGAACCAAATCTATCTGCTCCATAGGAACAAAAACACTTACAACCTAGCTATCTCTATTAAAGACTCTACTTAGCTCCTTTATAGCACTGGCTTTCTGTGCACTGCTGTGAGGTTTTGACTTTATAGAAAAAGGCGCTTCATAAAAGCAATAGTTCTTATTCCTAAACCAAAAGCAGCCTAAGAACAGTAGAAGATGAATGCTGTGTTTAACCCGCATGGCTCCTTGGAGATATGCAAATATTCAATTACTATTTTTTAAAGCTACAAAAAGGATTTTTTCTGAGGAGGAAAGCTAGCCATATGTTGCAAAGATTGTGCATCAATGGCAGGGAAGTACTTAGTAATAGGCTTACTCTAATAAAGGTTGAATCTATGTTATTGCAAGAAATAACGTGGATTCTCTTTGTAGATATGTAACTGTGGATCAAGATAAGACTTCTGCAAAGAAATCTGTATCGGTCTTTTAAAAATTGACCTTTTTTGGCAGGAGACAAAACCCCCTGAAATTAGTTCCCTTTGAACACAAGAAAAGATTTAATGCATCAATTTATCTCCAAATATTGCATCACGTAGGACCTAGTCCCTAAGACTTTAACAGAAACTATATCAATATTACAATTAACTTTGCAAACAGAAACTATGAACAAACTGTAGGTGAAATGGATGCATTTATGTACTGACTGCTCATTAAGCAAGTACATGTAGAGGATCTGTCACTTCTCTTACCATGAGAACAATAACAAAAGCTTATTCCTAACCACACATACACTTAGATATTGTTTACATCAACTTCCTATAAAAACCCATACTATGAAAGTCACAGGCCTCCTTTACTAACAGGTTAAGATGTTAATACATTTACCATTTGGCTGCTTTTTCAGGATAATTGAAATAAGGATTTCTGTGGCAGAATGCTTTGATTCTGACTAAATCAAGTCTTCAAGCAAATCTCCCCCTGCCAGCAAAGGCACAGCTTGCCTGAAGTCATAACCTTTGTTGGCAGAAGGGAACTGGCCTTGAAACAGATCATGAAGCAGATGTTTTATGCCAAATCAGAGTCTGAGGATACACAGGGTACTGCAAATAAAACTCTTCTCCTGTCTGTTCAGTCATTTCAATTCCCTGCAGCGTGAAATATGAAGTTGCCAACAAGCGGCCAGTGTGCTACGCAGCACAGCAGGGAGAGCAAGTGCCACAGATGCACCAAGGGCTGGAAAACTCCTTGATTAGCTCTGCTTTTCAGCCCAAGCCTGAGCAGTGACATGTGGGCCATCCAAAGAAAGGCAATAGTGCTTGTAAAGACAAGTTTCAATCAGGTCCAATTATAGAAATTGTGTACACTTGCTTGGGGGAGAAGGAGTCTTATATGGCTATGCAACAGGTCACGGTCATTAGTGGCTCACAAAAAATGTGGGGCTTTTGAAATACTTTTCTTAAAAAGTTTTGCACCTAAGACATGCAAGCTGACAAAACACCCATCTACAGGCTCACACAAAAAAATCCCATCAGCTTAATGTCTGATTCAGGGTTCTGCTGAACAATTTGTGACAGAAGACCTACAGGAAATCCTGCAGGCTGTTAAAGCAGTGGCGTCCCTCCACACCAGGAGAACGTACAAGCCCTGCTACCACCACCTCTGTGGGGGTGGTCCTTGAGCAAAAGGCCAAGACAGGGCAGTATTCCAGTTCCCTCTGTTACTGGTCCCTCCATCTAAACGTTTCTATCTGATTAAAGTGTTACCTATCTAGAGACTCTTACTCTTGAGAGACAGATGTTTAAAATCTAGTTTTAAGACTTTCTTTCTTCTTAAAAGAAACCTTGTACTTTCAAGTCAGTTTCCATCCATATCAACATTACAATGACTCTTTTATGTGTTTCTAAGCTAAGAGATGGACTTTGTGTTGAAATGAAGGAATAGCTAACAATACAAGACAATCTTAGTCCTTGATTATGGCAGATGAGAAATAGGGCTGGAGTTGATGATGATATTATATTTCCACTTAAAACACACAAATACAAAAAAACTGGTAAAAATACAAACATGCAATTCAAAAGAACCTACTGACAAGCTTTCAGGATGTGTACCATCCACAACAGAGATCACATTTTCAGAAGAACTCTGTGCTTCATGTGCAAAGCATTTTAGAAATCAACCCAACTATTTAGATACCTAAGTGACAGCTAAATACTTCTAAAATTATGAGTCAAATTGGCAGGGCTAAACACTTCTGACATATGGCTTGTGATGAAAACTATTTATTTCACCTACTTTGGACTGGGAGCAAGGAATAATAGAGTAAAGGACACATATTTAAAACTTATACCAAAAAAGAAGACAGAAACTGCATTTAACCTGGGTTTAGGTGGTGGGTTTTGTTGAGTTGGGATTTTTTTCTTTGTTTTGCTTCGGTTTTTTTGCTGCTGTTGTTTTAATTGTGTGTTCAGGTGTATTTCAGATCAGTATCCTAAAGCCTAGACAGAGTCCACTTAAATATAGATTCACCAAAACCAGTGTCATTTTCTAAGGTTCAAGACAAAATAGACCATGAGTATCGAAACATCTGTGTGCACAGTTGTCAGAACCTTTTTTTTCAGAAGTCCAGTTAAAGTGAACAAATTTTTTTTTTTTTTTTGCATCCAACATACATACACAATCTCTATTTTCTTTTCAAATCTGAAGTAAAACTATCAGCAGGAATTTATGTTTATAAATTCAAAAATCTGTTTCTTCATGAAAGGGCACAGAAAAAATATTACCACTTTTTAGTCTTTTGTCCCCCCTTCCCTCACAGAAAGTTATCATTTCAGAATCTGCTTTACTTGGCCTAAAATACATTTGATGAAGAGCTAAGGCAATTTCATCGGACTTTCTGTTGCTATTTTATTTGTGTGTCTTTCATTGCTGGTTGTTTTTGGGTTGTTTTTGTTGTTGGGTTTTTTTTAAGAATGTGCATGTGCTTATAATTTCACCTCATATTTATAAGAGTGGAGTGCAAATTTACATATATATATTAATACACAGAATGCCACATGCTGTTCACAAGCACTACGAGGAAAGACATACATCTTTGTGAAAACCCAGCTGTATTCACACAAATACTAAGAGTGTAACTTTACATTTCTAAAGCATGGCATTTCTCATTCTCCTAGTCAATACAATTCCAAAACACTTCCCTTCCTTTTCTTCCCACAACTTTAATGAGGCACCAAGTTTCCCAAAGATTAATTTTTGGATGAAGATTATATTTCACTCAAAATATTCTATAGTTCACCAAAATGAAAAAATCCTAGGCAGAAATATCTCTACTCAGCTAGATTAGCATATTAAGAAATATTCTACCTAGGCAGTACTTTCTAAGGGCTTTCCCCAAGCCAATTCTTAATGTACATATTTTCAAATTAATCCGTTAGTTGGTTAGAAGCTATGCTATTATCTCTGATAAGAAAAAGCAGTTGGTGTTTCCAACTGGGGAAACCCTAGCCCAAGGGTCTGGGAACCTCAAATCACAGCAGACACTGACCACTGCAGGTAACTGCAAAGCCACTAAAGAATTCACTTTGTTTTTCAGTTAAGAAGGCAGAAATAGCATGGCATGACAGGTAGTTGGGAAAACTCCAGGGAAAATAAACATTTTATATTTTGCATCCCAAAGATTTGGGTGGCAAACTTTTCAAGAAGTTGACATATTTCCTTCAGGAAGCTGGAGCACATCTTGCAGAGATTGGCTCCTTCTGCCATTTTCTTCAACAGGACCGATTTCAGTGGGAACGTCTCTCTCTAAGGCACATTGATTACCACATTTGTTACCAAGATGGGAAAGGGAACTAAGGACAGAGAGGAAGTAAAGTTAAAGAAAAGACAGACACAGCTCTACCCCAAGAAGTGTCACAAACAGTCTCCTACCTAAACTAGGGCTAAATTTATCTTTAATCTCATTTTAATTTTGTGAAAATGTGTAGTGATTATGGTTATGCCACATCAAGGACAAGAAATGATAGCTGGTCAGATCAGCTCATAGAGGAGAATGATTATCTATAATAATCTTCACTGGCATTTAATATTAGAAATATCTTGGCCTTGTTAAAACATCTTAGTTTGTGAAAATTAGCATTTTTATAATCTCAATGGCTATAAACTTTAACACATAAAGATTATTTTTTGTCAGAGATCTAACCAATATCTCCCAGAGAAGTTGTGGAGTCTCCTTGTCTGGAGAGATTCAAGAACCAAATGGACTCCATCCTGTGCCATGTGCTCTGGGATGACCCTGTAGCGGAGTGAGGTTGGACCAGATGAACCACTGTGGTCCCTTCCAATCTCACCCTTTTTGTGATTCTGTGGTTCTATAATATGAGACTGTTTCATATTATTATTTTATAAGTGTACATGTATATATATACACATATGCATGCATATCTATCCACACATACATGCTAAATTAATGGTAAGTATAGGAAAAAAGGTCAGTCAGTTGAGAAGAAAACATTGTTATATTGTTTTTGAAAGAACAGTATCTCTAAGACAACACATCCTTAGAGAAAAAAATCGAGTAATAAATCCTACACTTATATTAAGCCAGGAAGATAATCAAGTGTTCAGACCCACTGTGTTCATAAGCTGCCCCATACTGATTTTGGGGAAAGAGGGCACATTAATGCCATGACACAAGATTTCAAAACCTCCATGGATCAGAATCATCCCTGCAGAAATCTCTTTATGTTTGAGGCTGAACAGAAGCCTTCCCTATTAGATTGGAGTATTAGCCATAGGAAGTTTCTCAGGGGAATAGCACTACCTCTGCTGATTTTATCATGCCCTTTTCTTGTGAAATATTTCACTGAAAATAATTGGAACCTAATGATGCTTCAGAGGAGTCTCTACACAAAAGAAAGAAATAATAGGAAGAAATGTTATGTTTGAGATGGTACTTTCTTTTCACCAGATCTTTAAACATCCAATGGGTGCTGTCAGAGCCACCAACCAATTAATTTTCTAATCTCTTTGTAATGAGATTTTTTTCTCCTTCAACCCTTGTTTGTCTCCTTCATAGCAAACAAAAGATTTTTCACTTATGTTTTGATTTTCTCAATTTTACACCATCCTAAAATACAAAAGTGGAAGCCAAAATGGGGATAACCATAACAGAATAAAATATAACATGTCTCTCTTTTAATACTTTGGAACATGATAAGCTTAAAAAGTAGTATGCTAGGAAATTGATTTTGTCTGTCTGAAACATGTGAAAGTCTGAAGGTCATGTTGGCGGTCTGTCCTGCATTGCTGTTAAACCCTGCAATATTAATTTTTACCTCTTTCTTACCATTCTAGTAATTTCTTCACACCCTGTACCAAGTTCATGGACTACTACAGAGCTCCACAGAACTACTGGCAGAATATGAAGAGGTCACCTGTACTACTTTTTCCTGGAGATTCACATAGGACTCATGAAGCCATCTTAAGGAAAAAAAGGCATGATATGGGAAAAGAGAAAAGAAAACATGAAGACAAAATGAACCGAAATGTGCTAACACAGCAGGCAGACAGAATTCTCACTTCTGCTATTGGAAATTTGGACTTGCCAAACAATTAAGAAATGTGGATCTGGTTTGTTTTTTAACCTCATTCTTCTTTGTTGATTAACCTGTTTCTGTTCTTAAAATGAATTACACCATCTTGTGTCTCCACTGTATAATTTTATCAAGGAGGCGACAATCATGCTGGCAGTGATGGTCCACATTTAAGTGGAATGCATAGTAAAATACAATTCTCCTCAAATAAACGGCCGAAACTGTTAATCTTTATCTAAATGCTCATAATAACTGTTTTGTTCTCTGTGGCAGTTGGGAGAAAAAAAAAAGTCTTCCAAAAATCATCCTGGCAGCCAAGCTGCTTGTTAATAAAACCTGGAGAAACATTTGTGATTAATATAAATTACTAATTTCTCTTTTAATGCCTAAACGTGACAGTGACTAATTTACGCAGTTTTGCTTCAGCTGCCACTGAGTGTTTCAAGTGGGGCTGCAAACAAAAAAATGCTGTTACACTGCTGCATGTTTCTAAGCAGAGCTACCACAGGCACAGGAACTAGAGATGAGGAACCCTATCTCTGGCAATAACTTCCAGACACACTGGCTGATTGCTCTGCTTGGGACTGGGGGAAAGTACCAGCAGTGAAACCTACCCAGCACTCCCCTGTTATAAGCTGGAAGTGGCACATTTTGTTCAGACACGGCAGTCTGTTAAAACAGAGAGGGGGCTGTTGTTTTTGCTACCTAGTCAGCAGCACTTACCAGTGCTGCAATGAAAGACTGCTAGACTCCTCCTAATTTAATTTTGAAACTCAGCATTGCAACAAAGAGTGTGAGCTGGAACTTGGGTACGTTGCAGCACACCTCCAAACAGCTGTCAAAGAGATGCTTCCTTCCTCAGAGGCAGCCTTGCACACATTGCTCAAGCGAGAACCAGGTAAGAGAGGTTTCACACTGCTACTGGTGAAAAATAAATAATATGCATATTTTAAGGCTTCAGACAACTGGTTCAACAATTACTGTCTTTGTCTTGTTATGAATGTATTTAAAATGTATTCTTACAGAGTTATTGATCTGAAACTCCAGTAGCATTTTAATTTACCTGCTTATATTGAAGTGCTAATAAAATAACTTTAGACGTCTTGTGAAATACAAGAAAATTTGATAAAAGAGATTGCTAAACAGAAACCTACCCATATCAGTTACTCATGTGTGAACTACACAACACTGTTATCATCATCATCCTCACTGGAACGTACCTTTATTTCTGAAAAAACATAAGCTTTGGTTCTGAACCTCACAGAAAGATACTTCACTGATATGCCTGTGGACTTCTGACCATGCCATTCCTCCCTTCTATTTTTTGATGGTTTACAGATAGGACCTAAGGAAGCCAGATCCCAGCTGCATGAAGCACCAACAGGAACTTTATGAATAACTTCATGCCCATAGGGAAAAACAATTAATGATTAATCTGTGCATCACTAACCAGAAGCAAAGAGGGGTTGTTACTAAGCCCTCTTCAAGAGGACAGGCTGTATTCTTTCACAGTCCTGAAGTAAGGCTCTACATTCACGGCAGACAGCAAGTCCTGCTGCAGCTAATGTTACAGATATCCTGGCTTCAGTCCCAACACGGGGCTCTGCGCTTTAGGATAACAGTGTCGTCTTCAATGCCTCACACCTGAACGTCTGCAAAATCTCAATTAGGGAGAAGTAGACCACTTGCAATTACAGGTATTGAGAACAAGGAAGATGACCCAGTATAACCAAAAGCAGATGTGTCAAAAAAAACCACTTAAAAAGAAACCCAAGATCATATCTTTACAATATCTTCACCTATAACTCTTAAGACATAATGTGTGTGAGTTAAGCTGTTCTGGGGTTTATTTTTGCCTGAACACATTTTGAACACCACTATGACTGAATTGTCAGGGCTCATCAAACTGATTAATATATCTCCATTCTGGTTATCCTTCAAATAATTAAGATCATTTAATCCCCAGAAGACCAGCAACAGCAATTTTATTCCCCATATCCATCATAAGGAGCCTGGTTACATTTGTGTATAGAGGTATGGTACAAGTGAGATTTTGATACACCTTCAAGCCATTCTTAATTCCCTAAAGTACTGCTGTATCTAGCTGGCTATATCACTTGATATTTTAAATATTAAATATCCATTATGTAAAAGGAAAACCAGGGAGTCTTTAGAGGCAGTAAAAATCTCATTTGGCCAATAGTGTGGATGACTTACTGCTTTTCTGAGGGAAACTGAAAACATTTGAAAGGCTGAACAGATTTTTCTGTAATTTTTCAGAATAAAGCATTTCTATATACTGGTAAATACTCTTGTGAAAAAATAAATCTTATTCTACATGATTTATACTGACTTGCCAAGAATCTTGGAGATAGAAGTATTAACTGCATGTTCCATTTTGAGCCCAGAGTCCTGACCACCTTATCTGAAGGGTACACATTACTTGGAAATAAGAAAGTTATTGACAATTCTGTAACGTTTTCCTTTTTCACAGCCTCCTCTAATATCAGAGGGTTAGGCAGATTAGAAACAAATTTGCTTCTTTTAAATTCAAGTATTAAAAAAAATGTGGAGTTGAATGTTGAATATTGACTTGTGAAACAAGATCATCAACCGATTGCTCAGCATGCGGAAGCATTTTTTCATTGAGGGAGTTTGGTTTTGGTCTAGTGGATGCAGGCATGCATATATAATCAAGTTTGTATCATGACACAGTATCACCCAAGAAAGTGCTGCCTTGGTGATTTAGTCTGAGGAACACGGAGGTTTAACGTGCTGATGACATGGATGCAATGAAGTACAACAGTGTTATTCCAAATGTCACTGCTTTGCTATTTTCATTTCTTCTGGCATCTGCTCCATGTTACGAAATGCATGCTTCCAATACAACAGCTCATTAAACAGGTTTCAGTTTGCGCAGGAATCAAATTAGAATACTGTTACAGAGTTATAAGTTCTCAGATAATTATTAATATTACTCTCAACTTCTGTGAATCCTTTCATCCATGGAATCCACATGCTTCAGCTTATTAATCTCATAACATTCCAGTGAAGTACCACTGCAATGAGTCTCACCCACCAACTCAGTGCAGCCACCTCTGAGATGTTAAATTGTAGCTGTTGAACATCAAAACTGATTTAAAGTAAGGAATGATGAATGGTCCATCAGGATTTAAAGAGCTGTGAGCGATTCATTCAATTGTACTTCCAGCAGAACACTGAAATTCAAACATTTACTTTTAAGAAAATTGCAATGGGATTTTTACAAGAATCCCAAATGTGAAAAAGTACAATCACCAGGAGGGAACATTCAGTCACCATTTGTCTTAAGGCAGGTGCCTCACATATAGATTCATCAAGTTCCTAATGCTCCCTAAAGGTCTTTTAGTCAAGGTCTAACCAAGCTATCTTTTTAATGCTTGTGAATTGATGATCAGATAACATTCAACACATGCTTTGTTTTTCTACAAAATGAACTGGCCTTTGTCAAGCAGATTAGATGAGAAAGAAAAAAAGAGAAAACAAAATCCTGTCATTCAGTCTTTCTGTGGTCACTCCTTCACCTTTCTAATGACCAAAATCTGTACTTCAGTAGAAAGTAACGCATCACTGATCTTCACAGAGGGGTGAAGATCTTATAAAATATGCTACAGACAATGTTCAGAGGTGCAAGGTGTGTATAACCTCCCCTCTTTTATTTTTCTGTTGCTGTCAGGATCTTAATGGCACTTCAATTTTTGAAGCATGTGAATCCAAACCTTCTTTTTTAAACTTGCCTTCTTAAAGATATTAATTCCCTTTGAAAAACTCAGGCAATAGAGACCACTGTTTCCATGGGTTCTGTCTTCATTTTCTTATATTTCTCCCAAGTCTTAAATTATTCAGCAGCTTTTAATGTTCCCTTTGAGGATTCTAAGAACACAACCAACGTCAAAATCTATTAGACACTGCTGATTATTTCTGCTTTCTTTTAAGCAGGACCAGTGCTTAATCTTTCTGATGCTTTCTAACAGAAACCAGTCCTTTAATCTACACACTATGCTATGCATGAATCCCCTTTAATGGTCACCTTCCTTGTCTGTCCAATGTTATCACAAAAAATATTTTTTAAAGTATGCATTTATCAAACCCTTTCAATTGTTTTGATTTCATTCAGAACATATCAACTGATACTAGTAAACCAGCTATCAAAGCAGGATATGTAGTAGAGTGGCAAGTCTGATCCCACTGCTGTCAAAGCAGCATCAGTGTTTATGTTGATCAGCTCTAGATTGAAAGGTTAATGGGGAGCCTGGCAATAAACAATGTTTATCCAGAAGAGAAGTACGATTAACATGCTAAAAATGTTTGTGATTCCCTCAGCAACATTTAATAATGTTCTTTAGTTAACCTTTATTTTTCAGTTTTTGGTGCAAACCAGGATAGCCAAAGAGAGAATTCCAAAGTGATCCTTGTGTTTTCAAAAAACAATGAGGAAATGTATGTACCAGCAGTACCTGAATTAACTAACACCTGTTAAAGTGAAGACAGGCTGCATTTTCACTTGCTGAAAGACAAATCCCATCTTCACTTTAAAAGTAAAATATATGTTATTTAGGTCAACTATTTGATGACTAGAAACAACTTTTAATAAAAGTTTAGCCAACAAGTAAATAAAGTGACTTCACTGTCCCCAGTGTAAGCTGAGTATGGTATGACAAGACTTACCATCAATCTGCTCGACTCATTTCTCTAAAGCTCACACAACTCTCTAAAGCTAAACTTTGTCCCAAGTCAAATCTTTGATTTTGACAGATTCAAGTATTTACAGACTCAAGATGGAAAAATATGCAAACTAGGCCTTTTAGAGCAAATAAGTCTTTGGTATGAGAGGACAAAAACACCCAAAGAGGAGTTTTCTGAAAGATTTTTTAGTACAATTGCTCAGTGAAAAGATGACTGCTTTTTAAGAAAATGTATATTCCAAGTGCTGGATGATTTTTAAAAAAAAAATTAATTTCTGGAGTAATACCAGTTAAATATTACTGTGCTATCCCAACTGGGATATGACTAGCTTCCTCTAAAACAGTAAGTATTCTAAGTAATCTAACCAACTGGTTGCCAAACTGCCTATAGTAACTTTTGATTGATTCTCACGATTCTCTTCAGGATGCACATGAATAGTCCCACTATTTTCTTTAAATTATCTCCTTTTCCAGCAGGAATTTCCTCAGCTAAGTCAGGCTCAAAATCTGAGAAACAATGTACTTATGTCCTCAGACAGCACCTCCTACCAACAAACTCACAGTCAGCAGTAGAAACTGCTGTGCTGACAACACCAACTCTTTCTGATAAAGCAAGATTTCCAGGTTTATAGCAGGATGATAAAAACAGCAATAAGTGTAGTTTTTTGGGGAGGCTCACATTTACATTTTCTGATGAGATAAAATTACAGTTCTCAGTCTTTCTGCTCCTGCTCCCACTATATCAAACTAAACCTCAGGCAAACGTTGAGATCCCTAAATCAAATAACCATCTTACAGTGAGTTGTGCCTGTTCATGCAAAACATTGATATCCACTAATATTAAGCTGGTGCTCGAACAAGAACAATGAGATCTATGCAGCTGTTTAATATCATTCTTTTCTGAGCACATGAAAAATACCTGTTACAGTAACCATTAATCAATTACCGTGTTCGGATTTCTCAGTAGTTTTCTCCCGTATAGTATCACAGGCTATTCAACCTTGCCTCTGCAAAGCCACCTTTCTTAATTCTTACTACACTGAACCCAATCCTAAAAGAACAATAGCCAAACTGGTAATCTGGAAGCTTCCAGGGTCTCAGTCATATGGTCAGGTCTGTGTTAATTTCTATGAAAAGCGAACACTGCCCTTCCTATGCTAACTGCTGATTTATATAGGGATGTTTACAGTTTTTTCTGAGAGTTAAAACTTCTAAATTCTGCCAATAATTCTTCATTAAAAATCAAAAATCCATAAAGGACCAGCAACAGCTGCAAGCAGTGGTAGTTTCGAGTCCTGTTCCATCCCCAGAAATTCAGTGGCTAATACACCTGGAGAGAGCATTTCAGTACAGGTTCTGCCACAAACATTTCAGGTGGAAAGTAGTGAACAGACACAAGGCAAGTCAACGATACCAATTTGAATTATGCTTTCATATTGAGATAAAAAGACAGTAACCCTCCCAAAAATCAACCTGATCACAGAACATGGAATTGCACAGGACAGAAAACTTTGATGGAGAATTGTAGCAGAGACTAAAGAAAAATAATAGCACAAACACTCCACTCTTAACCACTCGCAAAACATAGAAGAGGGAAAACAGAGCAAGTTTAATTGTCATGAGGGACTGCTACTGGCTCAACAAGAGCTCAGTTAGAGACCTTATTAATACAACAAGCTAACTACCTAATTAATAGGCAGAAGTAAGAGGTGTAGGTATTAAAATACTTTCTTCTACTACTGTTTTTTTCCTTAAAATCCTTAGAATCAGAGAAGCCTCCAGATGTGTGCACAATGATTGTCCAACTACCTGGCAGCTGTTAGAGAAAAATGACATCAGGATTCAAACAGTTCCAGAGTCTTTGGAACATGGTGAGGACAACTTCTAGAAACAGAGATGGAACCAGCTAACAGAAGACAGATAATTTTATATTTGAAATAATGCAAATCAGAGGTTTTCCTATAGAAACAGCAGCTAAGACTGTCAAGATGGAATGTCATTTGAATAAAAACCTTCAGAATCAGAAATTTCAGGAAAAGAAGGAATTCGGTCAGAGAAACAAGTATAATGGAGAACAAACACAAACACCAAAAAAATCAAGGGAACAGGCAACAGCAGGCTTCTTGGGAATATATTCTATGAAAAAAAGGAGTATAGGACAGTTAGATGTTATTAAGAAGCATATGTATAACTGAAAGAACAACTTTACAAACTGCTTCTTAATTTAGCCATAAACACATGAACTATTTACAAATATTATTTATAACCATAATTAAATTAAAATCATAATAGCACATTATCCTGATGTGGTGACAAGCAATACAATTTCACCAAAGCTTTCTCAACTGACAATCAGAATCTTCAGGCAAACAAATGGTGGTAACAAAGGCACAGAGATAATGACACATTAAAGGTGAGACAAAAAAACAGCATAAGCATTTTGAATTAAAATAAGAAAGAAATATGCAAGAGATAAAACTAGAAAGAAACAGCTGCAAAAAAAGGTCATACAAATAAATCACAGCTTTTTAACTTTTCAACAGGATTTTTAAAAGATGAAAGGAGCTCTTTTCCCAAGAAAAATAGAGAAAAAAAACCCACAAGTTATGTTTAGATATATAAAAAGTAAAGCCTGCTAACTGCTAGCAAATATCATCAGAATCTTGTGGAGGACAGAAGAGCAGCAAGAGAACTGTGAATAAGAGCAAACCTACCTTGTTGTTCTAGGGAAAAGGTATAAGCATATATAAATGAAAAGATTCACAGTGATCAAATTACTAAATAAACAATGGACATAAAATCTTGTAAGATAAATAAAAATACCATAGATATTTCATCCATAGATAAGATAAATCACTGAGTTCTTCTCTGCAATAACTGGACTGACGACTCAGAGAAAAGCATATGCTACACCTTAATATTAGTAAAACTTTCGACACCACATAATTGTCTTCAAGAAAAGAACAATGTGCTCTAGCTTAAATCAACAGAACAGCTTGGTTTGGCAACTGAGATCAGGATTCTGCAGTGATCTGTACCAGCCTGCTTCTAGCCATATCTTCCTTCTTTTTTTTCAACATTCCTGATGTCTACTTGCCAAATTGTCACTTATACTTTTACTTAATACATTATCTTATTATCTACAATTAAGTCAATATAATGGAAATAATATGCTCATTTTAAAATATAAAATTATGTAACATTATACATTTTTGGATTTTTTTCCCTTCCTAGCTTTTGAGTTCATCTCACCTTGCACAGTACCTCACCTTAACCTCAATACCAAAACTTATGTTCCCTTCCAAAAGACATTAAAATCACTGTCATGACAGTATTTTGTTTCTGCTTTCTCTATATTTAATTTGCTTCTGTTTTGGTAGCAATACTATTTTGTTTGTTTTTAGGCTAGCATACACTAACATGAGATGAGCACCTGATAAGGACTAAGTAGAAATTGAGACTTCAGGTCATGATCTATTATTTACTTTCCCCAGCCCCACACTGTGCATACCCTAACTAAATAAAAGTTAATTTCTCTGTAAATATTTAATAACCTTTTCTTCTTTCAAAAGCAAACTCAAACAGTACTTCTTGATTGCATGACTGTAATGTTGAATTCACTTGCTCAATGTAAATTTGATATCAGAGGGGTAGGATTTTTTCCTTGCATTATCCTAGCATGAACATGCAAAGAATGGAGATCCAAGTTTATCTGAGCAATATGTGAAGGCAACAGCATAACAAAGAATGGTGGTATTTTCCAAATGAACAGTTCAGACAAAGAGACAGTGATTGTTCACAAATTAATTCATTTTCTGAAAATAAAGGAAGCAAGAAAGGCAAGCCACATCCTTAAAAGGTAAACGGTGAAGATTTTTGACAAAGCACCAGACAGTGAGTAAGCTAACCAGCCACTTCATATTTCTGTCTTTTCAGAGGTCTAGACTACACAGCATATTTTGTAACCCTTTAATAAAACATGCCAGACCAATCCTATATAATAAGTTTTCCTTCTCTGCTGCAGAGAGGGCAAAGGTTTCAGATCTTCAGAGCAAAGGAAGCTTTTCGTGGCAAAATAATAATTTCTTTAACATGCAGATGCAGAAAGGTAACAAAAGCGGTCTCCACAGCCTGAACTAGCACCTGGTTACAATTTTGATGAGGAAAGAAGGAACATTTCACTAACATTTCACCACCTTCCTTCTTCAGCATAGACTAAGAGAAAAACATTCCAGTATGGACAACGGTGGCCTGAGAAGGTCTGCATATTATTGTTAATTTATTGAACAGTGTTTCCCTGAAATTTCTGCAATGCCAAGCTTGTTAATGCCCTTGGCAGAGCAAAGGAAAAAAATATTTAAACTACAGAAAAGAAGGAAAAATGCTTTTGTGTCACTAAAATACTAATTTAATTTCAGCTAAGATTAGCTTAAACTAATACTTTGCAAATTTTTGCTATTCTTTTGCTATTTTACCTTTCATTAAAAAAATAATTCCATATGAATGCAGTTTAATATCATAAAGCTGTTGAAATTTTAAAGTTCTTCAGAACAATTGTTTTGAAGGGAGCCCTTGACAGTTAAATCAATATTATAGATTTTTAAATGAAAGTTGTATGATTTTTAGTGACATATTGAATTTGAGCACAAATGAGGAAAACCAGGCATAAGCAACCTGGATGCATTTAAAAAATAATGTCTTGCTTGAGAGTTCAATGGATTTTGTATGTTTTAACAATGAAGCAATTAGACAGCTCAAGCTGAGATTTCTCATATTCTTTTCCTTCACTATCACGTTTGGATTTCACCTTTATTAAACATTTATCTTTTTTCTTTTTTAAAAATTTAGATAATCAATTATTTTTTCAGGCTTATAACTACTTATGCCATTCCAGTGCTACATTTTATTGCAAACTTGTGATGATAAGACTGCAATCCTTAGCTTAACTATTCCTGCTTATTTGACTGATGATGCTCTGGAACTGAATTTTAAAAACTAAGAAAACAAAACAAATATCCACAAAAAAATGGCACTGTTCCAAGGGAACATGATATCTGAATTCTGAATTACACAGAACTCTTGCTGAAGTGACACAAGTAGGACTGGGCCTATACAATACAGATTTGTTTATCTTTGAACATTATCTATTTAACTCTGGTATCTTTATGTTATTTCTCATATCAAACCCCAGTTTTAAAAACCTTATTTAAAATATTATTTTTAGTATTACTCTTATTATTGTGGTTCAGAACAAGAATAAGGCACAGTTTTTCTGATCAAAAAGCACCACTCACTAGAGGTTTTTACTTGATGGAAGAAAAAGAAATTAATGGGAAACTATCCACTAGGACTGTTATTTCCCTGTAGATTATGGAAGGGAAAACAAAAATCTCAGTGTTGAAGAAATGAGGCTGAAAACAGGGATCATACTTTCTCAGTTTCTCTGGTGAAATGAGGTGGAATGACTGTTTCACAGTAGAAAAGCCAGCTACACATATGAAAGCAATATTCATTGGGATCTACAGTCTGTCTAAAGCTTTCAACACTGTAGTCTAACACTAAAAACAGGAAAAAAAGTAAAGCTGGAGCAGTCAAAACTTGTTAGAAGTGAAAGCTACAGTACAAAAGATGAAGTAAGTTGATGAAGTTGATGAGTTGATGGAATAAGATCTTTGTTGGGAGTATTAAACATATGAGATAGTTGAAATGATATGACCTGCACAGTGGAGTCAGGGAATCAGTTTGTTTAACCCACTTGGTTTTGACCTCCTGGTTTTCACTTCCTTAGACCCATGTGACGTGCATCTCCCCTGGATGCCTGGAGCAATCCTGATGCAGATCTCCTCCCCTGCTTGCCTCCTGCTCCCAGAGCACTCCCATTGCCATGCTGACAGAAACAGCCCACCCATGAAAAAGTTGTGGGGGAAAGGAAGGTAGAAGAATGGAGACACTTGGCTAGATTCTAGGATTATTTAGCCTGAGAAATTACGGCTTTAAATACCACTGGGCTACTGACATCAGAAGCATAATATCACTTAAGGACTACACAGACCTCACTTTCCTTGGGTGATAAATATTACAGAGATAAGAATATTTCATCTAAGCAAGTTAAAAAATCGAGATATTCCACATGCAAAGGATTATTTTTTCCTCATATTTGGGGACAATTTCTATCCTCCCCTTTTTGCCCCAGCTCTTCACTGCAGAGTGCTGAAATAAATGTAATGGTACATTTTGCTTTAAAAGTCAGTTGTGGTTCAGTGAACAGGCTGGCATGCTATTTCATGTGACAAAAGAAGCTATGACTTAGTGTCATTTTCACTAGCTAGATTCCTAGCTAATGTGTCTGGGGATAGTTTAAGCCTGCATTCACTATAAGACATCTGCATTATATACCGTTTCCCCTCTGTATGTTCACAGAGTTTAGGTGAACAATCAGCTGGTTTTCTTATACCTGCTGTGCAACAATGGTAAATCTCTCTATACTCACAGATGTAGAAATACTCCCGGCCTGGCCTGAACTCAAATCCCAGTGAGAAGGGCGTGAAGAGCTGGAACTTTTCCGAGAACTTCAATGGTCCATTTGGGGAATGCGGCCGATTACACTCCCACCTCTTGAACCCTTTGGAAGTGTGATCACAGGAGCTGTAGCCATCAAAGTTCACCATGTACAGAACATAGCGTTCGGTCTTATCTTCTGGTACTGAGTCTTCATAGTGAGGGCAGAACACATCCAGGTAGTCATTGATGCAGACATCAATGTGGTAGTCACCTCGCTGGAATCTGAAATCACAGGAAGAGTTCAAATGTAAGCACAGTTATCTCAGGATGACGTTGTTGCAGGATGACATTCTTATAAAAAGGGCATCACTAATGGCACTTCATTTCACTCCAGCCATGCACATTCACTCTCAAAAATGACTCTTACAATTCACCAGAGCTATCAGAGTCTTTATGCAGGAATATGATCATACAACCTTTTGGATAAAGGTTTTGCTCTATTCTCTTACAAATTAAGTCTGTTGCTATGACCCACCAAGTTCTAGGCTATCTTTCCCTATGGTTTATTGAATAATAAACAAAGAAAGTGTCTGTCTTATTTGGTTGAGGGTTTTTTTTAAATTGAAGAAAGAAACAAGAAGCAGCAAAGAAGCCAAAACTGTATCGGCCTTCCCAAATCAGTGTCTATATAAACATCTGCATATGCATGCAAATAAATAACCCAAACATATCCCTTTTCTCTGAAACAGGCAGTAATCACTCCTCTGCTGAAAGCCGATTTAACTGCATGTACTTACAGTTACTACAAGAATACAAACAGGTTACTCTTTCGTCATAATAAGCAATAGTTTGTCAAGATGCAAAGAAAAGTCTGTGTTACTTTTTAAGCACATTTGAAAAGCCATGCTTCTCCTTCGTGAAAAGTACATGTTGAAGATGTTGCTCTGTTCAGATACAAGGATTCTGAGGTAGGAATTATCAGCATTCAGCCTAATGTGACAGATCTGAATGAGTGCCAGCTGAGAAATGCAGTGCAAGGCACCAGCCCAGATGCATTTTATTATTCCTGTTATTATTACTGATGACTCCTTAGAGATGTGGGATTCTTGTTTGTTTAGGGTGGGGAGGATTTCCTTGTTTCTCCCCTGCATATTTCACTTACATTATTTTTCTAATGCCTGCCATAGAAAAGTGTCTGGAAGAAACTATGGGGACAAATTGACTGCCTTCATGGGAGCTTATACCATGATGGATTTAAAGACTGCATAAACCAGGTCTGTGTGTTCATTAAACTCCCTGGGGCAGCTAAAGAAACCAACCACTGACCTACTCCACTTCAGGCTGACTGGGCTACTTGTAGCTTCTCTCTTTCACAGCTGAAGTTGTCAAGTGTACCACAGAGCAATAAAAAGGCCATGACAGATTTAACTATAATACTTCTTTTTAGCTGAGGGGCATATTTTAAACACCTGATGGGCTTGAAATCTGCCATCTGGATCCTTCTATCTAATTTCAGTGAAAAAGCAATGATTTGCTGGCCCTCCAAGGATAAATTCAGAGCAAACTACACCTTTTCATATCCCTACAATAATATAACTTCAATAAAATAGCTTTTTAAAGCGGAAAAACTGAATACGCATCAAAGCATGATATATCTGTATAATTTCAGCCAGTACACAGCCTCACAGTTCCACTCTGTTACATGGAAAAGCCTTTTTGAACCACAGTTCTTCAAGGAGAATTTACATTTATCAAAATTGTTGGTCAAGATTTATATTTTTGTGCTCCAGTGCTTTCAAAATCTGTCACCTGAACAGATACTGTCTTAACACTTGTGCAAAAATATATTGTTTTCAAATTGGCATCTGTTCCCTGAATCAGTTAACAGTATGCCATTTCTTACAGGTCATGAAAAAGAGTGTAAAGTACAAATAGAAAAGCTGCATTCAGGCAACGATATCTCTATTTATTTTCTTCAATTACACTTTTAGTAAGTAAAAATTGATACATACTTATATATGTCTGTTTGTGTGTGGACAGTTGGTGGGGTTTTTTAACCATGTAGGTAATAAATAATTCAGTTTTCTCAAGGGACTCAAGGTTACCTCTTTTATCAGCCTGTGCCTTCACCATAGTGCCCAATTACAGTTCTGTGACACAAACTATATGCTTCCAGAATTACACTTATGTAATACATTCAAGATCAGACTGACCCTCTCTACTATTAGACTTTTACAACACAAATAACACTGTGTGAACTGCTTTTCCGCACTATTTTAAAAGTCAATGGAGAGCAATAGGAACTTCTGCAGTTCAATTCATCCAGGCTCTCTAGTACACTGTAATGAGATGGATCACACTTCCAGAAGCAGCTAATTCTCTCCTTTAACCAAAAGGAGAGTCTAGAGAGACACTTCCCAGACAGTGTCTGTACTGTAAATAGCTGAATTTGAGGGGAAGAATCCAACTGCACAGCCCATGATAATGGAGATTATAAGTACCAGGAGACAGACAACTAAATGTGTGATCACACCTTAATTCCAATTTAGCAATGAAATCAAACTTGTAATCTGCACCAGTGAGACAGTGCAAAAAAAAGGAAAATCAAACCTCATCTGACTCCCTTTTGGTAAAGTTTCCTTTTGTATTCTTGTTAAATAAATGAAACCACAATGTAACCATTCTCTTTGATCACTGGTATTTTAGTAGATTCCTTCTTATTTCTTTTTCGTAAGTATTGAAACAGTTGTGTCTTCATCCATTCCAGTACACCTCAAACTTTTAAGTGCTGCCTGCAAAGCAGGTCTGAGATGAAGCACACAACCAACTCCTTTTTATCCCAGTGTCTTTTCTGCCTTGTTCCTGTTCTCTCAACAGTTTCGTTCCTCAGTCATCTGCCATAGCTAGGAAGAGTTTACATTTAGGTGTCTAAAAAGGAAAGAAGAATATGCAAATTTTAAGTGATCTAAACTGGCCTTTAGCCAATATTGTTGGCAGAGGAGTGAACCTTCTCCAGAGAAAATATGTACCAACGTATTTTATCAAGCAGCTCTGAGTGAAGTCTCTTTACTCCAGGTTCTTAACCAACTAAAAATCAGAGAGCAAGTATTTATTTCCTGTCCTGCAATATCCTAAAGAAGTCAGTAATCAAAAATATCAGCAGGTATGTTAAAGAGATGTAGAATTTATTTCATGTTTTCAAAAGAGGCTACAACATCTCCAGGTTTTCTGTTAGAGTGAACTGAGACCGTTCCTGTTTCTGCAGCTACAAGCAGCATGTTGTATTTACCTCCTCAAAGAGGAAAGGTGAAGTCTTCTAATCTGAACAGAAAAGGAAGGGATGGCCATGAGTAACTCACAAAAAAATTCATCAGCTCAGTCCTCAAAGCTATTAAAGGAAACACTTAACAAACACACTTCCAAGAATTTAAAACCACATTTGAGTGGAAAACACTTAACATTTGCAGGCTGGAAACCTCTTATTTGGTAGTGTAATGCCAGGTATTAGAGTTAAACAAAAGTACCATTTCAAATTAAAGCACTGAAGTAAAACAACACTTAGCCATCTACATATATTGAGAAGCAAAACATTTAAAGGGAAGATGGAGTCCAATAACAGACATATTTGCAGATATGACAGGAATAGCAAATGTCCTATCCCTTTTTCCAGTTCCATTCCAAACAGAAAACTTGCTGGTAATGTTCCTGCCATACTTTCTCTTTTCTCAATTAGGTCTTCGTCCTGTTCTGGCAGGTCCTCACCCAGACTCTCATGCCTTCTGGAACTATGTGGTTAACAGGATCTTTATGCAAGGAAGAAACCAGCTCTATCTAGATTTTACAAAACAGAACACTGTGTTGTGGTGGAAACCAACCAAAAAGGCTTCTCCAAAAATCTGACAGAATCTGCACACCTTTTTGCAAATAATGTCATTTGTCTCCGTGCACTCTAGCTTACACACAGCAAAACACAGCTATTCTTCAAACATAATTAACCTTTGTTTTTTGTCAGGTAGCATTCAAACAGTGTCTTGGGAAGTTGCATACTACAAAGCCAGCTATTAGGCAGTAGCGTTATAAAAACCATTTTGAAGACAGAGAGAGATAGTTATTTAGCTTATACACCTAAATATTTCCATAACCAACAAAGATCAGCTTGCTACACAAAACCTGAACGCTGCTTCCAGCAAAGACTGTCAGAGGAGTATTTCTGTGCTAAAGTGTCACTGATGAAACGTCCAGGTATTCAGGATGCAGAGAGATAAATTCATGGTTATTTTAACCACAGAGAAACAAGACTAGCAAAACATTTTTTAAATAATTAGTGCCTTCTGTATTCTGTTTATCCATTAACAAACAGAAAGTACATGGCCTCTGTGCATGCTCCTCTTCATGATTTTAAGTTCTGAAGCCCAAATGACTCATTTTGAACTTAATAACTTTTCTGGTCACTGAAAAAAGTAACAATTTATTTAAACAGATATTTAAAATGCAATAACAATTTTGTTTGGTTTCTCTCTTTCTTCCTTTCTTTGTTGGAATAAACACTACAAAAATCCAGTTTAAGAACAGCACAAATAACACTAATTGCTCATTTAGATAGATAAAAAACTTCAATAGCTTCTGCTTGTTGCTTCCCCTACAAATCCTATTAGTTATATTCTGTTGTCCTCCCTGTAAAATCAACGTACCAGATACTCTACTTGAAGGTAAGTGTACTGAAAAACTTTGCCTTTTACTGTGTCAACCTTTCTTTATTTGCAATCTGTTCTGTCAAATGCATGAAGCACGGCTTCACTGTGAACCAGAAAAGACTCCAAATAACTGCTCTGACAACAAATTATGAAATTTTGGTCTTCTGTCAGGTATTGGAAGCGATCAGATGCAAATGGCCCTTATTCTGATGCCTGGAGCCTGCATAGCCTGTCAACACCAATGTGCAGAGGACACTGCCACTGCTGAATGCCTTGCCCCTGCCACCTTTTTCTAAAATGATAATCTGAAATGTAAAACAACACCAACAAAATTCACTGAACTGATTTATTCTTGAGGTAAATACAAACTACAGTAACACACAGTTCTTCAGAACAACGTGGCAAAACATTACTTGTTCTGTTTCCCAAGGAAAAAAGGCTTCTGTGAGCAGCACATGCATACGCCTATGAATGCTGGTCACTCAACTCCTTTTTTACTTTCATGGAGACTAAGCCACTTTTTAACAAAATTTAATGGAAACGGTGAGGTTTCAGAGAGAAGTACATTCCTACAAATACCACGAAAAAAAGCAGGCCAGGTGAGAAGATCCCATAAGTATTCAAACAAAGGTTGAATCTCCAGTAGGTTAAATGTTAGTAGACAACAGAAACACCTCTTACAAATGCTCCAGGTACAAGAAAAGCTTGAACTGGAAAAATACAGGAATAGATTGAAAATTTTTTTCAACTGGTTATGAAAATATTTGCTTAAATTGTTATTAACAGAGAGATTAGTATAGGTAGCTATTTGCACACACAACAATACATAAAACCCAAACATTTTCTGGAAACTGTTAGCATAATTTAAAAGGACAACATTTTAGTTGCTCTTAGGATGTGATGATGTAGTTATTTACCATTCTTCAGCACTGAGCTTTCCCATAGCTTTTATCTGTGTTTAGATGGCAAGTGTAGTGCACTAGGACCACTCCAAGCTCTACTCAGATGCTGTGACGGGAACATAGCAGCTTAACCTGTGCCTTGTTATTCTTTTACACACTTTGAGCCCCCTCATTTCAACTAACTTAAAGCTGTTAAGTGTGATGGGGGAAATCTTGTGGTTGTTAATTATCTAAGAGGTTGTGGGATTACGTGTACCATTTTACTGCAGATAATTTTAAAGATGCTATTTCTGTGCTATGGAAAAATAACCTCTTTAATGCTTTTCTGCTCTTTTTACTGGCTTTTGTCACAACATTTCATAAACTCTGTTCCCATAGCTCTGCTGACATCAACAATGATTCTGATGCACAAACAATGAAGCAATCAAAGAGCTATTTTAATTTTAGCTCTATTCAAACCAAAAGAAAATTCAACATTTTCCAGATGCTAAGAGAAGTGTGTTTGCTAACAGTAGCAAGTCAGTAACATTTTAGATCTCTAGCAGGGTATTGCTACCCTGAGTAAGCAAACAAAAAAACCCTCTAATATAAAGAAGCAGTCCATGACCTTTCAGTCCTCAGGTTACAGTTTCACAAGTTAAAACAAGTTCAAGACACTCAAAAAAATGAAAAAGTGAAAAAATACTATGAAGGACTCAAAATCAAGGCTGTTGTTCAATAAAACAGTATTCAAAATTGTGCCTAGTAAAGACTGCAAGCTAAATACACAATGCAGAAAGAAACTTATTCTCTTGTCATTAAGTCCTCTATTCAATTAGCATTTATTGGAGTAATTAAATACTGGGAAAGGATGCCAGGCTAATTGTTAGATTATGATAATTACACAGCTTTGCTGTGCTACAGCTGATCAAAATAAGATGTGGTCACACGCACTCAGCTAAAGCTTCTCTGCAATCATCAGGCTTCCATGGGAAACTTATTACTATAATAAGGCCACTTATTACTCGTTCGTTATCAATCAGGCAGAGAAACTTATTATTTGTACCCTTCCTTCTACTCTCCCACCCACTCTGCCGGAACAAGCCTCCCAAAAGGTTGCACCCAGGTCTCTGCCTTTGTCTGGCTTCCTTCCATCATGATTACACAGCTGAGCAGAATCAGGCTCCTGCACTTGAAAGAGTTCACCAGACTTCAAATTACTGTTTCACAACCGGCTGCAAGCGCCTATCACATTTCTTGAAAGAGCAGAGTGATCTCCCTGCATTTCACTTCAAGGCATCTGTGGGAGATCCACCTTCCCCTTTTAATCTTGTTATGTCCCTCTCATCTGGGAGATTTTTCACATTACTTGGGTGGCTCCAAAAGCAAAAATCACAAAGAAGGGAGCTGTATTAAGATGGACTTAATGAGAAAAAGCATCAGGTTTATGTGGCCTGTCTCCCTACAGAATCTCCTGCCTTTCCCCTTCTTACCAGCTAACAGTACAAGAGAGGCATTGTGCCTTCCTGTTTGCAAGGCTGGGTTTTTTTCTTCTGAAAGAACAGGGTTCTCATCAGCTACCATTTTACCTGGTACTTCATGCTGTCTATTTATTGGAGAAAAACAAGTGATTTACTATGGGAACTAGAACATGGGAAAAAAACATGAAACAAATCAGTTTGAGCTAGCATTCAGGTTTTTAAAGAAAAGAACTCGTTAAGCACTGAGTAACTCAGAAGAGTCATAGAATGTTTGGCCAGAACTAAATACAACAAAACAAAAAAATACTAAATTCATGAAAAATATTTTTATTCTGTGTTTTCGTGTCTGTTTTGAAATGTCAGAAGCACCTACTTCCACATCAGCAATTGATCTGGAAACTTCTTAGATAGGCCAGGCCAAGGTTTACAACACTGATAAAGTAACTAATCAAGCTTCACTTTCTCAGACTTCATATTTCACCTGCTGTTGAAGTTTACAGATATGCTGCAGGTGACCACTTACAAACTTTTAATTCTCCTAATTTCCAGAACCAAGAAACCTCCTCAAAACCAGTCTGATAAAAGTCTTTAGGCTTTTGGAGGAAAAAAAAAAAATCTTTTCTTTTTTTCTGTTTAATAAAGCCTGATTGTCAAAAACTTCCTAAAGTGCCTTGGCTGAAACACATCATATGCAAAACAAAGAAAGCCTGTATCCAGAGGGAGCCTTCTATTTGAATCATGGCAAAAAGACTGCAAAACACAGGAGGAAAGGAATAAGTTTTAATGAGAAATAGAAATGTCCTATTTAAAATGTACAAGTTCTTTGAATGACATATCTTGTGTTAATTCCATTAACCTGAGCGACCTGAAATACCTTTTTTACTGTTCTATTGGTTGACAAAAATTTCAGTTGCATCATAACGGTTAACAGTGATAATTAATATAACGTATAGACACATGTTTTATGTATTTTCATGACTTAAAGGCTCTTTATTTAAAAAATTCTACTGAAATATGTTTACTCCACTTATGGTTAATAATTTCCCTTTACACTCATAACTATGTTTGTTTGTAGAGTTGGGTCCTGTATTGACTTTTTATAGCTAGCACTACAGAAAGCTGCATGTTCAATGATAACACAATATATGCAGAAAGAAACTAATTGCTCTTCCATGGCTAGGTATGAGGAAGGGAATTAAAAAATCAACATTTATTTCTCACCTATAAATCCGAGTACTACAGAGATTCTCAAGTACTGCAGCACCCTCTCTCACCCATTTAACTTTACATCATTCTGCACCTCCTAATCGAAGAGCTGGACATTCTTCATGCTGTTTATTAAAACTGTTTCCCCAGACTCTGTTTTTGTAAAATTCCTTCAAAGCTGCTGCACATGACTTTCACCTGATCTCTAAGACTTTCTCTGTTGCTGGAACTTGTGAAGCAAAGAACTCATCGCATCTGGAGGGCAACAATAGTCATGTTGTTGATGATAAGGGTATAAAGGGGTGCAACATGTCACAGCACTGTTCCCAATGAGGTCAAGCTTTCATTTCCCAGCTGTCCTAACTCTGATAGCTTTAAACCCCCTGGCTATGGTCTCTACCGACTATTTATTTTCCATTGCTGTGGGTGTTTAACTTGCAGAGATGGATGAAGAAAGAAGGGAAGTGAAGGCAAAGGAAGAGCTACTGTTCTGTCAAAGGCATCACTCAGATTTACAGGACAAACTTCAGTGTTGAAACCTAGGAACATTAGCTGAAATGTACCACACCCAACAAGGTACTACAGGCAGCCCAAGACTTCTGTTTGGAGCCTCTAAGCACACTTTGAATCCAAAATACCTGGCTTGAAGCCAGTCTCTTTGTTAAATTGATTTATGGACACAAGCTCATTACTTGTGTTCACTACTCTGGAGTCCACCAGCAACATTTATCCCACTTTATCTGAGGTGGAATGAGGAGATCGGGTAATTACTGCTGACATATTTTTAAATGTGGTCATCAATATCCTGCACACATGACTCTACATTTGTCTGCTTTAGGCACTAACAACATAGAAGATGTCAGCTTCATCTTTTATTCCATGATTTTACTTGAAAATACAACACCTACCTCAGCCACCTCTTACCTATACCAGAAAAATTGCAGTTTGCTGATTAATTTGCTTACATACCTTTCTTAAAAAAGCAAACAAGTTTTATCTGAGCTCTGCTGTACTGACACATACTTTATTATTGGTCACATTTGGGAGAAAATAATATTTAAGACTTTAAATTCTTAAAAACTAAAATAAAATTAATAACAGAAAACCCCCACGGGTAGGAATACTACTGAAGTGTCTGAACTAGACTTTAGCAACCTGTGTTGCCTATGTGTCTAACCCAGAAGACGGAGTCTATCAGCCTTGATGGAATGTGATTCTGTGAGTGGTATTTGCTAATCCTGCCTGAGGCATGTGCTGACATCTGTTAATGGATATGGAGAACAAGGCCCTATCTGCAGAAAGGTCTTGCTTCTCACACTCACAAAATGAAAGAAAAGAACATTTGCCCAACAAGCATGTTGACCTGCACACTGAATAATTGAGATAAACGGCAGTCAGTTTCTACAAGAAAGTATATATAGTGCAAGTCAGCTTTACAAATTTTCTTTCTCACTAATATATAAAAAGCAGAGTGATGGTTAACTTGTATAAACTTTAATCTCCATCTCTTCCATACCCCCAGGGAAAAAAAATACATGCACCAATTTGTGCCAGTCAAAATACATGGGCAGCACTTGAGAAGAAACATACATTTTGATAAAATTGCTTGTCTGTTGCATATACCTACGCTTACTGTAGTACAGAAATGCTTTTCTCTGACATTAAGTTATAACTGTTTATTATTAATCTTGCCATCTATAAAAAAAAATAATTTTAAAATATTTTGTGATCAAATCAGAATTTGGAGACTCAGACACCCTAATAACTTGTAACTGGTAAAATCTACAACTTAATTTCCCAATATGCAAGAGTGTAAAATGAAACTAACCCTTGAGATGTTTCATGGAATTTTTATGTTTAGTAAACTGTGTATATTTTAACAAGCTCTGGTCATAATCCCCATCCTTCAGCTAAGTGAATGAGTCCAGACATAATATAAAATAGCATGAGCAAAATATATACGAGATAAAAGCCCCCAAAACACCACAGACCCCCACAAACAGACCCAGGAACATATGAAATGTTAGTATGAAACCACAGCTTGCTATTAAAATTAATAAACAATACATTCAAATACATTATCAAAAGTAATTTGAACATATTAACATAACACACAAGTTAGAATAGCTAATGAGTACATAAATTTATTAGCAGACAATTTGCTATCCAGAAAGTGGACTTCAATCAATGAACTTATTTTTTGCTATATAATTGTCTTGTGTCTATTTAAGAGACCCGTAGGAAAAGTATATTCTTTCCTGACATGAAATGGCATTTTAGAGGAAGTTTTATGGAGAAATATAGTAATTTAACCTTGTTCCTTTTACCCTTCCATATTAGTCTCTCTTTTATACTGGCCAAACTAGTAAAGGAGCAACTGGAGTTTCAAATTACAGACTGCAGGGAACACAAAGTAGCACAGCTATTAATAATGGTAGAAATTTTTTCTTTTCATTCCTATAATTTCTTCTAAAGACAGCATATTGATATAGACTTTTTCATCAGGCTTACTCTTGATATGTACTGTCTCTGAACAATAGGACTTAAACCAGTTTTTCACCTAGAGATATTTATCTTTGTATATCATATGGACAAGATAGGTCCTGATCAAACCAGTTTACAAATATGATCTGAAAATCTTTGCCATATACAATGCCACCTGATCTTTAAAAAAACCCAAGAAATTACAAAGATTATGATCTGATGTGCAACAATTTTTTTTTCAACTGAATGAGACTGTCAAACCATGCAATTCAATGCAGACTTCATATTATTCCTCCCATCCCTTTTCAAATTATGAAGCTCCCATAACATGGTTCCTATTACGAAGTTTTGGAATTCCTATTCCTTCAAGAGTGACAGAAGCAGTATTTCAATATGTAATAGTAAAGATTGAATTGATAAAATGTGCAAAACGTGCTCATTTACTTACATATATATGTGTAAGTTACTGACACAGGAGAAAAAAGAAAGAAAAAAATGCACTACTCTCAGATCAACCAGACATTTCAGAGAGGTAAAACTGAAGCTATTTTCTTAATTTCCTTGCTGCATTTTTCTTAAAACTACTTCCAAATTAATCTTAAATGAATTATAATCTTCAACCTGTAGTGAAATCTCCTCATTCACAACTGAATTATGACCTTGCCTGCCTGTAACATTGTAACTATTTTTCAAAGCACAGATACTAAGGTTTAGGGTAAGCAGAAGAGAGTATCACAGAAAAATTAAAATGAAGGTTTCTTTTCCTGCCCCTCACCACCCGCCTTCTTCACCCTATTTATTATAAAGGCACCAGAAGGCAGGTGTGAAGAAAGGACAGGTGTGGTAAAACCCATTCCTGTCTACTGGGAAGCCTTTACATTCTTCCTTAGATGTTAAAAATTAATTACTGAGCATACAAACAATTTCTTCCTTTCATTCTTACCCTAACACACTAGTTCAGCATTAAAGAAACAAAACAACCCTGAAAACTCAAGAATTTAGTGTTCGCAACTCAATCTGATAGTTGGGGCGTAAACACATAATCTGGTGCTAAAGAGTTCCAGATGGAACTTAGACCACTTGTGTGGGCAAAATCCCAGTCAGAACATATCAATGTGAAAAGCTAGAGAGCAGTCGCCCTGGGCCAGAGAAACTCACATCTAGACCAACAAAATACTCCCAGCACTGGCCAGCAGAAGATATCAAGACTACATTAAATAAGCCATATGTCCTCAGCATAGTTTCACAATAGCCATCTTTTGCACAGTCAGAGATTTGGGCCCTTCGTGTTTAACAAGAGTGATGGATTTTTCTTCATCAGTTGGTCTGATTATCTTGAACACCAGTAAACTGATCTGTGAATACTTGAGTGGTACATGTTGGTTGCCAAACAGAAAAGTATCTGCTCCTGTGCATTTCTACGCCTGAGCCCTGACAATTTCTATCAGACATTCAAATCGTGCCATAATTTTCATAATAAAGAAAGTAATCTATAATCTGTGATGGTGCACTATTGAAGAGCATTGATAATCATCGTTCAAAGGATTAATATTTGAACATTTTCACCTTCGCTACCTGCAACAGTCAGAGGCAAGTTTTCCTCCTGAATCCCTCAGATATAAGATTCCTTTTTGAAGAGAAATTTACTCATTAGAGAAAATGTAAATCTTGTTTTCTGTTAACCCAAATCATTCAGATCACGATTTTAATCAAAATAAACACCTTATGTAAAGGAATATATTACAATCTCTGTTCAAATGCATCTCACCAGGTCTCCAGGGAGCCTTCCACAAAAAAATATTCCTAGACAAATGAAGGCTGTCTAGTTTTCTACTTCTGCAATATAAGTAGCTACGGATTGACTGAAACTGAATTTAGACCTCAGGATTTGTCCTTTCATCTTGTACATTCTGACTCACAACAAAAGTAATGCAACTGAAAAATCCTGTATCACATTTCAAAAACATCTTAGACTTTTATATTGTCTAACTTGTCCTGTGCTTTTAGGGATCACACTTCAAAATCCATTTCTTCAGGAACACTCTTCTTTTGTTCAAGCTTTCTCTTTAAGGTTGCTGAGAGGCTATCTATGCCCATAGTGTGGCAAGAAGGTTTACTGTGAAGCAAACATAACCAAACTTGGTTTACACCTGCTTTTTCCACCACATGGCAAGAAACATCTATAGTGAACCCCAATTCCTTCCCTCAAATAAAAAATCGTCCAAATTATGCCTTCCAAGCTGCCAGGAGCCAAAGGCAATTGAAACCTTTGTAGTTCATCAAACTTGCAAACAGCATGCTGGAGATAGGGGTCATTTGCTTTTGTTTCCTATCTTTTCCCTTCATAGATTAAGTGGGGGAAAAATTCTAAATTATTTTGTACATTAAATATATCAAATTAAATAAAAATCATGAGTTTAAACACATTATTAAAAAAGTTTTAATTTATTAAGACTTTAACTTAAGTATAATAATGCATCTATCTGCATTAGGTTTTACACCAAAGAAACAAAGCAGCCTGAATCTTCAAAATCCTTTAAAAAAAGGTTAACTGTTCCTTGAACTAAAAAATAAATAAGCCAAAAAAAAAAAATTACTGCCTTTTGGTAAACTATTATACTGTTTTTGACAAGTTGTTGAAACAAGTTGTTTAACTGGTTTTTTTGCTATTTCATTTGAGTCATTTTGCCTTTGTTTATAAACTAGTTCTGTTAATGATCAAGTATTCTGAGCTTTTTACTGCATTTTCCCCCCTATTCACATCTTGGCATTTTTTAACTCTGGCATTTGAATGCCCTTAAATATATGCTAAGAAATCTTTTGTTAGGTTACAGAATGGCCTGAGTACAAGTATTAAAATTTATTCTTCATTTAAATCATGGCAATGACTGATGTAAAAAATACATCCTGACACAGTAGCTCCGAAGTTCCTAAAAGGTTACAGACGTGACTATTAAGGTCCTCTATTCTTATAAGCAGCTCTGTTCAAGACAGCAATTAAGCTGATGCTTTAGAATTAAGCGCACACACAAAGCCGTAGGATTTAGGTAAATGGTTAAATACTTTCCTGAAATGAGGCCTAACTGTGCAGAAGGCACTCAACTAAGTAGAGAATCTGCATGGACTAACTGTAAAATTATTCATTATTATGCTGATGTCAGAGGAAAACTACCCCAGCCAAAGAAGAATGTGGAAACACAGCATTTTATGATATGAAACATGGTAACAAAGAACTTCATACTGAGAATAATTACCAATATTATTACAGTAATTCCTCTTATGCCTTTCATTTAATTACTCCATCTCCGGGAAACTGAACTACAGATATCTTAGTGGTCAATACTTGACTCTTAATCCACAGAGGGAAAGGGTTAAAAAGCTTTTACTTTAATGAATGGGCACATTTTATAGCACCAAAAAAAATTTCTTACTGGGATTAACATTTTAAATATGGTTCTTCAGTCCATTAGAAGGTCATGATATTACCACCACTATCTCCACACTAAGCAAGATAACAAATTACCTGAGACTTTATCAATACACTATCATTGATCTTTATCAATAATCTGAATGTAGGTGGCAGCCCATAATTCCTATGTGTCCAAACACTGAAGCCTAACTCACTTCACCCATGTAATTTCCTCACTTTTATATGCTGAGATGATGCTCTTGATTAAATACTCAGGCAGCAAGGGACTAAGAACACTACTGGCTCCACTGGTTAGTATATCAGCTGTGAGTGTATGTGCTGTGTAGAAACACATATGAGTGTGCTGGTAACACATGGGGTATGGAACATCCTCTCGTTAATACAGTACAAATTAGTCAACTTGTGTAAAGGCTAATTGAAACCTGTTCTTCCCTTCAGAATCAATTATTTTAAACTTGTCAACCTGAAACATAGAGATCATTTTCCAGTGCAGCACAAAAGAGATGACTTCTTAATATGTTGGGGTTGACTGGCCAAACTTTGTTTTCTCATTTCTATAGCCTTAAAATAAGATTATTTTTATCTGAACATTGTTATTTAAATTCTTCAAAACATATAAAACTCAAGAATCTTCATTCTGCTGCCTAACACTGTAAAAACCAGCCACTGTTTCCAAAACTTTATTAAATTTCAGCAATAGCAAGTTTTCATAGGTACAAAACAAACACTTAGCAAGCTGAGTTCTTCCATCAACAAGTACAGAAAAAGAATCATCTTCACGTGACTAATTACTTTTAAAAATAGATTAAATTTGGCGTAAAACCCCCAGACTGTCTCAAGAATTAATTCTTATATTAATTAATAATGGAAAGAATCTGTTTCTGAAATAAATTTAAAAAAAACCCTTAAACCCTTTTTGTTATTCCATACTATTTTTTGTGCCACAGAAATATTCAGAAATTTACACTATTAATAATAATTTAGATATCAAGTAGACCACTTGGGCCAATAAACTCGATCAGAACAGCATCAGCTGTGTGCAAAAATAACACAGGAAAACCAGAATTAATAACTGAAGCAGGCTGCAGGTAGAAGGAGCACATTGCCATTTACAAACACTATGGCTCACTCCATGACATCCTCAAGTTTTATATTTGATTGCATAGCTGACTGTTTAAATATATATGTTTATGTATGAAAATAAATGTTACTGATAGAAATACAGGATTAAGTACACATTCACAACACATGCATGATATACCAAAATAATGTCTACAATATCATGCTACACACTATGAACTAAAACTGTATTTATTGCCTAGGCTAGTAAGCTTTCTCTTTCGAACAACAGTTCATGCCTTCCAGAATCATAGTAATATAAATAAGCATGAACATAACCTAGCACTTCAATAGAAGAAAAGAGGGTTTTAATGACAACAGGTGGAGAAAAACAGGTATTACTCAAATACTTGTTGATAGGATTCAAGAGTGCTCAAGGCCATCTGATGCTTAGGGCCACAGGAGAAATCAGCAGAGACCTAACCTAGCTAATTGTCTGCCTTGATTGTGATGGTTCTGATTAGAAGAATAATCAGCTCTCGGCAGCCCTTAGGCAAAAATACCAGCTGAGGTTTTTTTTTTTTTCCTGTCTGATGATGGTGCACTGCAGAATGAATGCCAGATCATATCATTAAACCACTCTTCCAAATATTAAAGGAATTCCTATATGAACAAAACCAATAATTCCTGTTGTAATTAGCTTAAACATTCTCCTTCTGTCATGTTGAGTCTGCATTCATATGCACTAAAAAAATGCTGACCTCCAGTTTTTCTTGGATATAGAGAACTAGTCATACTTTATGACTAAAAAAGAAGAGCTGTATCATTCCAGCAGTCCTGGACCAGCAAAAGGTTATCTAAGGCTTAATTAAATGATTAAGAGTTGGCTGCATATGACACAGAAAATAATTTGAATTCTTTTTTACTGTTGTTTTGAGTGATTTTTTCTAAATATGTCCATCCATAATAAAATATCCACTTTCCTTTCTCTAATTGACATCATCTCTACTATTTTTTTCAGTAGATGATTTACATTCCCAGTCATCAGCAAAACTTAAAGCCAGTCATATTCAAAACAGATTTTCTACTGTGTTTTCTCAATACTGCTCTTTTCTGTTTTATGGGACTTTTAGCTTCTGGCTACAATAATTTTACCCTTCCATTAGTTGCTGCTGAAAAAAATGTGAGTATTCATTTGAATGCAAAGTAATATGTATTGACAATTACATTCCCAAGCTAGTAATTTTAAGATGCACATTTTGCCACTATTTTTGTACCCGGGTAGATTAGCTGATTTAATAACTTCTAAAACACTTAAGCATATCACACACAAAGAGCTTAAAAGCAAAGGAACAAAGGAGCTCAAAACAGCTTTTCAAAATGATGTAGCTGTAACACACACAAAAGGAAAGCCTTAAGAGCAGTTTTCAATGCTTCAGTTATGCAGGAAGATCTAGGCATCCCTCCACAGAGCTGACTGAAAAAGTGGACCTAAAGCATGTCTTCAAAACAATTATATACAAAGTGATACTGGCCATTTCGTAAGGGAAAGTAAAGTCCGAAACAACTGATCTTTCATGTCCTCCTTTTAAGAATATCCACATTAATAAAATTAAATACCTCATCCACAACAAGTCATAAATGTCTGAATAGCAAAAAAAAAAAAAAANNNNAAAAAAAAAAAATCAACAGTCACTAAGTACATTTGACACCTGAAGGTAATTACATGTATGGGAATCCTGACAGGAGTGATTTCTCCTGTGCCCATGTTGAGCTATCTGTCTTCTAGAAAGTTCACCGAAAGAATGTGTCAAACTGTCTATTAAAAGGACAAACAAAATAGGCAATAAACACATCCATATTTTAGCCTCTGACCCTTGAAAGCCAGCACATTTTTTACATTCTTTTAGTCAGGATAAACAAGAATCAGCTAGCTGGGTGTATCTGTGCCCAGACCTGCTTGCACGGCTCACAGGTCTTGTCTGGGGGGAGATGTGCAGAACCTTTACATTTACAGCTGTCAAGTGTGCTGCCGGAAATCATTTAACCAAAGAAGGAATGGGTAAATGCGTGAAAGAGCTTACTGCAGGCCTAGTTTATAGATCCTCGACGTGTCAGGAGACCATATGTCTTTGCCAAACAGAAATTTTCTTGAAATGGCAACTGTCCCCAGCTCTCAGAATTCTGCGCAAGTACTGAAAGAGAAAACAGTTTTTTCACAACCCCAACTCCCTCCAGCTGTCTCTCCACAACATTGTACTTGGGGTTCAAAGTATTCTAGAAACAGAAACTTTTTCAGATGGCTCAGTGTGAGCTGCTCACTTCACCAAGATTGCTAAAGAACTGTAAAACCAACATTTTGGTTCAGTTAACATTGGCATTCCAGTTCCCATAATATATGGCAACACTGACTTACTGAAGCAGAACTTCCAGTTCCCATAATATATGGCAACACTGACTTACTGAAGCAGAACTTCCAGTTTTGACTCTTCAGTGTGTAGGTTTCACCTCCATTATTTCATTCTGTTAGCAGGATTTTCAGTCCATTTTTAATGCATATATATGGACATTCATCTCCTACACCTTACCTTGGGGTAAACAAATACATATTTATATATATTACTGCAGGTACTCTTGTAGTAACTTTCTGATATGAAATCCAGTAAGCCACTCAACAATACTGTAATTAGAACTAATAGCTAATTAAACCACCTTTTGATTGCATTATTGCATTACTTTTTAAATTTATTAACCTTTTTGATGCCTGCTGGTTTACATTGATGTGACTGATAGCAGAAGTCAAGGGAAATGTCTGTGCTCCTACAAAACCTGGTAAATGCCAGAATCTGAGCCAGCCTTGCTGAGACAGATCTTGCTCCTCTGTTTATCACTTGGCTCCCAGTCTCTAGAGAGGTGCTGATGGACCTCTTATGCAAAACTGTTTGTAGCCCTCTCCTCAACTCCAAAAACTGATCTCTGGGCTAAAGGTTTTCTCCAGCCCCCAAAAGCAGTGTGGAGTATTAGCGCACAGCAACACTACAGACAGCAGAAGAGCAAGCAAGCTGCTCTCAGAACTGCCACATAGCCAGGCAAGGTTTGCCTGAAGAAGGAGACCATGAAGCTGCACTACTTTCAAGGTTTTTAGCAGTGTCTGTTTCAGCTGAAAGAAACATCCCAGACCTTTCAGTACACATTAAGACTGCAGAAAACTTAAACATCCTCTTGGTACAAATAGTAAAAGTCTCAATGTAAACAAATGTTCCTATGAGCTTAACCAAACCACTGATGACCCACAAGTAGTCTCATACAAGGGTCAGTGCAAAAGTTTCCTTACTCACTGACTTATTACAGCTTCAGGAAACAACCTAGGTTTTTGCACTCTAAATCCCCCTTTTCAGTAAGGCTAAGATTTACATCACCAATAAACATTCAGCAGAGACAATTTGGATCAGGCTGGCTGGGTTACATCCATTATCTCTCACATTTTTCTTTACAGCCTGCCCTGATGGATTTTGCAGATCAACATCAAACAAATTCATTGACAGCAGAATAACTGTGCTGAGTTCTACTATTTGCAGCAAAGGGCTGTATGATATTGTGTTCCTAATCTTAGAATAGAGACAATAGTTCTTCACTCTTCTCCGTTTTAGTCTGAAGCTCTGACAAATCAAGGCTGTTATTTTCCGTGCAGGTTACATTCTCCAGAGCAGGGCTCATTTGACTTAAACACAGCTCCCACAGCAGGAAAGGTAAGCAACAGCATACAGCTTTTAAGGCTTCACCCCTCTAACTTACCAACTGTGAAAGTGAACAGAAGCCTTTTGCCACACCTACAGACTTCTCAGCAGGATCTTGAATACCCAGAGGATTGCACCTCTCAGCCACTTAGTACCTGACTAGGTATTACTCTGAATGACACCGGTTAGGTGATGAGCACCAAGTGTCACAGCACAATGATGAGACGGCTACCCCAGGGGCTCCCTGTAGCCCTGTTTTCTCCTGCAAAAAAACCTAATTCTACCCAATTTTGGCATAGAGAAGCAGCTCATCAAGGCATTTTGAGACACTGGGAAAGAAGAATGCATTAATAAACTAACATCAAGTTAGTTGGTTACTTTGCTCATCCACCTTATTTCCTTGTCCATTACGGCTGGCAACAAAAAGGCAGGTAGATAGCCTCCATGAGAGAAGACAAAGCACCAAGTGGTAGAGAAGGGACCTGAACAAACATGATGATCCAGTGATGATCCAGTGTTGGCCACATAACAAACTTCCTGTGTGCAGTTCTACCTAGGGTTTTCTCTAGTAAAAACAGCAGTATATAACTGCTGTGGGAAAATAACCACAGATGACTGAGCCATTTGGATACTATGAGGACACAAAAATATCCTATTAGGAAGATGAGAGGAGCAGTACAGCCAACTTACAGATTTATCTGCTATTCCTACAATTTCAACATTCAGTTTTGTTTTCAGCAATGCAATTTGAACAGCTGCACAGACAGGAGACTTGCCAACATCGTGAATAGTTTCTGCCACCTGAACTTCACCCAAATCTTTTCATACATTTAGAACATACAGAGGCCCTCACATAAGACTATTTCCTTTCTGAAGCGGTCACCCCAGGCATCAGCTGGAAAGAGCTAGCTGTAGCATGTAGGATGAGTAAATGTGTAAGCATTATTGTTGCATAAGTAACTTTTCAGTTTGAACAAGAGAAGCATTTAACTCTTATAATTTAATTAATATTTTCTAAAATTTAAGCTTCCGTTTTATATGCTGAAATGACTGTTTCACCTTTTGCAAGCGTTTTCCCTAAAACCATTCAATGAATTCAACACAACTTTATCGATACCTTTAGTCCACCTGAATCTAAGTTTTAATTATGATTTTCATGCAAAGAAAAACAGCTGAAAAATAGAACTCTGTGAAACAATTTGATTTTCTTCCTCTCTCAATAAATTCTAAACAGACATTTCAGGAGCAAACATAGTAGACGGCAACTCCTTTCACAAGAGGCAGTAGTTCCCTCAAACAAATGGAGAATGGATGAGAATATAATACAAGAAACAACAAACTACTGTTTGGGATGCATTTTAGTGTGTGAACATAATACATAAAAGGAGCAAATAGAAGATGGAGCATAAGATTATGTTAACAAAGGACTAGAACTTGCTGTCACAGAGATCAGTTTCAGCTGGGCAAGGGCTCAGAGGTCAAAAGGAGTCCAAAGTATCTTCCTCCTCCTCTTTCTCTACACCTGCTTCTGCACTGTGTTTCACCCCAGAAGTGATAACTGGGGCTTACGTCTGCCCCAGCTGCCCTCCTGCTTCACGTCTAAGGATCCCTCCAGAGGGCAGCAGCCCTCTCTTCCATTCCCTCCACACCCTCGACTGTAGCTTTAGCTCGATGTCTGGGATCCAGCCAGCAGAACAGCACTGCTTGGTGGGCAGGATGAATGGCAGGGGAATCCTTGCTGCCTCCCTGCAGACTGTATCAGGTCTCAAGGACGTGCTTGCCAAATGCTCATCACCAGGCATATGCAGAACGTGGCAGTTCTGCCTAGAAACCTGGCTGGAAGAGTTTCTTCCCCCTTTAACCTATTTTATTACTATTACTTTATTTTGTTTTTAATAACTGCATAATATTTTGTTTAAGCACTTTACAGCCCTTCTGCCACACTGTAAAGTCTCAAGTGTGCACAGTGATGAATGCCTAAGGGAGCTAGTTTGCAGTACATGAGGTAACATCAGCTTTGTAATTTAATTCCCAGTGCATTTAGCACCTTTGAGAATTAGAAATAATGTCAAACAAAGTTTCAGAGAGCAAGTTCCATCAGGTTGTGAGGAGAAAAAAATAAGAAGGGACAGCGAAGTCCACGCCAGAGAAGAAATGCATCAGAGGTGGGTGACAACTTTCAGTGGAAGAATATACTGGAATTTGCCCTCAGTGGATACATTTATATCATCAGCTGCCAAAGGTCAATGAGTGCACCTGTGTACTTTACAAGGAAAGCAAATGGGACAAGGCGGAGAGGAACAGTAACTGCCCTGCATCCAACAGCACTGACATAATTCCAAAAGTCATTCTGACATCCTTTTCTGACTGATTTCATATCCTGACTTTTCAAGTTGCCATCCTAGTTCCAACTTGTGAAAAAATATTCCAGAGACCATTTAGGAAACAGATCTGGACATTAAGGATGTGAAATTATGCATTCCCCAATTCCTAAACACATATAATACACCAGCAACACCTTCTAGATATCTTTTTCTCCATATTTACTAGGCTTGTAACGACATGCTGCTCCTTCATTCATGCTACAAACTGCATCTCAGCAGCACAAGAAACACAATAAAGCCTGGGGTCTGGCAAGACTGGCTTGCCAAGACAATGGCTTTGAAAAGAATTACATCCAATAAGCAATTGCAGCTAGGCATGGTCCTTTTCTGCCAATCAGACAAGATAGTGATGCCTTAGGTTTTTAACTCTTATGTTTTTCAGTTCTGTATTGCCTAATGTGTAACTCTGAGATGCTTTGTAGCCTTGTTAGCTGCTGTTCTCTAATGCTACGATAGACATAACAATGCCTCTCTGGGCCTGCTCTTCAAGGACACTTAGACTGCCCAGGCCTAAAGCTTCTAAAAGCGGGGGGGGG
>VZRO01003744.1:127645-171189 GCA_013397915.1 Daphoenositta chrysoptera
GGAGGGTTGGGGGGGAACAAGCTGGGGAGAAACTGCAAGATTTTAATTGGCAAATTTATCCTGATATGCAAATGGAGCAAACCTTTAAAGGTGTGGAAAACTCGTGACTCGTTGTCCATCTTGGGGTCCAGCATGGAGCCCTTGGCTTCCCCGGGTGTACCTTTGAACACCTTTTGAATAAATACCCACCTTTATTCCCTTACTCCTGTCTAGTTTCTGTTTCTAGATGTCCTCTCAAGGTATCAATAGGGACCTTTTCCTATCCTCATTTAACTTTTTGCCTGTTACAAGGCAAAAGGAGTGATTTATAAAGAACTCGGAATCTGAGTTCCGAGATTTTTCTGCTTTTTGACTTAGTGCCTGCTTTGTAGATATTGATGAGACAAGAAAAAACCTTAAAGTGGATGCAAGAAGGCCCCAGTGTCACAAAGAAAGAAGTTGTGGACTCCATCCATTTTTTGCCTTGCCTTCTGCTAGTACAAGCTGACTATTTTTGCTCATAAGAGTATGCAAACTATCCCTAAGTGCAAAATGTATACAGCACAAATAGATTTGGTAACATCACATCGATATGTTGTATGAATAATGAGGTTCAGTTGCAGCCTGTCACATAGAAGACATATCAGCGTAACTGATTTTTTGAAAAGTTGACTCAGTAAGATATAATTCAACACAGGAAAAATACAAAAGAGAATATCTATACTTCATATAACATTCCTTTGCATTTTTAATACATTATTTGCTGGGGAAAACAGTAATTGAATTTACATTGAATCATATTCCCCTTACAATTAACTCTGATCACTTCAAATGAAAAACTGGGAGCATCTTCCCCATGTAATCTTTATTACCAGCCAAGTCCAAGTCCTTCTAAAAAGAGAATGTTTTTTGGTACAAAACACTCCAGAAAAAGCAGCATATCCATCTGAATATCTTCGGGTTTTAATTTCCAGTTATCTAGATACTCCACAGTTATTCTGAAACTCAGACAAGTCAGACAAGTCATTACTCAAAATGAAAATGGTAAGCAATTGTATCATTCTGAACAATTCACAGGCTGTGCACAATGGACACCAATTTATTCTCAGTCAAGAATGTAGTCCTTATACAGAGTCATGGATAGTATTTTCCTCTGACTAACCATTCAAACTGTTCAGTAGAATTGGGTGACTATTGTCATCCTTGAATTACCTAAGGTAAGAGGCAAGCAAATACTATGGGTTATAGAAAAGCCTGGGTAAGGTACCACTGGATATTTTACTTCGATATATTCACTTGGGTTCATAAAGTCCTGCTAGATATGCATTAAGACAGTTTTGTCAGCCCTACATTGGGTCCACAGGCACTCAGCAGACACTGTGTCAATCTCTCAGGTCTTAGACGCATTAAATAAACTTGAAGGCAGGTCAAGTTTCTTTTTTCTAGCCTTTAGCCCCTTGGTAGCTGACGGGTTTTAAGTACTGCCTAGCCTTTCTCCCTCTCCACTCCAGAAGAAAATCTCCAACCCAGTGGGGTGATGACGGCCCATGGTGGCACAGCTCCTTATCAGCCTCCCTGCCCTGCAGCCCAGCACAGATCTCCCACTGCCATGCACGGGTCACGGTCTGGTGCTGGGTAACTCGCTTGACTGCAACTCCCCCAGCTTCAGCACCAGGAGACCTGCTTCCCCTTTCACCTCCTGCACCTCTCAGAGCTTCCCAGAAAGGAGGGGACACCCTAGGCCAGTTGCTTGTGGGTATGCCTGCATCTGGGAAATCCCACAATGACCCCATGCTCATCATGCAGCTGAAAAGCATAGTGACAATAGAATCCAGGCTGCCTTCTTAGGCAGCAGACAACAGTAACAATCAATTTGAAGCACAACAGACATTAAACAAGTACAGCAAAAAGCTGATTCACTGATTTAATCAAGCTGATTTGTAAAAAAAGTCAATTATCTAATACAGGCAAAACCCTTTAAATAACCATCTAACTTATTCAATGGCTTCCGTAATACTGTATAGTAGAAAGTTAAACTGAGTTCTGAATTTCTCACTTAATACTTAGAGGTCTAAAAAAAGCCTAGAAATTGAGAAGGAACTTTCTGCTTCAGGCTAGATGAATTCCAGTGTGCCCTACGTACTATAATTTCTTGATCAACTGTTTCCTGCAATTATTTCCTTTTCAAAACATTCTTTTTTAGATTTGCCCTAATATACCTTGGGTATATCAGGTGATCAATGAAACTACAGTAATTGTACTTCATGCTGATGATCTTAACTGCATGCAGTTATTTGACAAGACAAAGACAGAAGCATTTTAGTTTCACATAATAAGCTTTTGGCTGAAGCATCAAGTCTTGCATTGACGAATGTATCAAATAAACAGAAAACAAAACATCTGCTCCACTGATGAGTGGGTGTTAGTACTGTAAATTCAACTGCAAACTTTGTTCCAAGCATGTCACCCACAATGCTGCATAAGAAACACTTTAATACAGAAGGTCTGAACCCGTTTCCATTAATATCACTGGGAATTCTATCACTACCTTAAACCAGATTTCACAAAACCTTGCCTCTTGGCTGCAGATTAAGAAAAAAAATATTTTTTTTTTAAATTAGCACCTGAGTATCTGGCTTTCAGTTGTGATTTTTCTGATGAGTCTCACATGTGTTTTTAAAACTCTCTCTTTTTTTTTTTTTTTTCAGGTTTAGCATAGTCTCTGGTCACCTCACAAAACAGAAAAACTTCTGTTTACAACAGAAAACTTCTGTTTCTACTATGACAGCTTCAAGAAAAGAAAAACAGAAAACCAATGTAACCTAAGAAGTTCATTCAAAACAGCTGGACACTAACACTGTGTGTAGAAAAACATAGTTTTCTGAAACAAGTACAAGGAAGTATTAACATTGAATTGCTTCCCTTAAGGAGTGGTTCCCTATCTGTATGTTTGAGATTTAATGTTGCTTTTAACTGTATGACCTTTTTCTGAACAATCCCAAAAGCTTCTTCCCAGCCAAAAATTTCAGAAATGGATTGAATACCTCTTAAATCACTATGTAGCAAGGAAGTAGATTAAGCTAAAAATATGTTTTCTAAAAAAGCATTCAGAAATAAAATCACTAGGGCTTAACACTGCAGACGGTGTAAGAATATAATATTGATATAAAACAGGACTGTAACCAACGGAATGACTAGATCTAGAGAATATGGCTGAGAAAACTCCTGCCAGAATTGATGTACGAATGATATAGCTGGATAGGTTTCCCCACACAACATCTGAATATATGCTTTACATAGTTTTATATAAATTCAAAAGCCTCTCCCCATTGCATTTTTCTCCTTCCTTTTGAGGAAGGGGGAGAGAAGCAACATGGACAGAAAAAGGGAGCGAGAGGCTCTAATCTGAAAATGCTAAAATTGTGCACAACTCCTGATCTGTTTTAAAGGTATAAAGATGCAGTTATTAAGCTATATATCTGGGAATTAAGTGTTTATCTGGCAAGGCTCTTCTAAGCACAGCAGTAATTTTCTTATGCAGGTTCACTTTCAGTAAAGCTTCAAAGCAGGAGGGGGTTTAAGTGTAAAGGGAGCTTACTCAAAGCAATACATAAAATTTAAAGAGCACCGAAGAACTTTAAGTATGAAAAGCTTTTAAGACACAGTAGAAGCAATTACTTGCTGATACAGCATTGGGAGGAAATTTATTACACACAATTTCACTGAGAGACAAGTAAGAGGCACTCTTGCTCTGGAGCAAGTTACCACAAAGTGTTTTAGCCCTGGCTTTGCCAATAAAATGCTGCAGCTTTCCATTCCCTGGCTGGCATGTAATTTCACTTCTTGACTGAGATAATAGAGTGATACAATTCAGGTTCCCACCACACTCAAAACTGTCCTAAATTTAGAAAGAAAAGTTGCTGCAGGTTGCATCTCCTCAACCAAACTGAAACAAACTTCAGCTGAAATAAACTTGCTTCAATATCTCAATTATTACTTTCTTCAATAGATCATGGAATTAAATCAAATACTGTATATGGCAAAAAGTTGTTTCATACAAAAGAAATGTACACCAAAGAGATAAACATCTGGAGAAGAGTTTACTGCTTCTTACTCTAAGCTCTTTTGTTTAAGGGATGAGTGGCATTTCACGGCCACCTGTGTCCCCATAACTCAGGGATAGTATCTGTAAAATTCTTTTTTTTCCATCTTTGATGTCAGTTCATGGAGGTGTGGGCAAAACAGCACCAAAAGGTTTATACCAGTGACCCAAACATAACAAATCCATGTTTTCTTCAGTGACCATTTTATAATACACGTTTTTGCCTTTTCCACTGGCTGTTTTTTTCACAAGACAAGCAGGTGACTACATGTATCCTGTCCTAAACAAAGGAATGTTGTTGAATCTGTTAGTTGTAAAAAACAGCTCATTTTTTTGCTTGCATTCCTTCTATTGTTTAGCATGGTCTCACACTGACTTAAGAAATACTCAGAAATGAAGTGACACTTCTCTATAGCCTGCTTCCTATTCCCTTGAAAACTTCTTCAGCTTCTTTCTCCTCTTTAAAAAGAGAGAGTGAAATGCAACAGATTTAAGATTCTCTTATGATAGCTATTTAAAATTGAAAACAAAACCTTGGGCAAAGAAAATTCATTGATGTATTCTTACTGCAAACATGGTTTAACATGTTGGCCAAGCCCAGACTATTCTCATGTCATAGTAACTACAGAGAGAATTCAGACCGCTTCAGTTGAGAGCACATGAAGAAGATAATCAAAACACTTACTAGAATTTGTTCCTAAGTAAATTCACCATAGGTTCAGAAAAAATTCACTGAACCCTTAATCATGTAGAGTTCCCATCAATTTTTATTTCTGTTTTTCTAAAGGGGCTTCCACTTAACGAAATTATTTTGTCAAAACACATCAGCCTTACAGCCTGGGGACAGCAAAGAATGTAGAGAAAAAACAGAGCAAGGTCATGGCAAAACAGTCCTCCCAGATTCCAGGGAAGGGAATGCATAGCCATGCTCTTTACACTCCCTACCTCCTACATGATCTGCAGGACAAAGTCACACAGACCACATCATGCATCTTGTGACTACAATAACAGTTACAAAATTGTAACTGGGGCCCAAAAAAAGAAGTTGAGAACAAATGAATGAGCACGCACATGTATAGGCATACATGCTAGAGTAGGGAGTCTCAAACCCACATAACTGTTTAAATGTTCATTAATATCTAGTTAGGGCCTTTGAACAAGCCTAAGCATAGCCAAAGTAAAGCTCAACATCCCAATTACATGTGTTAATTCAAATAAGGAAAGCCAAATTATGCTTGCACTGATAACTATTTTTGTATGTTTCTTAGCAGGGTTTATGTATCTTTTTTGTCCATTAGGATATGTTGCACTGACACACACACACAGGCACACAGAGGACATTCTTCTAGGTCTTGCTGTGACAATCACCTGGAAAATTGTGAAGCCAGCACAAACTATAATTTGCATGGATGTTGGAAGAGAGTGTTTCAGCAGATGCAACAGTACAGCACAAATCAGAAAAAATTAGGAGGAAAAAAAAATGAGTGCTTGTTTTACAGATACAGATTTTTTTCCAGACTGGAGAGTAGACAAGGACTAAAGCTGGAAAAATGTATGGTGCTTGTTACTTAAATTCTCTTTTCATCTCTCACGTGGTTTTAGCATCTACTTCTCAGCTTTTCATATATATAAACTGTAAGAAACAAGATTGCTAGGTTGTTGATATGGGAATATTTGCCTTGCCTGGCTTTTTGATAAGAAGGATGTGTTTCACTATTTCTCTTCTGGTCTCTGCAGAATTGCAGTTGAGTTTGCCTTGAAAGAGAAAACTAATATACATGTCAGGTGCACAGCTAGCATAGATTAGATGGAACAAATAGATCTACACAAAATCTGTCTTGAATGATATTGAAAGAAACATTAGAACACAGATGCTTATTTATTTAAGTAGAACTCTTGAAGATGTTTTTTTTCCCAAAGCCCTAAAGTTGAAAACCAGTTAATACTAAATAAAATGGGATTATAACAAAGATTTAAACAGGCAAGACAGATATGATTAAATATATATATATATATATATTTTAAAGAATCTTCCTAAGGCAGAGAAGGAAAAATTTCCTTTTAATGATGGTATTTTTAGTGTGTACTTCATGTACTTCTAAGAAAAAGAGGGGAAAAGATGTTTTTGAGAAAACAAACTAATGGTTGTATTATAAGGAGAATAGAAGAAAATGAATTCTATAGTTTCTCACTTGTCAGTAAATTACTTCATCAGATTTCAGCTCATGCTAAAAGCAATGCTTTTGCAGACATTCCAGAATCATAATCATGCCAATCAACATTATTTACAGGAGTGGGAGCACGTTCCAAAGGTGTTTTTGAAATACTCCAGTATTCAACTATCACACTCCTATGTTACAAGGAGTTCCCTGGGGTCCTACAATAAAAGCCCTCCTCCACCTCCTCCTTCCTTTTGCACACACATGTATTTTGGTTTTTGGAACCAACTTTGAGTCAGCAGCTCTGACAAACCTAAGAACTGAAATAATATGTTAAAAGCCAAGATTAACCGTTTGTACTCCAAAAAAGCAGAACACAGATGCGGTGTGATTTAGTGATTTAGTGAAAATGGACCTAAAGGATACTGTTGAAATAAAATTAAATACTAGTATGCACTTCATTACAGAGCATTGGCTCTAGACAGCTACTGGACAAAACCTTTCTTTTATATGACATTAATATCCTCAAAATACAATGTCTGCTAATCTCCAACTGACAATGGAAGGAAGTGAATAGAAGCAAGTAAGACAAGGATGGTTTTCCCCTCTCCATTTTTCTTTCTTTCTTGTTCTGCCCTGTCCTGGAAAGCTCTGCTCCTTTTGCAATTTCCCCACCTCACTATGGGGTGAACTTATGGGTGAACCTCCTAGTGAAGGAAATAAGAACCCACAGAACAGAATGGCACTCTGTTCAGGGAACAGAACCAATAGTGTAAGGCAACTTGAAGCAGAAGGAAAGAACTTTTCCAGTCAAGAAATCCCCTATCTGTCTTTCTTTCCACTTACCTTTCCACCTTTACCTTATTTCCCTATGGCCCGCTGTCAGGCTCAACAGAAACACTCAAATTTTATTTCTGATAAATTTTCTTTTGAAATAGCAAATAGAAGAGGGAAATACCAGTGAGTTGTCACACATTTTTACTTGGTAGTAGTTTGGCACAAAACTTCCACCTTAGTTGGTCCAAACAACAGCAATGCACTGTCCATAGACTGTGCATGAGGAATATGCTGCTCTGCCGTCACATTCTGAACATTCTCTCTACTGTATTTAGGTAGTGTTAAATGTGTGTGGCTTTGCTGTGCCCCTACTTACACTTACAGACATTTTCCTCTTTTTCTGTTTCACCAGACAGAATGGCACCTGAACCATCCTCAGGGTTGTGGCAAAGGTTGATGAGATGATCTTTCTACTTTTAACTGTTTTAATGACCAAAGAAACTAATCCTTCAATACTTTCAAGGCAAGTAGTTGCTTGCTTTGATAAAGGGAAGAGATGTTGTGACCATTCTTTCTTTCTACAATACACCTGAATGCATAAATGTTGGTGCTGAGTGGACAGTCTAAGACAGACTACAGGTTGTCTGTTTTCATAAAAAACTCGAGTCTGGTACAAAGGAACAAGGTGCAATCAAGTAACCTTGGAATTCCAATGGAATTGGAAAACTGCAGACCACAACTCTCAGCTTGACCTTTCCCCTGTGTAATTTTTCCTTCCTTCCTGATGTATCTTCCAGTACAAGACAGAATGCACAAACAAGACGAAGAAAGCCACATCCCTTCTCTGCCAGTGAACAAATGACATATTTCTATACAATAAACAATTTTGTCTGTGCAACTTAGCCTCTAAAAAAAGTTTGACTAATGAAAATACAGCAGAAACAAATTTCAAGGAGAAAAATAAGTATATATCTAAATTATACCTTCCCAGCAAAAGGTCATATGTAGTTCTTCCCTTATACAGTGATTTCAAATGCTATTTCAATGTAAGAACGTTCTCTAGTGATGAAATATGAAGAGATGATGATTTCCTCAAATTAGGAGGACATTAACAATTAAGTGTTAATGTGAACATTGTTACATTAAGGCAATTATAACTGTATTCCATGAAGAGCAATAGGAAATAATTACTCTTATTCTCAAGTGATAGATCTAAGAGAATGAGATTCCCAATCTTTAATTCATTAGATGGGCAGTTCTCATTTCCAAGTGTAAGAAAGAATCAGCCCTTCTTTACTGGAAAGATATCTCCTATCTTTCATTACTGAAGAGTGCATGCACCTTCACTTCTGTTTGATAATATCAAGCAGAAAGCTGAAGACATTTTCAGGATATCCAGCCATCTCCAGGTGCAATATCCTCCTCATCAATACTGTTCACCTCTTCCAGGTGCCTTTAAATGCAAAGTTCACCCGGAATCAAGGAGCAGTCATGCTCATATAGCTCATATTCCCCATGTGTATGGAAATACTCTCCAGTTGATGGTTCTCTGACCCAGTCTGAGAAAAAACCTTAAGTGAGAAAGGGTGCATGACATAGCACATGCACCACTTAAAATCTGTTGTACAAAGAGGTTGGCCCACAATAATTGGCATGCTAATGTTTGGCTGTCAATGATCTTTTCACTCTAAATCTTCCAAGAAACTAAGAATGACACAGTCCTTTCCGTGGGATAATGAAGCTTTGATAAATTACTGGGGGAGAGAGAAATGGAGGAAATCTTATTTCTGACTTTAAACAGCAAAGCAAGCCTAATTGTATCATTGGTGCCAAGCAAAACAATGTAGAAAAAAATTAAATTGGGCATTATGGCATCATCAATGCCTCTAACCACCAAACAGATACTGAAACATTTCCATCCTCATAAGCCTGCATTCTTTGCTGACTTTTATATGCTATCACTCCACACTCTTCATACTAAACACAGAGGTACTGGTTGGCTGTAATAATTAGGAAAGCTTGCCAAAAAGATGTTAGCACAAGGAATGCGTCGGGTGATACACCAGAGCCTCCAAGGACCCTGGGACCTGTCAACCTCTGTAACTATATCCTCCTGACCTGTCACAGTAGAGCTAATTAGAAACATCTGTAGTATAGAGATCAAGCAGAGGCAGGGGCGGCAGCTTATTTACACAAGAAAGGTACAACTCACGTGGGAGGTAAAGATCGTGGAATCACAAACAGATACAGATCAGTTACATGAAACTGATCGGTTATCTGAGATATATGCACTTCTGAAATAAAACTAACCAAGTAATGCAAATGCAAGACTGATGAAAAGCCTTAACTGCAACGCTGGCAAACTGACTTACTGGAAACTTTACAGTGAAGCCTCCACTAACGTGCAAACTGCCATTTATCTGTTCAGCCATTATGTGTCTGCTCCACATGTTCCTCTGAGAAATGAACTATATTACGTTCACCTTATATTTTGGCTGAGGACCTTATTAAAGCTAAAAATGGCAATTTGCTTAATCAGAGTTCATGCTGCATTTTATGGCAAGCATAACTATGATTTAACTATTATTCCCTCCTCTTCCCAAAATGAGATGTACTTTGGAAAAATTCTGTTAAAGGTGAAACCACAATTTTTTGTTTTTCCTATTCCCCAAGCACAGATCTTTCAGTCTATGATAGTGTACTACAATTTGGGGCTGCATGAATAAATCTTATTCACCAAACAGAATTCAAGAAATTCAAGTGGTAAAATAAATTTATGGCTGGAAGAGAATTTGGCAGAATTGTGCACATGCACAAATACAGCTCAGAGAACTTTGCATTCCTACAACTCCATTCTCCTACTTCCCTATTAGAAATCGAGAGCTTTTAATAAATTAGTACAGGGTCGCTGCAGCTGTTTAGGCTGATCTCTCCCCTTTTCAACTACAGAGTATTTCCATGCCTGAGCACATCAAAACTCGTCAGAGAAAACAAACAAAGCGGAAAGAAAAAAAAAAAAAAAATCATCAATTTTGTTTAATCTGTAGGACACATGATTAAAGAAATAGTGGGTGCAGAATCCTCAATATATGCATAAAGATTTCCGTAAGCAAACCACATGATCGAAATATAAATCTGTAAACAATATTTGGCGGGTGTCTTCTGAAGCACTTGTGCTGTCCTTACTTTTAATTCAATACTCTGCTGAGCCGTGGGCCCCCAGCAGATTTTCCCCAAGCAAACCCTTGCAGCTGTTTGTGCTGTTGTAGCCCCAGAACGCCTCACCCTCACAAACTGCTCTACAGTGCAAGTGGTGGCACATGGAAACACTTCCCCATGAACCAAAGCTCCACACTTCGGGCATCTGGCAGATTTCAGGGGCTGTCTAATGAAGTAAGCAAAGGGTCCCCAGTGCATGGGCACCTTCTGTCATCCCCACTGCTGCACCATGGCCGGCAGAAAGGTGTGACAGCCAGCACTGCACAACAACACCTCAAATCCTCAAAGCTACATTTGTTGAAAGTGATTTGTTATAAATATTGATTTCTTCGAGAAATTTTGTGAAAAGATGAAAGCCCCCAAAGTTCCAGAGAAATGCTTTCTTGCTGACTGTGAGCCTCCTCACTCTCTTTTGTCTAGCAGTCCCACTTCAGAAAGTCTTCTGTTTCAAAGCTAGTCTTCTTAAGCCCATTTGTACTTACTCTTTCAACTACTCTTTTTCATTTCCTTTCAATCCAAATTTCTAGTGTTCAACTACTTAGAAATTCAGAAGGTTTGTATTACCACATTCCCAAGGAACAATTTATAGTCATGGTACTTAAAAAACTAATTATCTGATTTTGACATGTATATGCTTAAAAAAAAAAAGGAGCTATTTTTTTGTTTGTTCTGTTTTTAATTAAAAAAAAGGCTGTCTGCATTTCAGAGCAATATACAGAGCTGCATGAAATAACAGCTGGAAGTAGCTACGTCAGTGCTTGGTAAAGCTGGGGAGCTAATAACTGAGGACTGCAAAGGTTTGCCTGCTTTGGTTACTGATAAGTCCAAGTGTGAGTGTTACTCAATTCTGTAGCACAGACTGCAGAAACACAAAACTACAGAGTGGTTGAACAGAATGCAAAGATCATGACTTCCAGTGCTTCATTTTCAACCAAAAACTGGCATCAGCAGTTTTCTGTGGGTAAAATCTCACTAGTTTATTCAAACTTGGGAGTCTCTGGCCCTAAAATCCCTGGCAGGAAGTCAAAAAGGACCTTAGTATTCGGACATTTCTTTTATATTCTATCACAGGCAAGGTACATCCTGGAAGGAATCCAATATCATGTGCTCAAATGCCTTTAAAGCTTTCTTTTTTCAGATCATTTTTGCTGATCTGAAATGTCTGTATCATATACCACTGCAGACAGACTTAAACCAGCAAGGATATCAGTGTGTGACTTAATAGGGTATCTAAACAAGACACTTGCTGATACATAGGCTACTGAAAGCAAAGACATGCAAAAGCAGCAACAGATTTTAAGAGGTTTGTTGTTTTGTACTTTTGTTTTTTGTGTCTGCAATTTTTCGGGGGGAGGGCTAGGGAGGTTCCTTTTGGCAAAAAACATCTTCCCTATGGAAGGAAAATCTCTTTTCTCTCACACCACCTGAGACTGCTGCATGCTTCAACTTCTTTCAAGACCAATGTCTGTGCAATTATTACAAAAAAAAAAAAAAAAAAAAGAGCTACTATTTATGTGTTTCTTCTTCAGAAGTAATTAGAAAATAAGCATATATAACATTTTCAAAACATGCAGTACAGGATGCATTCCTGACCAAAAGACAAATTAAAATTTTGTCAGCTGTTCAATTACACAAATTTCTAATTGTAAAAAATAATTATCTAGATGTAGCCATGCTGCCTAAACATTTCGAAATCCATTCTCTTCATGTCAAGTTACAGCTGTGTCTACACAGTGTAGGTTGAGATCCCCATGGCTTCCTAACTCAGTTTAACAAGCCATCAATTAAAGGCAGATATTTAGGGGAAGCAAAAGTGATTGGTTGCAGAGGGATTTCTGGATATTTTAACTGATACCCACTGAAAATACAAAGAAGGACTTCAAACGCAGAAAAAATTGACTGCCAAAAGCCTGACAGATATATAATGCCATGATAGAAATACTACACATTATGTCATATCTAATAACCCACTTGCACCACATTACACAGCTGGTTTTGTTATACTGCAGTGCCAAATAGAGTCCCTTACCTCTTTCCTTCTTCCTCACTTCAAATTAACAAAGAACAAAATTAAGCTAGCAGTTTTGTGGACACTACCTCTATGCAGAACACAAGCTTTACCATAACTTGGAGTTACAAAGACAAAGTAAGTAATACACTTGTGAGGGAACTAAATTTTCAGATATTTTTCCAAAGCCATTAAGATGGGACCCGATTCGCTGAGGTTTACCCAGAATAATCAGCAGCAACAAACACTGGTATGATTTCAGTGTGCAGGTCAGCCTATGAGATTAGTCAAAAAGGTTTTGTAAATTTCAGAACATATCTACACAGATGTTATGGAAAACAAACAAACAAACAAAAAAAACCCAAAAAAACCAAAAACCCCCAAACAAAAAAAAGCCAAACAAAAAAACCGATATAATGGATCAAGCCACAACCATCAAGCAGTTAAAAATCTCTGAGGATACCACAACAAATACATTTTGTGGAAAGAGTCATGGAAGTCAGATGGTAAAAAAATATATAGCACAAAAATTGCAAACTTTTAGACAGCTTGTAAAACAGCAGTAATGCAAGAGGGAAATGGTAAACACACTAACAAGGGTTCATCAGTCTTAATAAATAGGACAGGGTCACACGGGTTTACTTCTGGAACCCATAAAGGTCCCTAAGCATCTAATTATTTCTGAAAAAAAGCCTGAGGTTTTATTCCCTTCTATTCCTCAGCAGATTAGCTCATTCTTCATCAGATACCATTTTAAACTGAAATATATTCCTTTTAAGAAGCTATGGTTTGTTTCTTATTGACATGATAGAATACTATGTACCATATGTTCTTCCAAGGGAGTATTACTAACCAATATTAAACACTACATCCTAATGGAAGGAACACAAAATGTGTTTCTTAGAAGCACACAACAAAATCAGTCATAGTATTGGGCCACATTGTAGCTCCAGATTTTGAAGAAAATGTCAGATTAAGACCAAGAGCTTTCAGTCCTGTATTTCTTCTTTACTGCCAACTACAAATACATCTTTTCTATCACCTTTCCAGGGAAAAGAGGGGGTTATATTTACAGGGAGGCAATTATGCTCCTCACTAGGCAGGTACTTAGTTCATTGGGTCTAACATAAAACTGACAAGTGCTTCTTGTTCATATTTTTGTAAATGATTTCATAACATTTCTCACGTTGGTAACTTCAGAAATCATAAGTAACAAAAGGTACCTTTGTGACCAACAAAACAAATAATGTATAACGCATCTGTAACTGCAGGCTATATATGTAAGGAAATGCATTGTAGAGGGTAATAAAAAAAGCACTTTGTTCTGACTGTGGTGCTAATTAGAATCTGATTTGCCTATTTAAAAGCCATAATTGAGCAGAACCCATGCTACCAAGATTCCCAGGCTTGTTTTACTTTTTGGGAACTAATGTACTGACCTCAACAGCTAAATAACATAGGAGCGAGTGGGAATAAGAGGTCTGAAACATCATACCCCTGCCCTCTGTTACTTTGCCAAGAAGTGAATTGTGTTCAAGTGACATGCTTCTTTGCTGCAGATGCCACTGCAGAACTTGCTAGGTACCTCTGATGCCAAACAGGACATTACCAGGGAGCTTTAGAAAGTAGGACACGACACAGTAATTGATTTTGAGAGTGTTTCTCCCTCCTCCCTTCCTTTCTCTGAGTCTTTTTTTTCCTTTCCAAACCCATTGTTATGTTTTTCACACAAATCCCTATTCCACTGAAGCATACTTAAGAAACTCAACCTGAAGCACATCAGGCAATTGCCACCTAAGACATAGCATTTACAAGAAGATTTTTATTCATTAAAAACATTAGAGAAAAAAAAAAGCTAGTTAGACAAGATTTCTTTTCATAAGTAATAATGCAAACATTAACAGCTTCCAAATTCTGCACTGGTTACACACAACAGAATGTCACATGTGTCCCATGGAACACAAAAATCATTATAAAACCCACAGGAAAAAGTCAAATCTCCTCCTCCCTCCATCTCCAGATGATGAAGCCTCATCTAAATGATGTATCCACCATGTCCTTATTATGTTATCTCTGCTATATATTCAATATCCCTCAGATATCACTTAAAAGCCCCTGGGCTACTGTCTAAATTGAAATGTTCGTTGTCCTCCATATTTCAGTACTATTAAAAATATAACCTATAATCGCAATGGGATTTCTCCCTCCTCATTTTCTCTAAGCAAAACTATTCTTATACTTATGCAGGCACCCCCCAAGCATTACTCTCTGACATTCTCATGCAATATGACATTTTATGTAGTGTTCCATATGGTCATGTCCCACATAATCCTATACTCCTCAAAAAAGAGGAACCTATATCATTTTATCTCTGTAGGGTGGCAAAATCCTGAGCAGTCTGCTTGGCATCAAGAAGTATCTTCTTACAAACGTGACAATACTGGACACCTCTGATTAAGTGTTTAGGTATGGTGCACAACAAAAAAAAAAGTAACAAACTAAATATGACATATCATGTTACATTTGTCAAATTATAATGATAAATAATCACATTTATTAAAGCTACTAGCTTCCTAGTATAAAGCCACTTCAGCACATAGACAAACGTGTTCTGAAGAGTATCTGGAATACTTGCATGATTTGGCCTGTTACCCCATTCATGTGTCAACTGACAGAGACAGAAATCCAGAGCTGCTGAAACACTTACCATGCCTAACACCTGTCATTGCTATTCCTTGTCCAGCCAGCTTCCTGCCACGCACACAGTCACAGCCCATGCAGTGTCCCTGTTTGCCTGCCTCCCTCCAGTCACCCCAATGCTGGCTGAACTAATTAGCAACTTGTCAGCTCGCTTGTGCATAGCTTAGCATGGAGCTGGGCAGAGGGCAACAACAAGAATCCCTCCGGGCCTCATCACGACATCATTTCGGCAGCAGAGCCTATGATAGCAGAAAATGAAGCTGGTATTTATACATGGTATTAGAAGGCGGCCCTCCCGTATCAGGCTTAAGATGACAAAATGTCAGCTTCAATCATCTGACAGGCTTTGGTCTCTCTCTGTAACCTCTTTCTCTTTGGCTGCTCTTTTTTTATATACACATATGACACTAACAGAAAAATAAATTGAAAGGAGCACTGAGGCAGGGTGTATTTCACGCACTGGTGCCAATGTTTCATATCTCATGAACCTCGGGAAAACAATTCATTGAACTAATTAGTTTACAGTTTTTAAGCAGCTTGTTTCCCGTCCTTAATCTTCTTTATGTAATACTGTGAACAAAGCCATATTATCTTCTGATATTTTTCTTGTATAGTTTAACAAATAAGATCTTTTTTTTTTTTTTTCCCCTAGAGACGACCTCATTTAGATCACAAAAAGTTTTTCTTTTTGGACACATAACAGCATAAACAACACCTACTGTTTTTCATAGACCTTCAAAATGATGCTATCTATTTGTTTGGGGATTTTTTTAATCCTATCCAGGTAATTTAATTTCTCATTTTTAGCTATCCCTCAGAAAACAGCTGTGTTGTCCTTCCTCTGAAAGTCAGATGACTGCTCTTCTCCCTTATGGGTCCAAGTAATCACAGTGTCCATAGCTTACAATTTTGTACAACTTGTTTTAAAAAGTACTGGATAGTAATTAGTTAAAAATAAACTAAGTAAACTTTTAAATCTGAAACAGGTCCGTCTTTTACTTTCACCAACAGTGGTTGGTTTGAATTAGAAGAAAACATACAAGTAAATAAATAACCCCTATTCATGAGCCTGGAAGGCTGTCTGTGTTCTAGTCCTTAAAAGTGTCTGCTGATGTCCAGGACTGTGTATCTGAAGCAAAATTAGAACACAGTAGTGTGGACTATCACTCTCCCTATTTCACACTGGGGCCCAAAAAATGTCAGCAAGTCCTTTGAAATGTTTGACCCAGTAGGGAAACATTATGAAACCTGCAGGAGGACAAGACATCACTGTCCCAAACTGGTCATTCTTCCTTTTATTATTATCAACAAAAACCTGCCAGCTGCACACTGAACTGCATCTTCTTCAAACCAGTGATGTTAACTTCAACCACTATTGAAGCTAGGTTAAGTAAACCCGTACTGAAGGCTTAGATTTTCTTAGACAGCTAGTTATATTTTCATATATGTTCAAGTCAAAGCATATGCTCAAGTGTATTAATGGGACAGCTGGGGACAGCAGCTTTTTAAATTACTTCAGCCAGGGACATGGGAGGATTAGCTTTTATGCCTAACATATACAGACAGGAGTGGACTTTTTGCAAGAAATAGTCATAGCCACTGTCTTTTTAAAATATGAAAAAGGAGGCTGGGTACATGCCTTTTACCCAGTAGTTTAAAGGCATATTCTACCACTAACATACATATTACTAGAATAATTTCTCCCATATTATTTCTGGTTTTATACAAAGGCATTTAAAATGCACAAGCCATTCTGGAAACAAGAAACTGATATTTCAGCCACAAGGAGAGGGAGAAAATATATTTTTCTGTACTTTTAAAGCTTTTATCTCTAAGCAATATGTCAGATACTTCAGTGTTTAGCTGGTAAGTGCCTAAACCTTTTCTTTGATATTGCTCTCTCACAAGGAGGTGTCATTTGTGAGTGATCAAATCCTCTTCTTGGACATTTATTTCAAGCAGATTGCTGAAGTCCACGCGGTCAGCATTGTTTTCCTTTCCAATTTTTGCTTGCTTTAGGACTATCTGCTGTCCTCCCATGGTTACCCACACTAAAGCTGATTCATGATATCTTTAGTTGTCAGATTCCCAGCAACTCTAAATTAGTACAGAGAGGTGACATTGCTGCAGTTCCACGAGCACACGAACAACATTGAGAGCTCTGTTCTGTTGTGCTCAAGGAACTTCTCCCTCAAGGTCAATGCCTGCAATTCCTCTGGGAGCTGGCAGCTTAACTAAAGATACCTGAAATCTCCCAGCTTCTCAGGGGACTGAAGACCGCTTGCATTATTTCTGAATGCCTGATATGTTACAGGAACAAACTTTCTAAATGAATGAAAAGCATGAAAAATACAAATGCTGCATTAACTTCCATTAACCTTCAATTTTGATCCTAAATTACTGGATTAAAACTTTATGTGTTGAAGTTTTGCTTAAAAATTTTCTCTTTAAGAACATGTGCAATTCCAAAACTGTCTAATGTTAAATATATGCAGACTTTTCCAATCAATACATAATGTGACTGGGAGTAATGAAAGATAAAAAACTGCAAAGTTGCACTAAGCACAGAAATCTTTAACTCCTTATTTACAGGAAGATTTTGCAAGCTTCTTAATTTCTCTCCTCATTTTATGGTCTTGTTTTGTACTAATTTAATGAGGAATGAAGAGGGATGAAAGACATCTAACTGTTTCCACTTCCTTTCTCTCATTTAAAGTGAAAAGCATTTATTTTTTCCATCTATGTCTAATACTTAGCAATATATGAAGCAGACCTGTCATTACTCATAACAACTCATATTCATATCTATCAATGTATCCCAACATCCTCTAGAAACTGTTAGGTGTTAGTTTACAAGGACAGAGAAGAGTATTTTTCCTAAAAGAAAAGTCTTTGTGACTCATGCAAGCAGACGAAACAGGCAAAATTTTGATGTTTGCAATACTACTTAAGCGAATTAACTGCATCAGCTAAGACTGGAAAAAAAAACAGTTTGGCAAAAATTTTTTTCTGGTCAGCAGGAATATACATCCTGTAGCAAAAAAAGTCAATAGGGTCATCTTCACAGATGAGTCTTTAGCTTGTTTTTTCTGATTTTTCTGTATCTATTATCATGATTCACAAAAGATTGAGGCATCATATTAAATGTATTCAAGTGGATGAAATATTCTTATACAGCATTTCATGCTTTATTTCTCATCTTCATCCCATCACATTTTGATGAATTAAGAATGAATAGCTACATGATTTACTGTGGCTAGAAAACATCTACGCATATGTAGAAGAGCTCTTCCTCCTCTTCAGTTAAAGCCTAGAAAGAGACTTCTCATTAAATGGCCATGTAACAGAAGTCTACCAAACACTCTTCCTACTAAATGCAACTCCTCAACCTGTCTACTTAGTGATCAACCAAAAACACCATTTAATCAACATCCGGCTTACTTCCATATTTTTGTGGGGTTTTGTTTGTTTTTTTTAAAATCACTATCCAAAGTCTGGCTAGATTCTTTGTGTGTAATATCCCACTACATTTCCTTGAAGTAGGAGGGGTTTTCCCTTTTAAAATTTTTTTACTTTGTTTTTTTTTTTGCAGTTTTTATCAGAAGACATCTTGCTCTGACTGCATCTGCTCTCAAAGTTTAAATCATAGTGAATGCAGTGCACCTGGAACTCTCCCAGGCCAGCAACAGCCACTGCTAACACCTCTTCACTTGACTGACAGTGGTCTGCTTCAAGACTTATTCCAGTAAAACTGTAATTATTAAAAGACCTAAAAATAGAGATTAAGCTGAGAAATTGTATTCCAAAGTGAATTGTTAGTATAAGAGATGTATCCACCCACAGCTATTGGATCTACTCTGATCCAATAGTGAGTTAGGAAATACATAAATTGAATGATGTAGAGTGTAATTTACTGACAGGAAGGATTTCAGATTGGATTACACTTGGAAAGAAAGCACAAGTTTTTCCCTAAGAAATCCTTTACACAGTTCTGCATTACAGATGTGCTATAGCTTCTTTCCCAGAGGAATTCTCACTTTCTTTTCACACTCATACACATACACACCTCTGCCTGAAAGGGCAAATACTACAAGTTCTGCTTGCCCTTCACTGGAGGAGATCTTCCCCCTGGCACTGCAGGACTCTTGCCCTCTGCACATCGTCAGCAGGTGAGGCTTCTGCTGCCAATTTCACTTCTGAGTAGTTTCTTACACAACTCAAGTTTTATGCACACATTGGTAAATCCCTGGTCACTAGTGGCACGGGCAAGTAAATGCAGCCTCTCAGGTGCATTATTAAAAAACCCCAAAAATAGATATAAAAAACATAATTGAGAAATAATTGAGAAAGACTGCAAGGAACTGTTCCTTGTCCTCTCCTGATGCAGCTTTATCACAAAGCAACACCACTGGGGTTTGCACTCTGTGTTTGTGGGGATCAGATTGTTAACCAGATTGGTTCACAACTATTAGTCAAAGGTGCTCGTTGAACCAATAAAAATCTCACACTCAAAATTATCTTTGGCTTATTATTGTTTTACCTACAAGAAAAAATAGATGCTATGTACCTTCCCCAAAGGATTATGGAAGCAAAACATGTTGCAAGATGCGTTAAAAGAAACTTTCTTGATTTGAACACACAAAATTCCCACCTACTGCTGTTCGTTACCTATCTATACAGCTTCAGTTCAGCGTTTCACTTTACGTCCAAAAAGTATTTGCTTTTTTACAGCAATTACACAGTAAGTCTTGCCTCTCAAAACTGTATTTTGATCTTTAGAAACATTATGAAATCCACCACTAATATATCATCTTCCCTTTTCCATAAAGTCCCTCTACTGAAAAACATTATCATAGAAAAAAGGACCAGGACTTATTCAGATGTGAACAACTCCTCTTCAAAACTGAGAGCACAAAAGATAACAAATTAAATCAAAGTTGCTGCTGTGATTTGTGTTTCTGGTTGAGCTGATGCTCTGAGTTTTTTCAAACTATTCCAAAAAAGTTATGGCTAGTATTCTTCCTACCTTGGTGGAAACTATTAGGTCATAGCATCAGTGGTGGATAGTGTAGGACTATTGCATGAACCTGACTACTTTTACCAGTTCAAGTACTAATTACTGTAGCTGAAAAGAGATTGTAGGTCTCAGGAGTAAAGGGACCATAAGCTAAAAATATTGAGACATAAAGGAAGTCTATCTAAAACAAAACCACTAAGCAATTATATGTCAAACACCTTACATTTCTTTGTGTGATTCCGAATAAGAATAATCTTTAAAAATATTTTAAAACTGTATGAATGGAAACAGAAAATAAATAAGAATTTTCTTTACTGGAAATGCTTGATATCATGAATGTAATGAGCCTAGTGTAGTAAAAATATGGCATAATTCCTTATTGTGCCATTGAGCAAGCCACAGGAACAACTGTATTTCTACTAGCCATTACCTGTGGCTTCAGTCAGTGACAAAAACGTTCAAAATAGTATTTCCACCTTAACAACCAATGAAATAGAATAATTCAATATATATTTAAATATGTATGCACTTTTAGTGTTTGATTGTAATAAACCCTCTCATTTTATTGTTAAAAAAAAGTAAAACCTATTTTGTGAATCAAATTAGAATATTGTGACCTGTTTTATGATAGCAGGCACCCTGTGAGTTGCTAATTCAGTGTATAAATATTTGATCAGAAAAATTCTGGAGTAGTAATCCTGCAAATTTATTTTGTATTATATTGACTGTATCAACTATAGACTTTGCTCTCATATTTTCCCCTTCTTGAGAACATTTTAAAAAGAAAAAAAATGTATCAGTATATGAACATGCTGTTTCCCAGTTACTATAGATCCTTTTGATGTAATGAATATTCTAATCTTTCACCTTCTTTATGTCACAACATGAATTGGAAGGATTCAGTTTGACTCCAATATTCTGTTTCGTGGTATTTCATATGATTGAATCTGAACCATATCTCTTGCATATGATAGACAGCTGAAAAAGAATTTTGTCTTTTGAAAATACCAAATAAGCGTGTTTTGCTTAGAATAAGTTAGAACATTTACAAGGCAATTTAATTTCCAAGTTACCTCTTGAATTATCTGGACCATGTCACTCAAAAAACATTCTAATGATATATAAAAAATATTTGGCTTAGTACGTGAGTTAGCTCTAAGATAACTATGAAAAAATGATATTTTGTCTTTTTGCATTTGTTGCAATGTCTTTCAGAGAAAGGCTGAGCAGCATGCATACTAAGCAGGTATTTGTTCCAGAAGCAAGACCTGTACTTAGAATGCAAGAGTTAGTCCTTATACCACAGCCATCAGCAGTAGTAAGAAACAATTGGGTGGATGGAAATGGAGCCATAGAAGCACTTGTGTGTTTTTACCGTCAATGCACAGGTATTTGTGACAGCAGAAACCAGTTGTGAAATAAATTTTGAAACCTTATTACCCTTGATCAGTGACAGAAAATAATTCAGCTCTTCTCTGGTCCTGCTTGTGTTTGCAAAAGTAAAGGCTGGGAGAGCAGATGCACTTATATGGAATGCAATACCGAAGATGTGCTTTTCTATCTAACTGCAGCTGCACAGCTTATAAAATTAGAGAAGAAGGCAACAAGAAAGACAAAAAATATGGTGAAGAAGCAGCCATCACATCACATCACATCCAGAACAGTAGGTGAAAAGGGCCAGCTGGCTGCCTTACGCTTATGAATCTGTTCTCTTTCTAGAATCTAACTATTCCAACAACTCTGCAAAAGAAAAAAAAAAAAAAATCTCAATTCTTCATGAGAGGTACAGTGTTCTCTGTGTGGTAAATTAATAAATTACCTAACTGCTTGTTAATTACATCCTTCCCCACTCGTCATTCCAAGTATCTCTGCACTATCACAAGCATCATCTCATTGTGTGAAAAAAGGAGATTACATGATCACTATAATCATTATTTTCCAACAACAATGATAAAAAAAGCTAGATAAGTACTCTTACTTGAAGCCATCAATGTGCAGAGAATCATAATTAATCTTTATGTAGCATTGCAATTTCTCCTCAACTACTTAATTATTGTCATTAATTGTAGGTCCAAACAAGGAACCTCTTGGCTCTGCTTAATGATTCTCTCCTGTGCTCTTCTCCCAAGACAAAGCACTGATCTGAGAGCAGAGTGGGGAAAAGAATTGAGTTAATACAAATGAGAGCAAGACCAAGGTAGGTACTAAGGTCTCGCCCTGAGCAGGAAAAAATGGGTTACCCTTAAGTAACTCTTTCTTGGGCTGCTAGAAATTAAGACAAGCCCAGTGACAAGAGCAAAGCAAGGATAGGGCCAAAGACCAAGGAACGGACATTTCAGTCTGTATTTGCTCTCACTTGTGACATTTGTTTATTTAGTACAAACAGAAAACTTTTGGGTTTTTTAAAAGATGGTTTACAGTAAAACACTCTTTAGAGTAAGCTGCCAAAGGCCAATTAAACCTCTCTTCCTCCCCTATTCCTCTCCTTGGAGATCAACTTTATCTACAGAATTCTTAAGTGAATAACTGATAAGAAAAATTAAAGGGCTCAGCAACACAATATATTAAGTAATTGGACCCCAGCTCCCAACACCTCTTTGTCTCTTTGCTAAATCTCCTCTGTCTCTCAGCTAAACCAACCCACTCAGAATATCAATCACAGCTGAAATCACTGTTGGACAAAAGAAGTAATAGTAATAAAATTTTTAAAACCCAAACACACAACAACAAAAAAAAAACCCAATGAAACAAAAAACTGTAAGCCACCTGCTACAAAAACGCACACCATATATGCAAGGGCATAATTTTCTCTTATTTCACTGTTTCATTCCTTCATAGGTTTTTCAAAACCTTCTAATACATGGTAGTTCCCCCCAAAGCTCAAATTTACTTCATGCCAATTCAGAGGTAAGTAGCTGAAGGCAACCTCTTAAATAAAAGCGGCTCTCTGTCAAGATAGCCACTGTTATAAAAGGTCTTATTTATCCAGAAAGAACACTACATTCATATTTATCTATATGAGGATATCTAGTCATGCCACTGCACCAAAATAACCAAAGAACTATGGCTATATCACAAAATTTCCTGTACAAAGAGCTTCAGAATAGCATTCATATTTTGGGCTTTGGTTTTTTGTGTGGCTTTTATTGCTTCCAGGACAACATGAACAGAGAAATTAAATTAATCTATTTTAGTCTGTAGTCAGAATGTATATATCGGTGAGCCAAAACCCTGTAGACATTTTCACAGCTGAGCCAACAGAATAGAAAGTGTGACTTCTCCTGCAAACTCAGCTAAGCCTTCTTGAATGGCCTAAACTTGGTGCATTTTCATTCAGTAAAATTCCTTGCACACACAAATTCTAGCAATGTCAATTGATCTTTCTCTATGTATGTAAAACTGATATGCATTCTGAATGAGGGGTTTATCTCATGACTACTCAGAATCCTGCACACTTCTCTTGCTAAAACTTTTTATCAGGTGTTTAAGAGACTACAAAAAATGCAAAGAACAACTGTTAATATTTAGCAGTCTGGAGTACTGATTTGATACATATTTATTTTTACTACAACCCAAATCAAGTTTCCACATTTTCACAGATACAAACCAGACCTGAAAGCTACTCCATAATCTTCAGTTAAAATTCTCACTGAATTTCTCTGTAAAAGAATTATGTACATCTTACCTACCCCGGTTTTTTAAAAGAGGGAGATATCAGTGGGGAGAGAAGAACCCTCTGGTTCATAAAAATCTGTGTTTCAGATGATTACATTTGGAGCTTATGAGGTGTTCTCTAGTCTGCACCTGGATCAATACTTGTAAAGTGTCTGTCCTGCATGAAGAATTCTACAATCAAAGAAATATCTTCCTAAGTGCATGGGTAAACTAAGCAGCTGCTTCTATCTTACTTGAGTCCTGTCTACATGGAAAAATTATTCCCAAATATGACAGGTTATGAATTTGAAGTGCAATAGCTGTTCCAAAACAGGTACTCACAGGACACAGTTACTGCAGTCCAAGAGCATTCCAAATTCAAAAAGGCTTTAAATTGCAAGATTATTCATGTCCTCCTCTGAGTGCCCTCAGTGAGAAGCCTCAAGGGGTGTTAGACTGTGTCTTTTCTGAAGTCCAGGACTACTCATACAGACTACCGTTACCAAGCATTACAAGGTAAAGTAGCCAATGGAAGACACTTCCAAATCTATGTAAAAATGACAGCATGGGGACCAAAATATCATTTCCAGTTTCAGTGTCACAGAACAGGCCTAGAAACAGTGACAATTAAACAGAAATATGGCACTCTTCTAATGGTATGTTCTTTCTCCCTCTATTCTTCAGGATGCTCTGTTTGGAAGAGAAGAATTTTACTTGTTTTCTGCTGACATATATGAATTATGTTACCACTCTAAAAGTCATACATAACAGACCTAATGTTCAGGCCTGACAGTTGCTCCACAAAAAAACCGTAACAGCCATTCTAGTTGTGTAACATTTTTTCCAGGTTACAACTTCAGCCTACAGGCTGTTTAGTAGCAGTCTAATGCCTGGATCTACTTTAAATAAATAACTGTACAGCTTATACTTCAGAATACCTGCTGACCCAACATGGTATACAGTAGTTCTCTAAATACCATGACAAAAATCACATGCTGTTAGTGCTGAAGAACTTTGTTTCTCACTTGCCAACTACTATTCACTTATAGGGTCAAGCAAGATGTTATTAGGGAGCACTAAACAGTATCCAAGTTAATTAATATAAAAAAATATGTGGTATATATGACAGAAGAAGTTTATATATACCAAGAAAACATAATCCTCTTTGGTTATTTTCTATTAGTACTTGTTTGTACTTCTCTTTTCTGAGGCATTTTCTTCACATGTTCATCTCACCCATACTTTATGGCTTTTGTGGGGTAAAATTCCTGACATATTTTCACCCTGAAGCTGTGATCATCATCTTTTGAAACTAACAGGCATTGACAATTACAAAAGAGCCCATAAACCCTTACATTTCAAGTAAATGCCTGGCAAAAGCTTTAGCTCAGATGTATGCAAAATATAGAGGTATCAACTAATGACTACACGAGGAATAAAAGGGAGTTTTCTATTTTTAATTAAAGCTTCTATAATGGGGAATTTATTTCTTCCACACTCACTCTTTCCTTGTCAGTGTAAGCCATTTTTTGTAATGTTTTATTTCAACACAGGAGAAAAGATATGAATGCCCTAAGGTGCAAGTATTACCAACACAGATGGATCAATCTTCAAGCACAGAATGACACACAGATCACAAAGGAGGTAAACCACAATAAATACCTGGAGAAAGCTAAATAAACAAAAACAGGACAGTGCCTCAGTTCTGTGGTGCTCCACAGCCATTCTGATAGAGATAATTTTTCTGGTGAAATCAGCCTGATCGATAGCTCCAAGGCTATTGAGTTGGCTCTGTGACAGTCTATTGACTAGAGCCTCTCTTCTTTTCGTAATTCAAATGGCATACTTCTGCAACCTGACCCAGGCTGCAAGGTCCCATCAGCAGATGTTGACATTTTCTCCTCCTTATTGTAACAGCTTATCATAACCAAGTAGTCTGCTTTGTTTTGGTTGGGTTATTTGAAAAAAAAGGCTACATAGGGGAATAGTGGGAGAAAGATTATGATTTATAACTTGGTACAGAATGCATGTTGACACTTCTATCATGTGTTTCCATTACAGTGAAGAAATCAGGATGCCATCAATTTGTATTTTCCAACCTGACCAAATGCCCTTATGTTTTATTGTATGTTGCCATTTCATTCAACAGGCCATCTTAAGAAATGTACAAAAACAATGGGTTTGTGCTGCTGTTGTCTCCTTATATTTCTAAAGTACCTTTCTTTTCTCTTCTCTATCATACTGCCAGACATAAAAGCTGAACTCAAATATGCTAGACCTTTACCCCTGTTTAAGGTCAATGACATACGCATTTCTTTTTTGCTGTTTTACACTGTCTTAGTAGTCAAGAATTTGAGAAGCAGTCCTGTGCTACATCCATGATCTTTAAATATGTCAAAGTAAGTGCCATGCTGCACCATGCAACCTTGACACTACTGTGTCAGAAATGAAATTCTGAACTGGAGTTCTCTATCACCAAATGAAACCAGAAGAACAAAGTACTACTGAACATCTTTCTCGAACAGCCAGCTGCCATGACCTGGAAAAAAACCAATTTCTTTTGATGCAGCTAAGAGACATTTCCAGCATGGCCAGGCACATAGATTTATTCAGATGGCTTCATGATTTAAGCTATTGCCTATAGAGACCTGTAGAGAAGCTAGTGAGCACCATTTCATAAGGATCATTAGCTAGAACTGACCTCAAATACCACAGTTAAATCTACAAAGAGCTCAACCAGCTCTATTCAAAAATCGTGTAATTTTTATGTTGACATCAGTTAAAACAGAGTGGGATTAGTGGGGACATACAAACTGAAGAATAACATGCACAAATGCCGTGTTTTGGAGTCAGTGAGTACAATCAAAGTCTAGTACCCAAAATGAATAAGATGAACTGTTATAAAGATTTTGATTGTTTCTCTATTTGCTTGAAGTATAACCTGATAGCAAAGGCAAACTGGCTTCTATATTTAGTGTAGTCATTTCTTTTCAAATCCCAGTTCGAACGGTAACATGCTCTATGACCCTGGATGATATGCTCTGTTTTCCTCACCATGCCTTATGCCTCTCCTGCACATTGCCCAGCTCTCACTTCAATGCTGCACACTAGCCACAAATTGATCCAGTTTATGATAGTAAAGGCTATTGTTAAACAAATAATTCCTAAAAACTTGTGAATATAGACCTTTTTTTTTTAATTACTGGCTCTCATAACTAAATGTAAGATTTTACTTCATTATGAAAAATGAAAAGGATATCAAAAAACCACCAGCTCCAACCAACACATGTAACTCTTAACTCACTTCTGTGGACACTGTATGCTTGAGCAGTTTCTGCATGGAGTTACACCTTGCACAGTGCTGCTGTGTCAGAAATTGTGTTCATTTACTGGACTAGGGGAACCATCATTGAAGATTAAATCTTGCATTTTAAAAATCCCAGCATTAGAAACAGACTGTCTTAGCCTATTCAGAAACACCAAGTGCTTTCACTTCTTACTACCTTCAAGGAGGGAAAATACTCAGTACTGACACATGATACTGAATACAGATCAGCAAACTTTACTCTGTAGTCACCCATTTTATATTAAATATGCAGTCATAACATTTTTCTCATAAACCTATACTGAACACACATTCAATAGTTTTATGATATCAGGAACTTCTGGAAGCAGCATAACAATTAGTGACTCTCATCACTTACATTTGTTGAAACAAGGATACTTGGTTCTTAAATGTATGCAGTGGGCATGGTACAGAACGGTTTTTGATGGATATGCAATTCCTTCCTTGTCTCTTTCTCCTGCATTTCCTGGTTGACAAAAGCTGAGCTCAGACTACATGGTTCATCTACAGAAACTGCAGATCAAGTGGAGCTGCCACTGCATACTCTGTTATCTGTGCAGGACTAACATCAGACTGGTAAATTTTCCTTCCACCCTTGCTGACTCAGAAAGGGATTTAAATGAAGCTGCTAACTCTAATGAGCAGCACACTGCCAGTTGTCTGAAGTGAGCTGTACACCACTTACAATCAAACTGTAAACCAGTCATTTCACTTCACTGATCTTGTTCAGGCTTCCTAGAGTTTAACAGACAACCCATTATCTAGTCCATCACACTGCCTGTCCACCTCTCTCCTCCAATTGTTTCAAGACACAGGATGAAGCAACTCACGCTATCTTACACAACCTGTTTTCCAATCCTCCCTGCTCACAGAACGCTGCAGTTCACAGTGGATGAGAAAAACCTCTTAAACAAAACCAAAAAAACAACACAACAGCAAACTTAGAGCACCTTTAGCAGTGTTATCAACAACAAGCAGTTACAAATTCTCCAGCATGTCAAGAACAGATTTCCTAAACATGATATCCTAAAATGGTGTATTTCTTCTGACATCTTAAGTAAATTAACTACCAGGAATCTCAGTATTAGAAATGGAATTAAAGTAACATAACCTTGACACTTTGAGGATTACATATTTTGTTATGAAGAGCGGCTGTAACCTCTTATTTGTGATGGGAGTCTTTTGACAGCCCACTGCTGCAAAGCACACACACGGTCTTGTGCTATTTGGTTAACAGTACAGAAGAATCAGGCCTTTTATTCTGTTCATATACAAAATTGTGCCTTCAGAACTCTGTCTCTATCAGACCCCAGCAGAAAGACGTGATAAATGGGCCCCAAGAGAGCACTTCTCCTTGCCTTCGGCTCCAAAGGCTTGCAGGCATATGACACTCCATCAATACCGAGAGCTGGCAGCTTGAAAGGCAGGAAGGACATTCACTGATAGCATGCATCTGCTTAGTAACAGCATTGGTGCTCCACTCCTTTTCCCATTCATTGCCTGCAGGAACGACTCCATTGAGAGGCTCACCATCAACAGATGGTCCCAGGCTAAGGTGTAATCAGGAGCAGCTTGCTGAATTTACCCCAAACAAACAGAATTACAGGCTTTTGTGGAATTTGAAATTATTTGGGAACTTGGGTGGTACAGAGAGTGTTAATGTGAGTACATCCCAAAACAATGATCTAAAGTTGTCAGTGAAAATCAGCTCTGCCCTGAAGTTGCATATTAATACTCATACTGCTTAGTGCCTCAGCTTATACAATAGATGCTTATTTTGAGAGAATTTTTAGCTGCATCCTAATTAAGTCATTTACCTCCTACAGTCTTCTTTTCCCCTCAGGACATACTCTGCTGAAAATGTTTTAATGCAAAATCTACACTTTCATCACCTTCAGCTCCTTAGTATTTCATATGTCGACGTTTTGCTCCATTAAGAAAATAGAAACTACTATTAAAACTGAACAAGTCTTTACCAAGACAGAAAATACGTTATAACATAGAATTGGATGTGTATATGCCTTGAAAGCACTATTACCTCTAAGTTATTTGTTATTTTGTTGAATGCAACATTTAAGTTTGGAATCATGCCCTCTTAAAATCTACTAATAGCAATCCAAGCAGAAGCAAAGGGAAAATCAAGATTAATTTCAAATACAAGTTCTGTATCAAGATTTAGTATTTTAATTTACAGCTACTGTGTAGGAAACTAGTAACGTATTTTTAAACAAAAATTTATACAATTGCACCAGAGAAAAATCAATTACATTCCACAGACTGGCAAACACACATAAAATAACACCTAGCATGCTAGCGGGCTGCACCAGTAGAATTGTGGATCTAACCCCAATGAAAGATTTCATGTGGTGACTGAATGCAAATTAATGTATATTTACTTGTCAAATTCATTCATAGCAAAACTGACTACAATCTTAGGCATCAATTTGATCACCTTCTGATGACAAAAAAGATGGCATATGAAAGTTGTGTCATTGCTACAGATGACATGCCAGTACTGCTCCAAGGTTAAAAACTACACATATTAAATGAAGCATTGCTTAATTTCATGTTATCCCACCACCCTCAGATGGCAAAATACAACTTTACGGAGAGAGTATAATAAAAGCTCACTTCTTCAAGCTATGTTTGAAAAAACTAAGTACAATTTTTCACCTTATAAAATTTAGGCCTTTTATAACATTCGTGAAAATGACCTCCTGAGGCTGTAGTTCTTCAGCAACGCAAGGCTTTCAGCACTTGCTTAACTAAAGGGGTCCCTATACTTCTGACTCAGGGTGGTGGGCTAATTGTACCAAAATAACTGCTTTTGGGGCTATGAGATGGATCCTGACATGTACAGTGATTTGGTTAAAGAAACACCAGGTGGCCCATAGCAGAGTTGGTTTTGACCTTGATCAACCCCTTGATCAATTTCATAGTATCCAACCTGTCATCTCAGCAGAGAATGACTAATAACTACAGGGAGATCTCAGAAGTCAGCCAAGAAGGAAGAAACTAGAACTAAAACCAGAAGATCTGCCAAAACCCTTCACACCATGGAGATGTGGTTTAGGGAAGAACGAGGCTGGGTCGTATATCAGAGCCTTGAAGTTCACGTAACCATTTGCACACCCACCTGCTTATTCCCTTTTTAGCACTGAGTGATTGCCATGAAAAGCTCCTTCTCAGTTACCATTTCTGCATGTAAAGCCTTAGGTCAGAACTTCTGTCTCTGAGGACCAGAAACTCCTGCATAATTACAATCTACTACAGGTAGTTGCTACACATAATTGCACTGCAAATCACTACAAATCTGGAATTTTTTTTAAAGCAACCTACATAAGTTTTTTTCATCTTTGCCAAGCTCACAGCTACATTCGTCTTGAGTTTAGTTATATAATAAATATTGGCTTTGACCTAAATATTTGCCAATGCCAGAAATATTCTTCAAATCAAATCAGAGGAGGTACCTAGTACCAGACTTTGTTATCTTTTAAGTTCTTTTAAAAAAAGTAGCTGCAGATATTTAAAAACAGTTGAGATCTAAGTGCTATGACTTCACTGATAATTAAAGTTTATCAGTTTAAAGTCTGTGAAACGCTTAAGTACTGTGAGAGAAAAGGTGAGTTGCACGCCGAATCTCTCACAGAGCCTGCGGTCTTTCATGAATACCAGCGGCACACCCGATCCCTCCTAGTGAGCTACTGAAAAGGAGATGCTTCCAGAAGAAGTTCCCAGATGGGCAACAACTACCATCCCTCACCCCACAGCTTCACTGGTGGCTATCATGGGTTACCCTGCATGTCCATTACAAACAACACACGGTCACATACAGTTGCAGCTTTGGGTAACACAACCCTCTGTGTAAAAGCAAAAAGTTTTCTATGCATTTCTAAAAATTTATTAAGAATTACCACAATGTTAACAGCCAGTGAATGAAAAGACAGCCCAAGTGAATGAAAAGGAACCAGGAAACAGACACTCTAGGAATGCTACAGTAATGCCTTTCAAAATAGAATAGATATATTCTACAATAATAGAAAATAATGCTCAGAAGTACACCCTTCCTGAGAGATATACATTTCAGATTTGTAACTGTATTCATTACTGTATAAGATTTTTTACTTCTATCATATGTATTTTTTAATTAGTATTTATTTACTGGTTTTGGAGCAAAATTCATTTTATATGGACAGAACTGGTGAATACCTACATTTGGAGAAGACTCTGCAGGCTCATATCTGTCTGCACCACCAGCATTATCACATAAATTTAATGGAGCAAAGTAAAAAGTCTAAGCTCTAAGTCTTACCACTTACTTGAAAAAAAAAGGTAATAAAGTAATAACCTCAAGATTGCACAGAGAAGCCTGAGATGTATTGTGTATAAATTGCAGATCGTGTACTAAATCCACCTAGGGAAAGTGTAATTTGTGAAAGCAAAACCTAACATCCATCCTCCCGATTACAAAATCTAGATGATAAAGCTATTTCATAAGTGACTCTTAGGTGGATTGTTCCATAACTTGTGTCATTTTTCTGTTCCCAAGTCAAAAAAGGAAATAAAAATGTGTTTTGTGGTATTTACTAAATTTTGGCATTGAATAATTTTTCTTCTTTCAACTTTGTAAATCTGTAAGGCTAGGAAGCCTATGTAACTGTTAAAAATAGGTGTATGCCAATATACAGAAGCCAGAAAAATTGCACAAAGTGACTAATTGAAAAGCCTTCGACTTGAGAAAGTAATTAAACAAACTGGCCTTTTCTCTGGGAAGTGTGGCTTGGCTTCATAGCCTTGGATAAGGAGACTGCTTAACCTGAGCTGTTCCACTGAGCAGCTGATAATAGAAGATCTTCCAGTCTGAAGTAAAAGCATTATCACCAGCCTTGTATTAAGTTCCTGGTAGATGGGTCTGCCAGCAACACACTGCAGCCTCTGGCAAGTTCAAAAGGCCATTCCCATGCTGAGGGTGCAGAGGTTTCCCTTTGTCCCTTTTTAAGTCCGTGAGATAGCCAGCATTTAGGAAGATAAGGAATTGCCTAATGAGACACCAATCTCCTTTTGATTCCTTAGCTGTGGGAAGCACTTCTTAACGATGTCAGTCTCTCCTTACTTGCATTCCCTGAGGCCTCACAGGTGACAGAACCCAAAAAAGCCGGAGCAGAACAGAGGTTCCTTCTGCTCCCCTCTCCCGCCCTGCCTCCGTCCCCAAGGCTGGCCCCCGTTCTTTTGCGCGCCACAAACCCAGGCTGCTCCGTATTAAAATGCAGCGTGCGAAGCGTCTAAGCGGGGTCTGCAGGACACCTCTGTCCCTGGGCGGGGGCAGATGTCCTGCTTGGGGCCCTGCGCTGAGGGAGCTCTTCCCTCCCGCGGAGGCTCTGCAGGCCGCGGCCGCGAGGGCCCCGCGCCACGGCCGCCCCGCTCTGGCACACCGACAGCTCCGCGCTGCAAGCATCAAGCACAGGCTTTACTTCTCGTTCTTTATTATTCTGACGTCAATGTACAATAAAGGTAATTTAGGCCCAGGTTATATGCAATATAAAAACAGAAGGAGGAAGCTGGCGGCAGCAGCCTGACTTCAGGCTTCAGAAAGCCTGTGAGAGCCTGCCAAAACACAATCGTAGCTGAAGGCATTAGCACATCTGAGACCCCCCTAGACGCCTGAAAACAAAAATACAGCAAAATCAAAAATGCTCTCTAGCAAAGCCACCATCTTCATCTCCTGGTGGGGTGTGTGGGGAGGAAGCAGAGCCTAAAGACGAGGTTTGGCTGATAATATGGGAGAGAACAGTAACTAGCACCCCAGATGAAACTAAGTATGACAAGTTCAGCTTGCAGCAAGTCTGTGCAGCCGAGTTATAAATCCCTCAAATAGGGTATCATAATGAAAATGTGAACTCTGTCTTAATAGATGGGCACCTTGACCTGACAGAAGTTTGGCCTTCGTTCCCCTGCCAAGGCAACCTTGAGGCATAGAGACCAGCTCTCCCTCCCCCTCCCAGGACGAAGTGTGGGGAGGCAGAAGGAGGTTGATGGATGGTTTTGTGGACAAAGGAGAGAGGAATGAAGAATAAACTGCAAATTGATCTGTGCAGCAGAATAAAAGCAGGATGTGGCAAGGTACACCTAGGTCAGTGTCACACAGGTGCAGGCTTTGGAATTAGTTTCCTGAACATCTGCAGCAAACATAAAAAACAACTGCCAGTACCAAGGAGGGAGGAAAGAAAATAACACATTTCATGTTTCGTGGATCAAACCAATCAACAAAACAAGAATAAAGAAAAAAAATAAGGTTTTTTTTTCTGTCACCATCACATTCACTGGATGCTCTGTTCCTAATTTCCTAGTTTAAGCTGTGTGTTTTGCCACATCATTAAAGAAAATAATAATCCTTCTGCCTTCCCTGAAACTGTTTGAAAACATCCCCCTGTCGAGACCTTAACAGAGCCAGTATTCCAGACCTAAATAAAGGAGGACCATTGCACAGGGCTTCTGGCATGCCCCTCCCCAGCCCCCCGCCGCTGAGTGCTTTAGACTAAATACAAATTGGAGTCCCCTCCTAGGAATCCACAAAGATCCATCTTAACAAAATGTCTATGTACGTGATAGGCGAGGAGTAATTTGTGTGTTTTTCTTTGCCTATGAGAACGTCTGCAAGAAGAAGAAAAGGTTATTGTTTTGCCCATAATTATTTCTCCTCCCTCTTTATCCTTGTTATTCCCAGGGTAAGCAGAGAGGAGAGCATACCATTACCACAAACTGAATTAATTTACAAAGCTTTAATTTTTCACGTAGCTGTGTACAAAGAAAAAGTACTGAGGAATGACCATTCACATGTGAAGACCTAAATTAATTTGCCCAAGAACATGAGTGCCTTCAGCGCTTAGAGAAATAACACAAATGATTCTCTTACCTTGACAGGAAAACAAACTCCTTGCTCTAAGAAATGAAATAAAAAATCACATATCCTAAAAATTCTTCAAAGCTGTTTATTGAACCTGATGTATCGCAAGTGACTGACTGCCTTTTAATGTTGATTTTTTTTTTTTAAGTACACTGGCTTAAAATTTTGACTTTTTGCTACTTTTCCCTTCATATGGCTGCTCCTGCCTTTCTTACTACTGATTTTAAATGAAAAAAATTACTTCAGTTTGGAAAATCACAAAATTTACAAATAAGTATTTAAAATATGCATTAAAAAAAAAAAAAGCCATAAAGAAAATGTTCTGACAAAATGAAAGGAATCCCACAAAAGAGTGCTTTAAAAACACAAATCTGGCTTAGCTTTCCAACAGAAGCTGGTAGAAAAATTTGTACTTTACTTACTATAAAACAAAACGAACCAAAAACAATTGAAGGAATACTAGGGATAAAATAACTGCTGTGGGAGGAGACTGAAAGCAAAAATTATTCAAATTACCTAGTGATTTGGGGAGCCGATATAATTTTCTCCCTCAGGATAAAATCCTGGGCACTGAACAACTTGGAATAACAACTGGGAATAACAACTTGGAATAATCCTGGGCACTGAACAACCTGGCAGCTCACAGCTGCTCTGAACATGAGTCTTTTTATGGAAAATGTCAGGCAAAGAGCATAAAAAATTAACAAATCCTGCTGCATATATGTCTCCATCGATGAACTCAAAGAAGCAGCAAGGGCTACTGTTATCCTACAGGCATATCTCCTCCACAAACAACAGCATGCTTTGAAGAGTCCATCTCCCCAGCTTGGTGAAAGTCTCCTCCCCACTGTCAGCCTGACTACAACAGCACCCTCAAAGCACATAGCAGGTTCTTCAAACAGCTCCCCTCTTCCTATAGCAGGTGGAAAATTGCACACACGTGCAAAAATATGTGTGGTCGACGCAGCCCCACACTAGCTAATTTGATACTTGCCCAGTTTTCACACTCCTTTCACTTTCCTTTCTCAAATCTACTAAAGAGAAACCAAGGCAACACAGATTTTCTCATGCTGTAAGAAATCCAGCACTGATAACATACTGCAGTGACAACATGACACCACTGCTACTGGTGGCAAAGTATCACACAGAGGAACCTGCAATAGCTCAGAGCAGTATGTCTGAGCAGACCAATCCAGGTGGACACGGATCTCTCCTTTTCTGCAGCCAGAGCTGGCTCAAACATCTTACTGTATCCCAGAGACCAACCAAAGAGGGAAAAGAGGGAAGGTCACTTTGGAAACAGAGGCAACATTTCTTCACATAAGCCTTGCCCTGTAGTGCCTCCCACTTCCCTTATAACATCCTGTCTTGCATAAAAGACATTTATTTCATAGCAGTAACAGAGTTGTGGGAAAACGCTTTTCAAGTTCAAGAGTGGAGTAAAGGTTGAAGGAAGACTGGACACGGTGGGGGACTTCTGTGTCATACATCTTAGTAAATGAAGCCAGGGGACACTTCATGCTGAATTTAAGCCTGGGAAAGACTCATCTATGGCTAGATTAAAGGGGTTTTTGTTGGGTGGTTTTTGTTTGGGGGTTTTTTGGGAGAAGGGGTCTAGATGGGTGGTTTTTTGTAATAAAAAAAAATGTAACTAACCAGAATGCAAAAATGTATACAATCTGGATAAAGGAATTTTTAATGAGGGCACTGCAAATGACATTTCACCTCTACTTTAGAATGCTGCAAATAGCAAATTAGCATATCTCAAAGTGGAATTTCTGCTACGGGAGAGATGAAAGGTTAACTGTCTAAAGAGTAAAGAATATGTTTGACATCTATTTAGAAAAGCAAGAGTCTTCTAATAAAAGTAGAGGCCCCACTTGATGCTCCTAATTCTCCTTCAGTGTTTGCATACACTTTCATATAATTAGAGAACTCACTCTAGAAAGCCTAACTGAAAAATAAGTAAAAAAACCCCATTGCAGACCTCAATGCCTTGTTTGCTGGGCTTGTTAGAGGGCTGTGGAGGTCACAGTGATTGACAAGCCTTTGGTGCCTGTAGGAGAGCTGCTAATGCATACACATCACTGGAAAGGCAAGCTCTGAGTACTGACCATGCCTAGTAAGAGACGGGCAACGGGTAGGCTGAACAATGTAACAAGCAAACCCTCATGAACTTAGGGCGGCTGAAAGACTGCCAATCACATTCTCCATCAATTAGCACCAATTAGAAAGCAGGAGGGTAAGATAAAACATGCCAATAAAGATCTCCCCCCACTTCCAAGGCACTTTCATAAAGCTAGCTTTGTTGCCAGTTCTTAGCATGCACCTTACTGCTGCACACACATGCCTCGGGTCCCACATGGGAATTTGCTGTACGTGTTATCAGAGCAATAAAGTTGTTGAGAAAAGCAAATTGAACAAGGGTACATAGGCTTGAGTTTCTAAATCCTTCCATAACCTAACTGCTAAAATTGGGATTTCATAAGGTGTGACAGAGGCAGGAAGCCATAGCCACAAGCCAGACAAGGCTCCTTCCAAGAGCTCCTTCCAGATCCCACCCTGTGCACTCACTGCAGCCTCTCACAAACAGAGCCCAGTGCATCGCTGGAAGACCAGCAGCTCTGGCTCCCCATGCAGTCCCCAGTCCCGCTCAGGCAGTGGGAAGGAGGAGAAACGCTACTGGGGAAGCAGATGATTCTCCCTTTTTCTAGTTCTTTCTAAACCATGTCTTGTGGAGTTAGTGGGTTTGTTCTATGTACTGCTAAAGACAGCAAACTGCTTCCACAGACATGCTTGTAACAATGGTTTATAATGTGACTCCATGGATTTGACCTCCTGTGTATGCTCCTGTCTACTTCTGCAGCTGTTTTAACTTTTCCTTGCAGTTTTGAAGGCATGGTGTAACTCATTAGGTTGCACCTCAAGTTGCATCTAAATTCAGCTAGCATTTTAAAGACAGCTGTGTCTGTTTAGCAAAGAAAAAACAGCCCTATTCAGTGTTTAAATGTATACCTTCAACAAGCAGAACTATTGACCAATAATACTGACTATGCTTTTCAAGCCTTACTGAGTGTCTACACAGGCTACAGAAATAATAATATAAGTGTGATTAAAATTTCAACAATGGTAGGTTGCAAGGAAAACAATCAGTGTTATTCTATTTTACTGAAGTTACCTTAGGCACCAGACTTGTAATAAAAATAATACTTTGATCTTAACACTTTCACTAATACAACTCAAGACTATTTTACAAAGGAAGTGGCATCACCATTTACATATTACATATACAGACCATTACAGCACAAAGAGTTCCAGTTTGTTTCTTTTTTTCATGCAAGTTTCAAGTGCTTTTGTGACAAATTGAGAAAAAAACCAAACTACTAAAATCACAGAGCCTTGGCACAGTTGTCTTCCAAAGAACTACCTCATCTTTTTCCCATTCACCAACAGGTGGCCTTTTCAGTCCAGAAAGGACCTAGGCCATGGTTCAGTATTGGAGACAATGGGAGCACTACTGTAGTGTGACTGGACTCTGGGTAGGGCTTTGTCTATTTCATTTCACCCACTGTTGTGAAAGACTTGTGTGCAGTTCAGGTGTGATACAAAGCAGAGGAAAGTGCAGTAAAAAAGTTCCACAAAAGAAAACATAAGGTTGATAGTATGAGAAAATTCATGCCAGAGACAGCAAAGTCAAGGGGTTTTTATTATACTTTTTTTTAAAAAAAAGAGATTGTCAGAAAACTTGGCTAGGTAATTATTTTGAGGCAAAACACAGGCATTCCTTGAAAATCATGTAACATAAAAAAAAAAAGAATAAAATATGAGTGTACCTCTTAAAAGTGAAATTACGTTCTTAAGGAAGTGCCACAGTTATTTCACAGACTTGCTAAAAATACTTGGGGTTAAAGAAAAACAGCGTCTTGCTTAAACAGAACCGTTTGGATATTTTCTTTGAAAGCAAAAACAAACAAAAAAAGGCCTTGCCTGAGAAACATTCTAATATTATAGCAGCTCTGGAACCGAAACTAAATGATACCAGAGTAAGGACTGGTTTTCTCCTTTGAACTCTTAATTACTGCTCAGCTTGTGTCAGGTGTGATAAAATGAGTGCAGCTGTGACAAAGCACAGTGACTCACTTACCCAGTCTGTCCCTATTTCTCATTCATAACTTGTTTTTTCCTTCTTGGAAAGAAAGAGGTGCCTTCCATTCATTTCCCAACATGGCATAGAAGTATTTCAGGAGGTAGAGGGACAGGATGTCACTAGGACAACACAAGTAAGCACAAAAGACAGATACAAAGAACAGACTTCTTCAGTGGCATGTTTGTCAGATGTTTCATAAATCACAGTGTCACTGTATTACAACAATAACTGCTCTCTTGGAACATACTCTGGGTTATCCCTCTCTGTATGGGCTAGTTGATATAGCTTGCAAATTCCACAGCTGGCTTGTCATTAACTACTATAAATGGAATAAACCAAGAGATTGTTCTTCAGTTCTTGATATGCACTGTTACAGACAGCTTTCACAGACACAGACCACATGAGGTATTACCAGCCCCCATTACCAGGTTCGAGATAATGGCTCAAATCACAAGACCTTCCCTCAAGAAGGTAGAAGGCCTTTTTCCTCTGTGTGCTCCACAACACAGTGACTGCCATGGACCTGCCCCACTGCGCTACCAGGAGCATTCCTGCCAAGGTTACCACCTGACTGTTATTTTTTAAGTGGTTTAAAGCACATTTTTTTTTCAACCTAACTTCAGCCAATCTAGTTTGACAGAGATAAACAATGGGTGGGGTTCATGATACTTCTCCTAGAAGTTCACTTTTGTTCCAGCTCCATAGCATGAGTAATCAAGAGCTACAGCAGGATGGTTATACAGGCAATCATAATGCTTTCAAGTTTCTGAGTAAGACCTTGGTTTCCCCTCCTCCCAAATCTTGGGCCCACACTGTAGGCTGTAGCCCACAGTTCAAAATATTTAACTATGTTTAGTTGGTAAGCTGCTTTAAAACTGTAATTTATAAGGAAAACTTAGCTAGATGTACTGAGGGAACACAGATGAAGAACTGAGATAAAAAAGAAATCCTTCCCATATTGCAGCAACAAATGACAAAACTACTTTGAGGCAAAGTCATTTAAAAAAACCCACAAAACTTTCATCAATTTCTGCAAATTGCATTTTCTAGTTAATTTTTTATTTCCACAATACTTCTGTTATTCTCCAAGTCTTGGCTGCTTATTTACATACATGGTGGTCATGTTGGTGCAGTTAATTGAATTCACAGTTCATTTCTGAGTACTTAATTTCTGGCCTGTCCATTAATCCCAGCCCTTGTATCTTTTGCTACATTTCAAGTCTTTGAGTAGCTTCAAAACACAGAGAAACTTGTCTCTATTTACAAATATGAAAAAAAAAAAAAATTCCACATTATTTTAGTGTTGAACCCAGCCTAACTTTGTCATGCAAAAGTAACAGATTTAAAGTCTGATTTCTTGTAACCTTTTGCAGCTAGAAATTTCCATGGTGCAGCAAAAATACCACTTTCTAATCCCTAGATAATTTAAAGAGAATGGAGATTTTTTTATTATTATTTATTTCAGTTATCACAAACCCAATTACAGTAAGTTCATGAGAAACCAGGAAAACCTCTAAAATTATGTAAAATTTATTTCATGTGACTAAAAAAGACATGACTTAATCCAATATCTGAAGCTTCTCCATAGCCACATTATTTAATTCTGGTAGCAGTGTGGCTGATAGACATGACAAAATATTTATAAAACATACGTATACTTAAACATACCCGTTTAAAATTAAATACATTAAAGGACAAGTGATGGAAACTGAAATAGATACTAATGTCTCTTATTCTTCTGACATTACCAAATGACTCCTGCCTTAATGTACAAAGTGGTTCTAGATATTATTTTATCCTATTTCTGCACTTAGTAACATTTGCACACGTATTTTATTGGGTATTTAAAGCAGGTGGACTAGCTGAAGTAGAATATAAACATATCATCTCTGAAGATGACTTACCAGTGCTATTTTAAAAAGAAAGACTGCAAAGACACACAATCAGTTATAGAAATTTGCTATAGAAATTATCAGATCACTTAACAAATCACTTAACAAATGTTAACAAATCACTTAACAAAAATAACAGCAACTGACTGTAGCCATCATAATTTTCAAACTGAACAAGTACTCTTAACACAATAGTACACATAAAAATATAATTCTAGGGTATGTGTTAAATGTCTAAATTAACTTTGTAACAACCCTAAGCTTGTGCAGTGCATTTCTATTGAACATTTTTTTTGTAAAACTTGTGCCAGTCTTTCCTTTTTTTAGTCACTTAGGCTAACTTACGTACCAACACGCTTAATATTACCTTCCATATTGCCATTACCCAAGCACATCCTCTCAGAAGATTCATGCATTTTTCAAAAACAAAACACTAAATCCAGTTGCCTCTATACAAATGCAATATTGAGGGTTTTTTTCCATTCCACAATCAGAAAAAAAGTTACTTTCTATATAGGGGTGGTGCCAAGAGAAGAAGCTTGGTATTTCAAATTTTTCTTGGAGCTTGAACTTTAGATTTTTAGAAATATGCTCATCCTACCACAACCACATGAGTGACAGTAAAGGCTCATTGCACAGGTCAATTGCAGCATGTCTTCTTTTGACATGGTAGAGGAAGTGATTTCTATCAGCTATGATGCTTCTGAGACTACTACAGAAAGTCAAAAGCTAGTTGCATGAACTTCCCTTTTTCATAAGGATCAAGCCATCAGATGTTTTTATCAGGCACTTAAATTCGCCTGCCACACAGAGAACTTTGCAATGAAGAAATCACCTGCAAGTCCCAAAACAAGATGCAACATAAAAAAAATAAAGGCCAAGTGCTTGCATGTAATATGCATGAATGCAAAACATATGTCATGGATTATGTCACTGGAAGCAGAATGTCCTTGTTTCCAAAGGTAAGCAGAAAGAAATCTCAGTAGTACACCTGCAGACCAGGCTTTCTGCAAGGATCGATGCTTCCAGAGAAGCATGAAAGGAGCCTAGAGGCCAGGCCACATCATATTTTCTCAGCAATGCTCTATTGGCAACAAAGAAGGCAAAGCTTATCATGCTCAGTACCCATATTCTACAAGCTTGCTGTAATGCTCCAAGGGCTTAAGTGCCCTTATCTGCCAACACCCTGCTTCATTTCTTCATTGAAGTAAATCCCTTTGTAATAACAAACGTGACTTGCTACTCAGCCTGTACGCAGATGAGGAAGGACAGAGCTGCTTTTACACCTGGCTGGTGAATGACAATCCATACAGGTAGCGTGGAGTGTTTAGGGATTACAGACAAAATTAAATAAATGTATTGTTGCCGTGCGTTATGGCCACTTCCACGGCCAGCATACCCCCATAACTGGCCACTGCCATCTCACCCCTTTTTCCCTGTGTTTGGCTTCTCCCTCAAGACAGATCTCTCTCCTCCCACAGTATTCCTGATTGGTTTGTACCCTTGCCCGCTGGAATTCAAACCCCGCGTCCCTGCATCATTGGGTGTTTTGTATTCTCTCCTCCCACTCCATAAGGGATAAAATACCTGGGTTACAGCCCATTGGGACTTCTCTGTGCGATCTTGGCGCCCCAATAAATCCACTACCACGAGAAGCCCCTCTGCCTCCTTCCTGCCTTCCAGCGCGCCTGCACCATCGGTGGGTCTGGTGAACCCAAACTGGGACTTTGCTGACCCTCCCGCGCCCGTGAGCAGCCTCCGCCATCCTCTCCTGTCCGGGCGGGTGCCGGCACTGGCGAATACACTGCTAGCTGGACAGCCAGTGTCGTGCCACGTGGCGCCCAAATGTGCATCTGCTGACTCCGCAGCCGAAACACCGCCCGCGTCAGCAGAGGCTGAGAGCGCTCCCCGACAGCCGCCACCGCCGGAGTTGCTGCCGGACGCCGCTTGCTCATCTGAGAAAACGGCTGCTTTCTGGAGCGTGTGACCTGCGAAAACGCGCCGACCACACGGAAACCACAGACACGCCGAGCAGCCGAAGCCACCCAGTGGGCTGACACGACAGTGCTCTCCGAGCCGCCGCCACCTTCAGCCACGTGGAGCTAAAGCCGCGCCGCTGCGGCAAACCGCGCTAGAAATGGCAACCGCTCTGGAACCTGTGCGATTCCTCAGAACTTGCAGCACTCTTCGCCAAAGAAATTGCAACCAAAGGAAGGACCCCGCCGAACTTTTTGTTTTCCGGGGTATTCCGGCAACTGAAAGAAGTTGGCTCTGTGTGAGTATAACCCCTGCGAGCAACTCACATCCACGCGGTCAGGAGAGCACAGGTAAAAGTGGGGGGAGAAACCCAGGATTTTAATTTTGTTTTACATTTTTTTTACCGGTGGGGAGGGAAATTAAACCATGGGGAACCATCACAATTGCTCAAATCCTAAAAGATTTGAATATTAAGTTTTCAAAAGGGGTCTTTAAGGCATTTCTGAGGTGGACTTTCCACCACTTCCCTGCTTCTTCCACCGACTGAATCCGGAATCTGGGATTCTGGATGCGGGTCAGGGAAAGTCTGGGAGAATTTGCTGCGACAGGGAATAAGACTGTTTTTTCTTATATGCCCTTGTGTGCAGCAATTATTTATGCTCTTAAACAGCCCTGGGTAGAGGGTAACCCAGTTCTGCCCCGGTGTCTCCCTCTTCCCCAGTTTGGTACAGGGTAAAGTCTGGTAAATCCCCCCAAAGTTCCACTCCCTTCTCATTCTCCCCCTCGTCCTCCCTGGCTGCCGTGGCTGCCTCCGAGCCTCCACTGCCGACCCGGCTGCCCGCAGCTGTCTGCCCCGGCAGTCCCGCCACGCCGACCGATCCCAGCGGTGCCGCGCCGCCCTACCCCCGCTTCTTAAACCCAGTTTTAGAGACTCCTCAGGCTGGCGCTGGCAGCCACGTGGCAGCGCCCTCCACTTTAAGAGAAAGCCCATCCGCTATTTTGTGTCCCCCCTCCCCTCAGGTTCCCGCCGCAGTGCACAGCTCCTCCCTTGCTCCTCCTCCCCCCTGCACTCCGCCCCTTTCCCGCTCATCAGCACCACCCTCAATGGCATCACCAGGCGTTCCTGCGGGCCCTGCCCATCGTGTCGGGTCCCGCCCCCTGCCGGGCTCCGCCCAGTCCCTGACTTCCCCCACTGACAGTTTTGCCCCTTGTGGGTGTCGCCCAGCCAGTCCCCACGCCACTTCCTCCTCTCGGTCCCAAGCTCCCGGGGCTGGAAGCTGTGACTCAGAAAGTCAGATACTTGCTGGTGCAGCATACACCAAGGCCGCCCCATTGACTTATAACCAGAATGGACCCTGCCTCTGATGGCAACCCTTTCCTTACACTGACCTCAAGGAGCTGTGTAAAGCAGCCAAGGAATTCGGTTGGGATTCACAATACTTCCGTAGTTTGCTCCAACCCACCTTTTCACCAAGGGTTTTGGTCCCCCATGATATAAAGAATACCATATCCTGCTTCCTTACCTAGACAGAGTTATCTCTTCTGGGAAAGGACATGGAAGTGGGTGCTTAAAGATCTCCTCGCATCCTTCCAGAAGGACCCCCAATTTACGGGCCTCACCATGGACCAGCTTTGTGGGGAAGGGCCTTGGAGCAAACCCCAG
>VZRO01003750.1:811-13012 GCA_013397915.1 Daphoenositta chrysoptera
GGGGAGGGGAGAAGGGACACAGAGGGGTGAGAGGGGACACGGAGAGGGGACAGCGGTGGCATCTTACGCTTGGGGCTGCTCTGGCTGTCGGGCTCGGGCACCTTCCAGTCCAGCTTGCGGCCCTTCTCGTAGAGCCCCTTGAGCACCTTGCGGAACTCCTCGGGCTCCGAGCCCTGCGGGCTCAGCTCCAGGTACTTGCGGTAGAGCTGCAGCGCCGTCCGCGCGTCCTCGATGCTGTCGTGGGTCTCCCCCTGGATCTTCAGGTCTGCGGGGACAGCCCTCGCTCAGGGGGGCTGAGCCTCCCTCGGGGGGCTCCGCCCCGGCTCCCGCCCCTTCCCGGATCCAAGAGTTCGGCCACTGACCCAGGAAGTACCAGGCGAGGAAGCGCAGGGAGATCATTCTCTTCCTCGGGATGTGGAACAGGTACACCGTGTCGATCACCTGGTCCTTGGGCACCTGGGGAAGGGGAGAGGGTGCTGCTGCCGGGGCTGGGGGGCTGCAAACCCGACCTGAGCCCTCCCAGCCCCACCCCGGACCCCCGTGCGGGCAGGGAGGGGGAGCTCGGGCTGTCACCATCAGGTTGATGACACGGAAGTCCTTCTGCAGCCCGTGGCCCACGAACTTGACGCCCACGTCGATGAGGAAACGCAGCTTCAGGTAAGTGGATTTGAGGGTGGTCAGGTGCTTGGAGGAGATCTTGGCATCCAGGTCTCCCGGCTTGATCCCGGAGTACTGGGTCAGGTAATCCACCACCTGCGGAGAGCAGGGCACCTGGAGGGGGCTGGGGGGGCCCGGGGCTCTGCCCCCTCCCCATTTCCCCTGCCAGCACCCTGGGGAGGGGGCTGGTGTTGCAGGACAACGGCCCCAGGTGACCATGGAGCACAGAGGTGTCCAGGTGAGGACAGCATGGAGAACACAGGTGTTCAGGTGAGGACATGGGAATCCAGGTGAGGTGACCACAGAGGACACAGGTGTCCATGGGGAACACCCAGGTATCCATGGGGAACACCCAGATGTCCATGGTCAGCACCCAGATGTCCATGGGGAGCACCCAGATGTCCAGGTGAGGTCACCATGGAGAACACAGGAGTCCAGGTGAGGTCACCAAAGGGGACACAGGAGTCCCTGGGGAGCACCCAGGTGTCCATAGAGTGCACCCAGGTGCCCAGGTGAGGTCACCATAGAGGACGGAGGAGATCATGGGGAGCACCCAGGTGCCCAGGTGAGGTGACCATGGAGAACACAGATGCCCAGGCGAGGTGACCACCAGCAGAACCCACCCACATCCTCCCTGGGGGTCTGGGGAGCTGTGTGAGGCCAGCTGGGCCCCCATACCTGCTCCTGAGTGGAGATGTAGTCATCGATGAAGGGCACGCCCTCGTTGGGCCCCTGCCCACGCACGCAGGTGATCCGGGCCACCGACATCTGGCTGGGCTTGATGGTGGACTTGGTGCCATCACTGCGCAGCTCAGCCTCCTCCTGCCACCGGGGACGGCACACGTGGTGACCAACACCCCCGGAGGAGCCGTCCCCACGCCCCTTCCCCCCGTCCCTGGTCCCACCCACCTCGTTCAGCGTGACGAACTCGGCGTCCAGCCCCACCAGGTCCCCGGCCTGGGGCATCTCGCTCAGCATGAGGGGGATGAAGGTGGCGTGGCACTTGCGCTGCTTGCGGGCCAGCGAGGCCTCGGCCAGCAGGACGCTGGCCTCGATGGGGTTCTTGACTGGGCAGGGAAAGGGGAAGGAGCTCAGCGGAGCCCCGGCGGCGCCGGCCCCGCCGCCACTTCCACGCCAGGCACTCACTGACGAGGTTGTACTTGGCGTTGAGGTTCCTCCGGGCGTAGTAGAGGATGGCCGGCACCTTCCAGCTCATGTCAAACTGCACGGCCTCGCACTGCAGGGGAGGGGGGACAATCAGGGGCAGCCCTGGGGTGGCTCCACGGGGTGGCCGCGGTGTCACCTCGGCGCTCACCTTGTCCACGGGCTCGATGAGGAAGTCGTTGAAGAGGTACCACTGCTGGTGAGTGACTCCCTGGGGGAAAAGGCACGGCCTTAGGGGGCCCCCCCAGGCCAGAGCAGTGACTCCTCTGCCCCATTACCAGGGAAAGGAGGGTGTGACGATGCCATGTGGGAACCCCCGCCCTTCCTGGGACACCGTGGGGAAATCCCTGCTGCCCCGGGTGGTGACAGAGGACGTGAAAGGATTGGGCTGGACGGGCTCTGCCCAGCTCCCGACCAAAACTCCAGGGAGATGCAAGAGATAAGAGGCAGGGATGGAGCCTTGACACACTCTGGGAATTCCTGGCTTGGGCATCTCCGGCAGACAACAGGACTGCCCAGACCAGCCCTTTCCTCGGGAAGGGAGATGACGTCCCTGCCCTTACCTGGAAGTACAAGGACAAGCTGGCACCGTGCCCGTGGCCAGGAGGAACCAGCCCGAGTGGGTGTGGGAAGAGGGTTTCTTCAACCCTTCCCTCCCCGGCAGCTCTGGGCTGTTTGGGGCTGCCTGGCACGTTCAGCCAAACACTCAAAACTCGACTGAGAGAGCCGGGAATGACGGATTCCCCCTTGGGAGGGCTCCCAGGAGGGGTCCTGCAGGGTCTCACCTCCTTCCTCTGGTGGTAGGTCTCCCCCACCTTGATGTGGCCCACCAGGCTGCCCCCGGTGCGGGAGTCCAGGATGTGGACAACAGTGGCCATCAGGTCGTAGATGTACACGGACTCGGGGTCGTCCGTGGGGCTCAGCTGTGGGAGGAACCAGGAAGATCCGAGCCCCCAAACCCCGACATTTCCATGCTTCCCTAAGAGATCTCCAAGAGATCCTCATCAACTCTCAGCAGAAAGTGGTTCTGAGGCAGCTCTGCTCCCCCACAGCCCCACGTGCTGCTGTCACCTCACCCACAGGGATTCTGTCACTTTACCTCATCGCTCTCGCTCCAGTTGCTCACGTCGAGCTCTTTGCTCTTGGTCAACCTCATCTTGATGGCGTGAGGGATCCAAATGTTCTTCAGTTCCTCCACGGAAGGATATGAATGCCCCGTGTCGGGGTTCCCCAGATCCTTCCTGCACGGGGAATCGTGGAAAGCTGAGTTGAAGGGAGATCTCATCCAGGACTCCTCAGCTTATTCCTCAAATTTCTGTGGGGAAGCTGGAGCTGCCTGGAGCAGGACCCTGGGAGAGCTGCTCAGCCAACGTGGTTTGGGGGCTTTGGTCAGGCAGAAAAAGGGGCACGAGGCTGGGGGGCTCCAAAAGGGGTCACGAGGTGGGTGACAAAGGGGACATGGTGCAGCCTCAGACAGGCAGGGTATCAAATTAACATAATTAGCTGAGAAATGGCCCAGAGAATCATGCAGGAGGTGTCACTGCTCAGAGCCATCACCCCAGGAACAGAATCTCAGGATTCCTGAGGTTGGAAAAGTTTTCCAAGACCATCAAGTCCAAGCTCCGACCAATGCCCACCTTGTCACCCAGCCCAGAGTGCCACATCCACACCTCCAGGGATGGTCACTCCACCACCTCCCTGGGCAGGTCCAAACCCTTTCCATGAAGAAATTCCTCCTGAACAGTCACCTACCACTCTCCAAGAGAGATCTCCTTTGCCTTGGTGATGTCAAAGCCTCCTCTCTTCATCATGGCTTTCTGAAAGGAATACTGGCAACGAAACACAGGCAAGCGTCAGCACACGGTGACAGGCCGGCCCTGGGGACACGTGGGTGACAGCCAGGCCGGGAGCAGGGAAAAGACAGGGATAATGAAGTTGGTGAGAGGGAAAAAGCAAGGGAAACCCAACGTCCCGCACTGCCTCGGTCCCGGGGGGGCTGGGGGAGTGACAGAGCGACTCCTGCGGTCCCTTCAGCTCTGCCACGCCACGAGATCTCCTCTTTTCCGACTCCAAAGGCACGGCCCGTGCCACAGGCACGAGCAGATGGCACCGGGTCCTCTGCCAGCACGGCTCAGGTGGAGGGAGGGAGGCCAGAGACAGCGAGACCAGAGTGAAAACCTCGGCGGGGCCGGGCACCGCAACCCCCGCGTGCCGGGAGAACCGGCCCCGGAGTGTCTCCCCCACCTCAGCCTGTGTCTTCCAGAAATCTGCCTCCTTGGAGCTGTTCACCTCACAGTTAATGACCAGCACGTCCGGCAGGCAGCGGATGTTCCGGGTCTGCACCTGCGGGGACAGGGGGACGTGGAAACGGGAGCCCCCCGGGGAGGCTCCGAGCGGGATTTGGGACATCCTCCCCTCCCTGGCTGCGTTCCTGGGGGCATTTCCAGGACAACAGAGCTCCAGCAGCTCCCGGGGGGTTTCTCCCTGCTGAATCCTTGCGAGAGGAATTCACAGAGCACAGGAAATACCCCAGGGCTGCCAGCAGGGCCAGGAACCGAATCTCTGGCATCCACTCAGGAGGTTTCCCCGGTGACTAATGGAGGAACCGCCCCCCTCACGCCCCTGTCCCACAGCCCCTCGTGCCTGTCCCCCCTGGCAGGCTCACCGTGGGCTGGTATTTCTCACAGTTCTCACACCAGGCTTGCGTGTTCTGCTCCAAGCAGATGCTGCGCTTCAAAATTTGGGCGAACTCGTAATCCTTGGCTGGTTTTTCTGGAGGGAGAAAGGAGAATCACGTCACCTCCCCAACACACAAACCTTCACTGGCTGAGCTCAGCCAAACCTCTGGGGTTTTCCTCGCAACCACCAGCCAGAAGGTCAAGCCCCAAATGTGTCTTTCTGTAGCCAAAAGCTCGGCTGGGTGGAAAGCCACCCCTGGAGCCGAGGCAGCTGCTGGCTGCAGGTGTGTTCCAGCTGGGAAAATCATGGATAACAAACCCCACCCGGTTAATGCTGCTGGGCCCTGCCCTTACCGGTGCTGTCGGGGTAGGAGAGGGTGAAGAGCAGCGTGGAGGACACACGGACAGTCTCCTTCCCACAACGGCACATGCTGCAGTTCTCCATCTCACAGCTGAACAGCTGCCCGATGACAGAGTCCCCCGAGGAGCCAAAGCTGCTGGGAAAACAGTGCTGGGATCAGCAGATTCCCACAGATCCCTAAGGTGGAGACCCACAGCTTGGGCTGCTCCCAAATTCCAGCAGATTTCGAGGAATCAGCCATCTGAGCAGTTTCCAAGCCCTTCTAGAAGCTCAGGTGTCCTCTGTAAATCCTCAATGCTGCAAACAGCTTTTAGGGGGGCAGAGGCTCAGCACAGGGTTCAAACATGGGGAAGCTGCAGCTCTGTGTGTTCCCACAGATCCCTCAGGGGCATGAGGGGCAAGAAAGCTTCCCGAGGGATGGGTGGGGTCTCTGGGAAGCAGCCCCCCGTGTCCGGCTGGGTCCTGTCCCCACTGCAGGGCCTCACCTGCTGCCAGCCCCCCGGTAGGCCTGGGGTCCCTCCTGCTCCTGCGTTTCCTGGTGCAGCTGGGTCAGGATGAAACGGTTCCAGCTCTGAATGAGCCTCCCCAGGTTCACCTTCCCCGTGGCTTCGTCAGAGTCTGCCAGGATCAGCCCCAGCGCCGAAGCCTCCGGGATCGTGCGGAAAGCCCGCAAGAAGTTGCTTCCCTGGGGAGATGGGGTGAGAGCAACACCGAGGTCAAAGGACAGGAGTTTCCAGGCTGTGAGTGTGCCCAGCACCACTCCCGTTCCTCTGCTGCCATCCCCGTGACCCTCCCTGCACGGGGAATCGTGGAAAGCTGAGTTGGAGGGAGATCTCACCCAGGCCAGGACTCCTCAGCTTATTCCTCAGATTTCTGTGGGATTTCCAGAGCTGCCTGGAGCAGGACTCTGGGAGTGGTTTGTGGTTTGGGGGCTTTTAGGTGGCAGAAAAGGGGCACGAGGCTGGGGGGGGGCTCCAAAAGGGGTCACGAGGTGGGTGTGGCACAGCCTCAGACGGGCAGGGTATCAAATTAACATAATTAAGATGAGAAATGGCCCAGAGAATCACCCCGGAGATGGTGTGGGCAGCCCAGCCCGGCACAGACCTGGCAGGGATCTCCTCGGGACAGGTCCAGCATGTGGAAGAGCAAGCCCAGCTCGCAGCCCAGGCAGAATTCCTTCTGGCACAGGTGGTTCTGGACCAGGCAGCGCACTGGCTCCAGGAAATACAGCACCTGCAGAGACCCAGCAGTCAGGGGGGCTCTGGGGGGCCACGGGGCTCTGGGTGGGACCGGGGCAGCTCCCACCTGGATCATGCAGTTGCAGTAGGCGTTGGGAATGTGGGGCTCCAACCCCGCAAACAGCGTCTTGTTGTAATGCTTGAAGTCAAAATCCTCCAGCCCAAGCTTGGAGTATTTGATGGTGACCTGAGCAGAGAGGTGACAGGTTCAACAAACACCTCCCCACGCCACGGGACCCCCGTGGGACCCCCGGTGCTCCCCACAGAGCCTTTTCCCCACGCCCCAGAGCAGCCCCCCAAGGCCACCACCACCTTCCTGTACTTCTTGGCCACCCTGTAGAGGTGTGGCTCCTCCTCACGCCCGATGGGCGACTCGGGGACTTGGCTGAAGTTGTCAAACTCGTTGTCCATCTCCTTTAACCTGTAAGGAATCTGCGAGCAGGGAGAGAGGGGAGGGATGAGCAGCTGAATGCTGAGGAGGGGAGAAGCCCCACGCAGCGAAACAAGCGATTCCCAGGTTTTCCTGCCTCCCTGAATGAGCAAAGGGATCCACCAGAAGGGAGCGGGGCCCTCCCTGGACCTGCACGAGGCCTCCACACCTTCCTGCTGGCAGGGATTTGTCACGGTGGGAAAGCACAGGGCAGTGTTTTCCCAAGGGTGAGGGACGTGCCATGAACCTCCCAACCGGGCAGCTCAGACCTTCCCTGCTCAGAGCCACGCAGGGATGGAACTGGGAAAACTCCATCCAGCTCCATCTCTTTCCCTCCCCAAGAGGAGCTGCCACCTCCAAACCACACCTGCAACATCCCACGGGAATTCCACCTCTTGTTCCCGTCCCTGAAAACCTCGGGGATCGCTCAGCACGCAGAGAGCTCTGTCCCTTCCCGGGCTGCAGAGCTCCACCCTCCCAAAATCCCCTCCTGGTACCTGGTTACGGAGCTTGGTCCTGGGGTTTGGGGCGTAGCCGATGAATCCCACTTTCTTCATGGTGCGCAGAATCTCGGGATCGACCGGGGGGGCTCTCCTGGAAACACCCCCCGAGTCAGAGCAGCACCTCTCACCCACCCAAGGACCCCTGGGTGTGCTCAGGGACTCACCCTGAGGGTGGTCCTGAGGGTTCCCCCCTCCTCAGCCCTTCCCCAGGTTCAATTTTGTCTCGGTTTGAGATAAGTTTAGGAGGGATGAGTTTGGGTTTTCCATCCCAACAAGGGACGTGCCACGGCAGCAGCGCTGAGCACGGGGGTGCTGGGGGCAGGAAGAGGGAAAAGGAGATTCCACACAGGCAGAGCAGAGCCTGGATCCCACCGGGATCTCCCCACCAGCACAAGAGAGGCTGGACCATGCCCCACCATCCTCACACCAGCCCGGTCACCCTGTGAAGAACTCATCCAGCATTTCCCAGGGCAGGCAAGCAGCAAGGACAGAGACTCTCTACCAGAGCCACCTTTCCCCTGCTTTTCCCGCGTGCTTTCCCCGGGAGAGGCCGGGAGTTACCGCGGCGCCGGGGCGGAGTTGGCGGCGGGCCAGTCGGAGAGCAGCGCGTCGCTGGTCAGCGGCACCGGGATGAGCGACAGCGGCACCAGGTCCTGGTTCCAGTCCAGGTGGGGCAGCGTGTCCACCATGCAGGGCAGGGCGAAGTCGGTCTCCCGGGAGTAGGCGTTGAAGGTCACCTCCGGGGAGTCGGCCCACAGGTGGACGCAGCCCTCGGAGTCGCCGAAGGCCAGGGCCTGCTTGCTGGCCGACACGTCGAAGGTCATGATGAGCGGCCCCACGGTGTTGACGTGGAAGATGTCGGCGGGGTTGGCCAGCCCGGTGGGCTCACAGAACTGGCACTGGCCTGGAGGGAGGGGAAAGGGGGATAATGTGGCACAGGGAGTGGGTGGGATTTGGGAGGTGGTGACACACAGGCCCCGAGGCGCTGGACGCGCGGCAGCAGCGCTGGGACAACCACCAGGGGATATCCTGAGTGGGAAGGGAGCCACACAGATGGAAGTCCGACACCTGGCCCATCACAGGACAACCCCAGAAGTTCCTCAAATGCCCAAATTCCAACACCTGAGAGCGTTAAGGACTTCAGAGCATTGTCCCAACACTCCCTGACCTCCAGAATCATGGAATACCCGGAGCTGGAAGGACCCCACAAGGATCAAAGTCCAATTCCTGTCCTCGCACAAGACAACCCCAAAACCTCCCTCCAATCCCCAAATTCCAACACCTGATGTCGTTAAGGACTTCAGAGCATTGTCCCAACACTCCCTNTGGTGACACACAGGCCCCGAGGCGCTGGACGCGCGGCAGCAGCGCTGGGACAACCACCAGGGGATATCCTGAGTGGGAAGGGAGCCACACAGATGGAAGTCCGACACCTGGCCCATCACAGGACAACCCCAGAAGTTCCTCAAATGCCCAAATTCCAACACCTGAGAGCATTGTCCCAACACTCCCTGACCTCCAGAATCATGGAATATCCTGAGCTGAAAGGACCCCACAAGGATCAAAGTTCAATTCCTCGCACAAGACAACCCCAAAACCTCCCTCCAATCCCCAAATTCCAACACCTGAGAGTTTTAAGGACTTGAGTGCCTTGTCCAAACGCTCCCTGGCCTCTGGAATTATGGAATATCCTGAGCTGAAAGGACCCCACAAGGATCAAAGTTCAATTCCTCGCACAAGACAACCCCAAAACCTCCCTCCAATCCCCAAATTCCAACACCTGAGAGTTTTAAGGACTTGAGTGCATTGTCCAAATGCTCCCTGGCCTCTGGAATTATGGAATATCCTGAGCAGGAAGGGACCCACAAGGATCACAGTCCAACTCCTGTCCTTGCACAGGACACTCCAAAATCCCACCCAGTCTCTGGTGTCCAAACCCTCCTGGAGCTCCGGCAGCCTCGGGGCCGTGCCCATTCCCTGGGGAGCCCTGTCAGTGCCCAGCCACCCTCTGGGGGAAGAACCTTTCCCAAAACCCACCCAACACAGCTCCAGCCGTTCCCTCTGTCCCAGCCAGCAAAGTGAGAAACCTGTGAGGTCTCAGCCTCTCCCGCTCCAACCCGAATCCCCACGGGATTCAACCCCTGACCTTGGGGACACCGGGACCGTCCCCAGAGGGTGACGAAGCCGGAGCTGCCCGCACCTGTCTGGGAGATGATGGCCAGGCGGGAGGTGTAGGTGGGGATGAAGCGCAGGAAGAAGGGGTCGATGTGGACCTGCAGGGGGGTGGTGGCCCGCATCATGCGCAGGTCGTAGACCTTGAGGAAGCGGTCGCAGGCCAGGCCGTTCATGCGGCTGGAGAAGCCGCAGGTCACCAGCAGGTTCCCGTGCACGTCGAAGTCCGACAGGCTCCCCGAGTGGGCGTCGAACTCGTGCTCCACCACGAAGGTGCGCAGGTCACGCAGGGACACCTGGGAGGGGACATCGTGGAGGTGTGCGGGTGGCACAGGGACACCCACGAGGGGACACCTGCGAGGGGACACCACGGAGGTGTGCAGGGACACCCACGAAGGACACCACAGAGGAGCACAGGTCACACAGGAACACCTGGGAGGGGACATCGTGGAGGTGTGCGGGTGGCACAGGGACACCCATGAGGGGACACCACGGAGGTGTGCAGGTGTCCCTGTGCCACCTGCGAGAGGACATCACAGAGGTCTGCAGGTGACGCAGGGACACCTGAGAGGGGACATCGTGGAGGTGTGCGGGTGGCACAGGGACACCTGAGAGGGGACACAGTGAAGGTGCGCAGGTGGCACATGGACACCCGCAAGGGGACACCACAAAGGTGTCACAGGAACACCCGTGAGGAGACACCACAAAGGTGGCACAGGAACACCCGCGAGGAGACACCACAAAGGTGGTGCAGGGACACCCATGAGGAGACACCACAAAGGTGGCACAGGCCCACCCACAAGGGGACATCCTGGAGCCTCCAGGAGCTCCAGGAAGAGCCCCAAAATTCCCATCTCTCCCTCCCTGCCCAGGGAGGCGTTACCTTGCCCGAGGTGTGCCCGCAGAAGAAGAAGCGGTTGGATTGCCTCATGATGGTGATGCCGGGCACCTCCACGGTGTACTGGGAAGGAAAAACCGGGATGAGCAGGGATGGATCCCGGAGCAAAGCCCCAGGGAGCAGCCCCCCGGCCCGGGTCACACCTTCTGCGTCTCCTGCACGGTGTTGAGGTCGATCTCGAGGACGTGGTTCTGCAGCCCGGCCACCAGCAGGGTGCTGCTGTCCGTTAGCAGCAGGCTGTGCATGTCCTCGGATTCATCCATGCTGGGGACATCCAGGACGCCCTCAGGCTCCTGCCCGGCTCCGGGAGGGAGCAGGGAAGGGATGGAGGGGCCACAACCACTCACAGGTAGTCGAAAATGATGAGGCCGCCCCGGGACGTGTACTTGAGGTTGGTTTTGGTGAGGAACAGGACGCCGTTCTCCAGGCTCTGGATCTGGCGGATGTCGTCGCTGCTGTTCACCTGGAAGGAGGAGTAGCGCTCCAGCGTCGGCCCGAAGAAGGAGGTGGCGTGGCCCTAAAAGCAGAGGGGACGGGGATGTCACAACGCTGTGTCCCCGTGGGGGTGACAGAGCTGAGCGTCGCTTCGTCCTCGGCCAGCTCCCGGCTGTTCCAGGGTGTGGGGGGCGTTCCTGGCCCTCCTGGGTGCTCCAAACCGGGGAAGGCAGCTCAGAATTTTCCCTGGATGCAGACACCAGTAAAAAATTCCGTCACAACCCCACAGCAGTGATAGGGGAAGCGGTGAGAGGTTCGTGCTCCGAGGATTTATGTGGGCAGGTAAAGAGGGAAAGGTTTTAAACCAAAAGAGGAGACTTAGGTGGGATATGGGGATGAAATTCCTCTCTGGGAGGGTGGTGAGGTGTTGGAATGGATTTCCCAGAGCAGCTGTGGCTGCCCCAACCCTGGAAGTGTCCAAGGCCAGGTTGGACAGGGCTTGGAACAACCCGGGATAGGGGAAGGTGTCCCTGCCATGGCAGGGGTGCAGTGAGATGGGCTTTAAGGTCTCACCCAACCAAACCAGTCTGGGATTCCAAATTATTCAGGTCTGCAGGAATGCAGAGAGTTTAGCCCAGCCCTGCCCATGTCCCTGTGCTGGATCCCAGCCTCCAGCAGGACTCTGCTTGTTNGATGGGATGAGCGTGTGTCAGCCTGGAGAAGAGAAGGCTCCAGGGAGCCCTTGGAGTCCCTTCCAGTGGCTAAAGGTGCTCCAGGAGAGCTGGAAAGGGACAAGGAGTGATGGGACAAGGGGGAACGGCTTCCCAGCAACAAATGCAGGGTCAGGTGGCATTTTGGGAAGAAATTCCTCCCTGTGAGGGTGCTGAGGAGCTGGAATGGATTTCCCAGAGGACACCCAAGGCCAGCTCAGATGGAACCACCGGGGCTAGCAGGAGGTGGAGAGGAACCAGCCGAGCTTCACTCCCCCTCCCCATCAAATTCCACAATCCCATCAAATCCCACGCCCCTCCAGAGCCTCCCCACAACCTCCCCCACCTACCCCGTGGTTCCCAACCCACAGCATCTCCTCGTGGAGGTCGAAGTGGGAGACGGAGACGGGCACGCCGACCTCGGAGACGGCCGTGTGCAGCTCGCTGTACATGCCCTCCATCAGGTGCACCGACTCGGGCACGGCCATGCCCTCCAGGGACACCCCCTCGGGGTCCAGCTCCACCAGGCTGGGGTTCAGGTGGGCATCCAGCACCGGGTCCAGCGCGGGGTGCAGCGGCGCCGCGTACTCGGCCAGGGAGGGGTTGAGCCCTTCGAAATTCATGGTGAATCCCGGCCTTTGGAGGGCGGAAAGGGAACTGAGGCGGCCGCCCGGCAACGCCCGGGCTTCTTGGAAGAGGTGACTGCGGGGATGGGAATGGCGGCTGGAATCTCCGGGGAGGGCGAGGGGACGTAAAGTCCCTTCCCCTGGGCTGTGCTCGGAGCCTCGTCACGGCCCGGGGCTGCCGGGGGAAGGGGTCTGTGGTGGTCCCAGGGTATTGGGCAGGGGTCCCAGGGCACCGGGGAACAGCCCAGGATTCTGGGCAGGGGTGCCAGGGCAGCGGGAAACAGCCCAGGATCCTGGGCAGGGGTCCCAGGGCACCGGGCAGGGGTCCC
>VZRO01003763.1:2218-17366 GCA_013397915.1 Daphoenositta chrysoptera
AACCCTCCCTCCTGGACCCTTGAGATTTGTCAATGTTATGCCTGTTATGCCCTGGATCCTCCCATGTTATTCCCCCATTGGTTACAGTTATTGCACCTACCCTTGTATCTCCCCCCTTTAAAACCCTGCGCCTGTGTTTTTCAATTTGGTCCCTGGAATCCAGACCAGATCCCCGCCTCTTTCCTGCTTGCTTCGCCATCCCGCTGGTGCGCATTCTGCCACCCCTGCTCTTGCAGCATTCCCCTGCCGGCGCTGCTGCCTCAGCCGTGCTGTGCTGGTCAGAGGCTCCTGCAGCCTGACACTGGGGATTTCTCCCGGCCACACACGCTGGGTGTGAGCGGTCGAGGGTTCTCTCTCGTGGTCTGGGCCAGGGCTGACCCCTCGAGCCGCGCGCCCAGAACAAGGACCTTCAGAAAAAGGAGTGTCCATGCAAAAGCCTTGGCCAGCTTTTACACACTCTGACACAATCCACCAGGCTATCAGAGGCTTGCATTCCCCTTTGCACAACACAGCAGGGCACAGTGCTTCATTTCATGAGACTTTTCTATCAAATAGATGTTAAGAGTTTTTCCACCAATATCAATATATTTTATGCAAGTTCTGATACATATACTAAAAAGCACAAATGGTACAGACAATTGTAATTGCAATAAAGTAAAATTTCCAAAAAACCCAATATGCCACAATGATTTTTTTTCATTTTTAAAGATACTCAGCATCTGTTTTGCTGCAGTCTGTTTTCTGCATATTCTTTCTTTTCCTTCAAACAGAAATCATAATATAATTGATATTATCAACAACTCATGTAGCTTCAGTTTCAAGCTGCAAACTAAACAAGAAATTAAACTTACCAAATCTAAATATGATATTTCAGCCCAAATCTCCTCTGCAACAGACTTAGTACAAATCCCACATTTCATTACCATAGCCACAGTATTATTGCAAACAAATAGTGAAATCAGATATTATGACCACCATAGACAGCTCAAAGAAAGCTTTAGCATAACACTCCGTAGGACTGCACTTTCTGCAACTATTCCATCTCTCTGGAAATCAAAGAGTTTAAACTGCATGCACAGAAAAAATACCTGATTTTGTACACCAATTCAAGGCAGGTTAGTTTGGTTCAAGGAGTTTAACACAGGCTGTGTAAAAGGCTCTCAGAGATCAGAGGCCCGCTCCAAACTTAGAAAACTGAACTTCAGTTCACTGTATGCAATTAATTGCCTCTCAAAGATTTGATCACTGGGGGGGTTCTTCCAGGACAGGTATTTTACTCGTAATATGCAGAATACTTCAGAGTCTGTTCTGAGTACAACATTTTTGTTTATGAGCCTCTTTAAAAAGGGGATTAACAAACAGGAGTGGACCTTGAAAATAATACTTGAGGTCAGCATGGTAATGTCCCACTTGGGAAAAGAACAAAGAAGATTAATTTTGCTAATTGTATTTTTAAAGCTAAGTGGCAACTTAAAAGAAGAGTGAAAATATGCCTAACTGGTTACTTTATGTTTTAAGGGATGTGCAAGTTGATACTTTCTCTCCAATCTGTACTCACCAAAACCAAACAAGTAACATTCCTCTTTCCTCTAATTCAGTCTAATGCTTTGCTGAGCAAGCTCCATTTCCAAGGAAGGCTGAGGAAACAAGATTGTCAAACATAGCAAGGAATCCAAATGACACTCTAAAACAAGTGCTTTGGTTCAGGAGCTGAAATACCACCAAGGCTGTTTACAATGAAAAGAGTGAGGTCTATCACTGACATTCTTTAACACTTCAAACAGCAGAACTTCAGAAGTGCCAAAGAAGAAAGTAGCACATGTACCTTTCCCTCTCATATGCACCCCTTCAAGTAGGTCTCAAAAATTGTTCTGGTCCACACTCTTGTAACAAGCATTTCTCTAGTTAAGTTAAATACAGTAGATCTATCTTTATGGAGAAAGAGGTAAAAACAGCTATACAACAGCACCAGCTGCCAGATATGTTTTGTTTATATAAACTGCAAAATTGTCAAGGAAGCACATGAAACAACTAGTTTGGATTATTACAACAGGTGAGCCAAAGAACAGGTCAGACACCAAAGAAAAAGAAAATAAACCTTGCACTGCTGGGTATGAAAATACATACCTTGAGGCATAAGGATTTGTAAAACAAAGTGCTGAAATCATTTTTATTACTAATAGGGGAAATAATCACTTTGCCTGTAACCCAACAACAGCACAGGCACGTGCAAGAGCAAAGTGTAGCCATATCAGCTGCACCACAGAAAGGAAGACCAGCTTTAGAAGATCCAATTCTCACCCATTTGTAAGGCCATAATAGAACAAGACAGGGATAGACACAGATCTAGCACTCTACAGAAAGTTTGTGAGATTATTCCTCTCTTACACATAGCAGAATTTCTCACATTGAGGAAAGAAAGAGGACAGAAACAAGAAGCCACCTCTGAAAAATTTAATTTATCCTCTCTCTCCCTTCCCTCTCTCATCCTCCCCCCTTCACCCTAAGATAAGTTTAACCTCTCTGATAATGAATTGAAAACTTTTAGAAATTTGATGTTTCTAAAGACAGGACACAAGCAAGAACAAAGCCTTAAGTTCAACATGGCACATACTCTGAAACTATTCAGGCACCTTAAGATGAGAATCAAAGGAGTCTATAGGACCCAGATATTTTGTTCCCGTCATTGATGCAAGTCAGAGAAGCTAATGATCCACACAGTAGCTAGAGAGAGTCACAGGGCAGCAACATGTACTGCCCATACTTTCCTTCAGAGGAAAGGTGGGAGAGGAGAAAACAGCAGCTGCAACTTACACACAGATCTGACCGGGCAGCAAAACAAAAGCTGCTCTTCTGCATCATTCATACACAGCACAACTCACCCTTTCCCTGTACCACTGCTGTAGATCATGAGACACAGCACTACGAGAGAAAGAGTTACTGTCAGACTGGCTTTCATCACAGAAGTGCTGCACTAGTGCAGCTGCTGATGAGTAACACTTGAAAACAACAGGTCACAGACTGCAAACCATAAAAGCCACTGCAAAGCAGAATTTTCTTATTTACTGAGCCACTCATCTGCTAAGTAAGTCAATCAGGGCCAGATACTGGCAACAAACTTTAAATCAAATTATTACTGAGTGAGTACTTTGTTGACAAAGCATTGGCTTTATCGTGTCAACCATTCTGTGCCAGTAAGAATGACATTCAATGGTGCTTGTAACAAAATTCCAATTACATGGACATTTCTGAAGGAAACCATTTATGAAGCCATAGCTCTGGCAGAGTTTTTCATTAGTTATAACTATCCCTTAAGACATCCTGAAATAGTATAAGAACTGCTTGAGAAGAAATTGCTTTTCTTTTTCTTCCATCACAGCATGAGTGATCTAGATATGCTTCTATTCTTCTATGAGAAACTTTATAGAGACAGAATTAAACTGCGTAAAGTTGATACCTTGAAGTCTAGTGTTCCTTCAGCCAGTCTAAATAGATGTTTCAGAAGAAAAACTGTTCAAAAAGAGTTTCAGTATCATGAAAACCAGTGTCCCACTTTTAGAAAATTGAGACAGTTATGGTTCAATATACAATTCTTGATTAAAGGAAAGACTCCCTCTTATTCATCTATTTCTCTGCTGAAAAATTCATCAACAACGATTACTTGGCAGATTTAGGGGGTATCTGATGAGTTATATCACAACTGCATTGCAGAACCATTTCCTAACTGGAGAAGAACAGCCTAACATGCCCATCTGTTTCTGCAACATCACAGAATCACTGAAACAATCCACCTGACTAATAGCATGTCCTCTGCCTATAATCAAAGACAACTCTGAGCACCTTGGAACTCCAAGACGAACTCAAGGATGCTTTAGGTGAAATGACCATTTCTCTGAACACTGAAAGCAAAAACAAAATACACAGACACTTCATGTTAGCTGCTTTCTTTCAGCTTAGGGGAAAGTTAGACACTCATACAAAATGGCTTGACAAGAGCCTTGTGTAGACATGGCTATCTGTCTCTGCAATATGGATCAATATTAATCATCTTCAAAATGAGAATACAGGCTGACATAAATAGGTGGTAGGAAAAAACACATTATGACATGTCTTTGTAAAATAGTCTCTAAAAATATCATAATGAAAGCTGCTTTGCTACTTTATTTTTAATATCTGTTTTTTGAAGCAAATTTTTCACCACACCATCCGGATCTGAAGCAGTTACGCACAGAAAAACAGAATTAAAAGAGAGGATTAGTCTTCATTTATCCTTAGTCAAGAATGATGAAGATTACTTATAATACTAGTACTGACTTAGATTAAAACCATGGTCTATCTTGAACCATCCACTGAATCACATGCTAAAATGGAAAATAGACATCTTTCTGATGAATGTTACCACAACCTGCAGGCACTTGTTGAAGAACCCAGAGGTTGTTAGCAGCCTGGGTGAGAGGAATATCTTGCTCTAAATTCCTCTTTAAAAGTAAGGTTAGGGAGAAGGAGAGAGAAAGAAAAGAATGGCAACATTGCATACAGCTAAAAAAAAAAAAAACATGGCTGAATACAGATTAGGAGTTCTCTAATTCCTTCAGAATTCACTCCAAGAAGAGACTTAAAAAGTTTATTCAATTCCAGAGTACACCAAGATACGTTCATATAGCGAATGATGATGTAGTCTCAACTAACGAACCTGCTTGCCTGTTGTTCTGTGGGGTACCAAATAACTGCTTTGGTAAAGTATTACTTTTCCTGTGGTGGTTCAACAGTCTCAGATAAAAAGCAAAGCAAAACAATGAAGTTTTTCTAGATCATGACTACTATATATGTGGTTTCTCAAGTGTTCTTAATGCAGAAAAAGTAATGTTTTTAAGGGTCTGATAATTACTTTTTTCAGAAGGAAATACTTGGAAGATATAACAGAAACACCTCCTGGATAACAACTGCTATCACAACTGTGGCAACAACTATCAATAACCCTATTCCTGTTATCAAGTCTCCATGCACCAGACATTTCTCTGCAATTAAACATCCGTATCATGCTGCTGTGGTACACTGGCAAGAATACACATGATCCTGTGCTAACAACGACAGTTACATGTTATTTATGGAGCCTCCCTCAATAGCTCAACATCTACAGCAAGAAAGTATGGAGAAAAACACTTTTTCTTCCTCATATGCCCAATGGCATAGATTAAAAGAAATATTTATAGTATTTTATTTCCCTTTCTGCCGAGTTACACAGCTGCAAGAAAAAAAGTCCATAATTAGGATAAAATATCCTACCACAATGATTTAAGCAAAGAGGCTCAACCTCAGACTCAAGCCCTGGGGATCTGAATTTGAATAGGATGTATTTAGGAATAGGAAATACAGAGCAAAATACCTACAGAATCTGACTGGCCAAACAAACTTTAATCTTTCCTTGTAAGCAAGCTGATAAATCTAGAAGCATGTTATATCACATGTTGTATCATTTCACCCGCTCTTCACCAAAATCTTCAGTATTTCGGGTAATTTATTTCAGACTCTTAAAAAGCATAATTGTCCAAATGCATTGAAGTCTAAAGATCATGTTTATCATCAGTTTCAAACGAAGACACTGCATGAGGTGAGATTATTTAGATGAAGCATGGAGTTGTAAAATAGAAGACACTGCTACTTCACCTGCTCCATCCTGGAGTCCAGAAAGAAATAGAAATGAAAAACTCAAGTCCTAATTCACAACTATTAAAAACAAAAAAAAAAAAATCAGGGTAGGAAAGGGACAAAGGGTAAAGAGGACAAGTATGAAATTTCCAGTATCCCAATGGGACCATATATTGATGTGCAGAATTCCAGGAAGTTGAGATTTGCTCCCTTCTGGTGCTTCAAGCCTTCCCAGCTTAGGACTGAGAAAATAAACTATTCCTACTCAATCCCTAAAACTCTCACTCTCTCTAAAGGTAACACTGAAGTCTCAGAGGGCTGAACCTGAAGGGCTGCATGCTGCAATATTTTATGATGATTTTTCCCTCAGACATCCTATAACCTTTTGGAATATCATTATGCCCAAATACAAAAAAAAAAAACCAAAAGACCAAACAAATCAAACTAAGGAACTTTATCAAGGAGTGGTATGCAGCAAGCAGGATCCCAAAGGGGTCAATTGCTCTATATAGTACCCAGACTAAGATTCATAGTGAGGTTTCTGTAAAACAGCTGAAAACAAGAAAAATCTTGTAGTCTCCAAAAGAACATTTATGAAGAAGGCCATTTAAAAACTGAGCTTTCTTCCAGAGGAGGATCTGGAAATCCTGGATCCAGAACTGATTTCATATTCATCTGGCAGAAAAAGCATGTAACACATGTTTTATACCCAGGAACAAGTTGACTATGCACTTAAATCAAAGACATTTGCTTTGTTCACAATGTATAAAACAGTGAGTAACAGCATTGGCCTGAAGAGGAATGTCAGTACAAGTCTCCAAGTATTCATTCAACTTTGTGCTCAGCACTCAGTAACTCTGGTGCAGGAGCTACTTAAATTAAAATGAATGCTAAAACTAATCTTAGATTTCTACAAGGTTTACATTAAAAACAAGAAAAACAACAAATAGATATACAGATGTCACTTATGATTCCATCACTGACTCTATTTAGCAGCAAGCATCAGAAGATGGCTGAGGTTGGAAGGGACCTGTGGAGATCATCTAGTACAACACTCCTGCTCCAAGCAAGATCAACTAGAGCAGGTTGTCCAGGATCTTGCCCAGCCAGGTCTCTGGAGACAGCAGAAAACTATCCAGAGAACGTGAGCAGACCAACAAGCACTACTGGCAAAAAGGCTGCAGACTGATGCAGATGATACTCACGTAAAACCAGAAGCAGAAAATACAGAGTCAGCTGTTCAAAGAAATTTAATTTTACTTACTAACACCTTTAATTATATACAGTCATTCATTTCTCTGCCTCTTAAGTACACAGTGGCCATGGCACCTTTTTACTGTGCAGCTATATATATAGTATCTACACAATTTTCCTGCTTGACGGCCAAAACTTGCTTTGAAGAAAAATATTACAGGCTTTCCAATCTATTTATGCATAGGCAAATTTACTTTCAAAGTACCACTACTACTGAAATTTATTTTATGATGAGACATATTAAGAACAGAAAACTGTTTTGAAATTTTTTTTTTAATATTCAAGCTCACCCAATTTTGTGAAATGTTAAGGCCATGAGAACAGTAAATAATCAAGCCAGGGCAGTCACTATGTATCATCTAGAATACTGACAGGTTTACAGCTGAATAAAAATCGGCCCGTTAAGTCAAACACACTGTAAAATCAAGAAATAAGAATGAGTGTCATACCCAAGACTGGGAAGCACAAATTGTGGGAAACAGGACCACCATAATCTTCGGATGTTTAACTGAAAACAATTCTATCAACCACACTGAGGAAGAATGACCACAATTTAGCTTCTTCCCATCTATGTTTTGTTTAGGTTATAAAGATCAAAGAATGACTGAGACAACAGGAAAAGCACATGCTTTGATAGCTAGGAATTCGTTCCAATCTTGCTTCTTGGCATGATTTATTTCTCAAAGGACAAAACAGTTTTCCTGTTGTTACTAACAACAAAAACAACAAAATACTAGAGACTATTTAGATGGAAGGCAAAAACCAAGCCACGGCATAAGGACAGTGGCTCTTCTCCATTCTTTACCAAACAGCTATATTGCAGCACAGTGCAAATTTGAGAGATGATGACAATGTGATGTTGTCACAAAAAGATAAAGAAAATTATTGACAAAAATCACTCATTAATTGCCAGGTCAGAAGAGAGACATTTTTCATCTCTGGGGTGACCCAAAGCTCAGATGAAAGCACATAGATGAGACTCTGCTCCCCAGAAGGCAAGCTCTTGCAGTTCTCTACCATCTCCTATCTTCTTCTTCTGGCTTTCCACGTCCACCTAGGAAGCCTAAAGTAAATTTTTGAAAGATAGTACCCTACATCTGTCAATTTCAGAGACAACTGTCTCAGGTACATAACTAGCAGTGTTAAGACAGAAAGTACCTTTTGGCAACTTGGCTGGTTGGTATTTTGGTGGAGTTCATTTTTTGTGGTGTTTTTTTTTGTTTGTTTGTTTTGTTTTTATTCTACCAGCTGTTCTAAAAACAATAGGTCCCTATTCTGCCTTTCCTTAAACCCAGCTCTAATGCAGTCCCATTAAAGCCTTGATTAATGCACACCATTTTCTTCCCATTAAGGTAAAGAGACTGCAATTAAATAGTAAAAAGAAAAATAGAAGTGTAGTTGCAAGCTAGGCCCACGCAAATCTGAGTTTGAGATAAGGCACACTTAAAAGATGAGCTACAACTTGTTCACATAATTAACTGCAGAAAAATACAGGAGGACCTGTAAGCTGTTGATGTTTTCATATCTTGGTTGCCTTTGCAAAAGTTTTATGGAGATAAACCAAGTTATTGGTCTCAGGTGAGCTGTATTCAAGATTCCTCTAGAGACACCCACTTTTTGTTAAAGAAGCACAGATTACAATCCTAGATAATATAAGATTATAGTAAAGGATTTCTGTTTATGCCTACAAATTCTGAGTGGAATCATACCAATCACATACACGTCATCAGTGGGGTGGGAACTTGCAGAAACTCATGCAACACCTCTTGAAGTAACTCCTGAGCAACCGTAACATTGCTGATCAGAGCAGCTACTAAAAACTGCCACTATGCATTCTGCCACACATTTGCTGACACCAGAGAAATGCCCAGATTCAGCACTCTCCTTACACAGCCTAGAGCAGAGATCTCCAATGCTCTCCAATTATTAAAGGTCTGGCTATCCATTTCACACTATTAGCCAGACAGCCTCATTTCCTCCAATTTATCTCAGCATCCTGCCACTTTGCTTTTTACGAAGTTATTCTCTTCAGCCACTCCTTATCAGCTCACAAACTAAACAGTGTTCAGTGCAGAGAAAACTGTGAAGAACTGAACCATTAAATTCTAAGATTTTATTCTTAAGAAGACACATTTGTGGGGAGGAGGAATGGCCCAGATTTGGCAGGGGAGCACAACAGCCCATATTTGGTACAGGTAAGGACTTTCTGCCCCCTTCTTTACTACCATGCAAATCAAACTAAAACAAAAGTGGTATCAATGATCCTGAGTTTATGCAAATGAATTTATTTCCCTATAGAAAAGTTAATACTAACCTTTAACCCTTGAAGTTAATTTAAATGAACCAAGAGCAGCTATAATACAGATCTATACCAGTTATCTATTCATTGATAAATCTGGCTACCATTTCTTCTTGTAACTTTTAAACAAAGCAAAATGCAATCAAACCAACATTACTACATGAGACATCCAATTTCTAAAATAATTACATTCATAATATATAGAAATAGCCTTATAAATGTAAGCAGTAATAAGCCCCAAATATCCAAAATACTTAGTTCGTTTCACTAAGACCAACTACATGCTTCGTCACAGTTCCCCTCACCTTTGCCCTTCACTGGCTGCTGCTACTGTTCATTTTCCACCAGCTGTTACACTACTCAGACCCATGTGGGAGGCAAATCTGCTTGGCAAGCCAGCAGACACAGCAGGCCACAGAACAAGAAGCACAGAGTTTACTGCTGGCCAAGCACAGTAGTTCCCACCTCTGGTGTTCATCAACACAAGGGAGAGGCCAGGAACACATAACCAGGAGAAGCTGCATAGAGAAGAAGCAGCTTGATTAAAGGCAGGAAGAAAGAACTCCTCTACATAATAGCAGCGAGGTGTTAGACCAGTTGGTTACTTGTGAAATCACACGCCAGCATTTTCTATTCCAGATGACAATGCAGTTGGAGTACAAGCAGATGATCCACATCATCACTTACACTGTTGTAACACCCCTGGTTATCCGAAGCAACAAAGCTGTCAGTCAAAAATAAGACAACACATCTAAGTACTGTCACCACCTTTGCTCTTCATTCAGAAAAATGTCTGTCCTTAGTGAGCTTTTTCTGTAAATGTGAGAGTGAATGCATTAGGAGGAAAACAAAAAAAGATAATAAATGAAGAGTCCTTCATTTCTACTTTTGTGGACATGCAAAAAGGCATGTCACATGGTCTGCAAACTTTTCCGCCTGAGATGTCAATCTCTTAGGAAAGCTTTGCATATAAAAATCACACTACAAACTGTATGTTTGAAAACAAATAAAGTTGGTAAACACCTTCTAAGTAGGGCATGAGTCCTAAGAGGTTTAGAAATCCCTTGTTTACTCTGAGGATAAGCTTTAACCATACATCTGAGGTCTTGTATTTCACATGGCTGAAAAACAGATGAAAACTGATAAGATGTTTCTATTTTTAGGTCCTACTTATATCAAGATAAGGGAGTAGCATAAAAGGTGACAAACAAAATTAGACATGTAAAATAATGCATAATGCTTTGGTTTTGCTTCTCTGCTCCTAACTCCTCTCTGTTCCATTATTCTGCCAGACTAAATGTGAGGATAGGTCTAATAGGAAACTATAGAAACAAGGTGTTGAGATGGAAGGCAGTCAAAGAAGTGATCACAGACAAGACAAATCAAACAGAAATGGGACAGCAAAAGTAGTAAGAAATTCACTAGGTAAAAAAGCATTGTGTTACAATGTTGGTGTATTTCCACCAGTAAACTTGATACCTGTAGGTAATGTTCTATTTTCATGGCAATGTCACAATGCTCTTGGTAGCATATAGATCCGTGAATGTCCTGGGCATGCATTCTATCTCCACAGTAATGCAACATTTCACACTGGCTAAGGTTTCTACAGAAATACGTCATTCTATCTCATTTGAACTATAAAAATTTGCCCCCTCAGTGCTTTTCCAGACAGAGGCATACATCTCACTGAACCTGAGCAAGGCCACATTCCAATTGCAGCAACAATGAATGGCCGGAAACACCCGTGGAAATTCATGGATCCTTTATTTTATCCATTCAGCTTGCTACTGAACCAACCTAAGGTTTCCTCATTTTGTTTCCAAAGGAAGGAAAGAAAACACAAGAGTACTGATGTCCTGAAAATGCCCTGAACATACACAATCTTCATACTGAAGTCCATTGTCGACACTTCCTATGAGACACTACTCTTTCATCAAAAATATGTAATGGCCTTGCAATCAGCTTTGCAATGTGATTGCTAGCTTCCAATTGTGTTTCTCAGTTCTGGGAGCACTTTAAAATACATTCTCATTAGTTTTAGATATTCAGCATTTAGTATTTTAACCTCTTTCAATATTCTGTAAGCAAGCAATTATGTACTCAAAGTATCCACTAACTCTCAAGACCATGCTTCACCACCATGCTGTTCATTTGCAATGTTAGACAAAATTCAACAAGCAATCAAAATTTCTTCAGATAATTTTCTTAGAAGGAACCTTTTAAAGTTAGTTAAACCAGCTGGGAACACTCACAAAGTTTCATTAATGAAAACTGCTCTAAGATTTTATTTCTAACAACTTGGGGTTTTTCTCAGTTCCATTTGAGAAGTGATACTCAGGATGTGAACACTGAACACTTGAGGACGGCACCAAACAGGCTACAGTCTATCCAAGGACTGCATCTTTGTGACCTTCAGGACATCATGATGATTTCTATGTCAGCTGCTACAGTTTTTGAAAATCCTGCTGTACTGGTTATAACCGGCAAGGTGCTGGCAGCAGAGGGGCTGCAGGAGTAGCTCCGGTGGGAAAAGGCCAGGGCTTGTCCTGCCCCAGGCCCAGCTGGTTCCAACAGTACCACAGCCAGACACAGCGGAGCCTCTCAGCAAAACTGACAGCATCTCTGGGAAACTGAACTGTATTTAAGAAAGGGCAGAAAATGCCACAAAACAAAATAAAAGAGAACAAAAGGAGTGAGAGACAGCAAAAAAACAGCATCAAGGTCAGAGAGGGAGAGGGAGGAGGTGCTCCACGGTGCCAGCAAAGGGACGCAAGGGACGTGCCAGGGAGGATCCAAGCCAGGTGGATATGCCCTGAAGGAACCATATCACATGGAGAGCCTGTTCCAAAGCAGGACCGCTGTCAGTGGGGAGCTTATGCCAGAGCAGAGGAAAAACGTGAGAAGGAAGGAGCAGCAGAAAGAAATAATCTTGCACTTGTGACCCCTTTGCCCCCCGGACCACATGGGGAGGGGCACAGGAATCTGGGGCACAGGAGTGAAGCTCAGCCTGGGAAAGGGGGGAGAAAAAGTGTTACTTTCATGTCTTTCTTTCTGTCTTAGTATCTGACTGTATTTTAACTGGCAACAAATTAAATTCAGTTACTCCAAATCAAGCCTATTTTGCCCAGAACAGTAACTGGTAAGTGATCTCCCTGTCTGTATTTGAAGCTACAATCTTATCCTATCTTTTGCCCCTGCCCCTCTAAGGAAGGGGAGACTGAGCAGCTGGGTGGGCATGTGCTGTTAGCCAAGGCTAACTCAGCACCCTGCACGTAACAGTTTCAACCCAATCTTTTAGCAGAATGCTGATGAAGCAAGAGCTCAAACCTAGATTTGTGTTACATGACACAAATCTCATTACTGCTGCTGAGTCCTGGTTCTGAAGTAGAGAAATATAATACAAACAGGCTAAGTGGCTAACAAATCTGAGTCAGGTTAAAGACTTTTTTCATATATCCATCTATCCATCCTTTGTGAAAAGCAATGCAAATCACAGACTTGACAGAATACACATTTTTTATGATCCAAATTGTGACTATTACTTACAGAATAGCAAAAGTAGTGACCACTTCATCAATATTTTTCTTTCTCTCTTTTTCTTAAAGCTCAGCAAACTCAGAAAGCCTTTCAAATGCAATCCATCAGACACAGAAATTTGTTATAGTGTCATTTTTATGCCTCCGAAATCCTACCTGAACTGTCATTCATATTTGATCCACTGCCAGGTTTTATACACAGACTTCTATTAGGGAGTAGATAGGATCCATCAACAGAACTAAACAGCATAAACAATACAATCAAGTCCACTCAAAACACTGCACCTCTCAAGTGCTGCATTTTATGAGAAGTACATACTATTTATTGCCTTATGTATCCACACAGACCTTCATCCTGTCATTGCTATTTCTTCCTTCATCTTATTTAAGCTTCATGCCTCAAGAGATGGGAACTTGCTAATGCAAAACAGCCCAAATAATAACTTGGACCATTAAACTTTTTTAAAGTTTTATTGTCTAATCCCCAGTTCCAAAAAGGAGATGTAACTGAGTCCTAGTAAAATAGCAGTCTATTCTTTTGCAATGGTGCAAGATGGAAGAGATTACAAGCGGGCTTCCCCAAAGGATTTATTCCCATCTATGTTCAAAGAGCAATAAACATTATTCCTAGCAATGTTGATATCCTCAGTTGAAATGCTGCAGCATTCAAGAGCTGAAGCCAATTCCCTACACACCAATAAATGGTCAGAACGAAGAGCCTCTTCCCATTCCCTCTTCCCCATGCTTTTAAATCATTCCTATGACATATTGTTACACATTCAGACAAAAAACAGATTTTTGTTATTCAATCCCAAGTCAATTTGGAAAACTGAACATCACTACAGAAGGATGCAGTAAAGTTCAGAGTACTTTTTCTTCAGTTAATTGCTTCAGATTAAGTAAGAACAGGGATATGCATCAGAGTGCCTTTCAGTTCACATCTCTTTTCAGGGTTGGAACAGAGGCACTGTCTCTCCTTGGTAGTCTCACTAGTTGATAACCTTGGCCTGAAATCTGTTAGGTACACCTGGACCTGGAACACAAACTTCCAGTTTTAGACACTCTCAACAGCAGGTGCAGGTATTTCACTAAATAAATTACTTTCCTCCTGTGTTACTCCAATACAAAAGAAGAGTCCCATATGATCACTTAGCTTACTGACTGTTTATGTTCTCAGTTAGCCAGACTTGGAAGCCATGCACATTGATTTAATCATTCATGTGCTGTCAAAAGGAGATAAAATCTGCATATGACACTTTCCCATGTTTTAAAGATCAGGAAATGTTCCAATAACTTGTATTTTGACTGGTACAAAATCTAGAAGATGCCTTCATAGGAAAATCACTGAAGTGTAAAATTATATAGATTGCATATTCTTCTCTGATATGCTTCAGCTAGGTAAAAAGCACACAGGTTAGAGAAATTTAAGTCAAACTGTCAATAACGTCTCCTGCCTAGGTCTCCCTGCCTGTCTGAAATACCTTAGTACATCTTGAAACTATGAAGATCGTGTTTCCCAACTAGACAGCAAAAACATATTTGCCTTTGCTTGAAGTGATCTCTTAACTAGTTCATAGTCTATCACCCAATGAAACTAAACATACCTTTCATCTTGTCACTCATGTTTTAGTTAGCATAACACCAGTGTCAGGATCACCACTCAGTTTTCTTAAAGCCAATGCATATCATGTTATTTACTACCCATTTATTCTTAAATTCATTTCTCTTCTTTGAGTCAGGCTTTTCCTCTTTTATTTGTATTTCTACAGAGCTGAATCATGGAGTTTTCTTCCCCATCTAAACATGCAAAGCTATCATTGCTTTCACAACAAACTTCCAGTTATGTCAATGTTATGCCTCATCCTCTCTCTATTAACTTATCACCTCTGAATTCACCCCAAGTTCTGACTTCGCAGACTTGATTGCTCTCTGAAAATACCTCCAGGTCCACCTCAAGCAGATGAGTAAGCTCAGAGAGGCAGACACTGTCCCCGTATTTTTTCTCACACAGAATTAAGGCATTCATGACAAAGAAAACTTCCCTGTATCTCCCTCGTTCATTACGTACTTCCATGCCTCAGAATGAAGCATTGCTTTTCACCTCCTTCAGTTAAACATACAGAAGTTTGTGACATAATTAAGAGACCGAGAAAAATATTTATAGTTTTTACAACAAAATAAATGAAGCTGAGCTATACTGCTGAGGCGTGCTTTTAAGAGAAAGGACGGAAGCCTTCCTACGACACGCTGTGCACAGATACTCAGGCAGTCACAGAAGGCAGGACATTTAGGGCTTTATCCACACTGTCAGCATGTGCGCCTGCAAACTGCAGCGCTGGTGATAAACGCCGTGCTGCTCCGAGCTCCGGGGCGCCAATGCACAGGCCCGCGCTGCCGGCCAGACGGAGCG
>VZRO01003763.1:17773-53851 GCA_013397915.1 Daphoenositta chrysoptera
CGCAGGGAGGACAGGAGCGAGGCAGGGGACGAGCCTGCCTAACGGGACCGCCGCGCCGCTGAAGGCGCCGCTGGTAGCAGGCCGGTACCGCCGGGCGCCCGCGGGCACAGGACCTGCCTCTTCAGAGCCCGCTTATACGTGGGGTGGGGATGGCACGTTCTGCTGATTCCATTCCTCCGCCGGCGAGCGATGACCACTCACCGCCCCGCCTCTGCTACACTTGCCCCTTCCACAAAAGGTAACGCAAATTAGTTCCTGCCCGTCTCTGGTCACCTCTTCGCCCACCTTGAAACCATTCAGCCACGCTCGCTCGAGAGGTTTTTGTCTATTTAATGGCGCTCTCCCCTGGGTTTCCCATCTTTGTACCCACACCAGGGTCTCTGCCGTCCCAGTAGCCGACAGACGCTTTCACACCGTGTTCCAGACCAAGCAGACCCCCGCGTGGCCACCAGACCCCATCGTGGCCACCAGCTCAGGACTCACCTGCTCCTTAGTCGAAAACCAGAGGAAAAGGAAGGTACAGAGATTATGCCCTATGTTTTGAGAAAATAAATGCGTTTCCAACATTTAGCTGGAACAAAAACACTTGCTGAAACAATTCCGATGGTACTTTGTATCTTTATCAAACACTACATCACACATACGTGACACACCCGTTCCACAAACTTATAAACATCTTGGAAAGCTGCTGCCATGTCTGATTTTCACTGAAAAAGTAGCAAAAAGACGGAGTTAGGAAAAAAATCCACACATTGCAATTTACTTTTCACAAAATAAGGATACGGCCCACTGACAGAAAGAGCAGGTTTTGCAGAAATATGGTGTAGCTACATACAGCATGATTTTAAATGATTCAAATGTCTTGCTCCACATCCTTGGTTCATACTGCAGACTTGTACAATTAATTCTTTTCGTCCACAGAAATGAGAAGTCGGTGAAGCCGATTTGGTTCAATTTGGTTGAGTTTGTGAGGATGACTGTCACAGATGATGATGAAGTTTCAGAAAACAGGCTGAAGGCAATTTTTGCTTTTACATGCATTGCACTCCTCTGGATCCAGCACATTAGTCTTTAGAAATTATGAAGTAATTAGAAATCATGAAGTCAGAAGTCAAATATGGACAAATGTAAAACTACTGGCTGTTCTATAAATAGATCCATTAAACATAAACATGACATTGCCTGTGGGCATTGGGAGAGTTGTTCACATAACAGAATTTCTAAGCAATTGTCTGGTTCGTGTGTGTTCACATATACTAGAGACAGATGCTTTCTGAAGTTTTGCTTGGTTTTGATCATCAGCTGAAACATGAGAAACAGGATGCACCTTTTTAAAGATCAACAATTTCCATTGAATCACTAATTGACCAGGAACAGACCCAGGCCTATACAACTAAAAGCTTTTGTGTTCCCCAGCTATATCCTCAATGTAATAAATATCTACTTCCAACAAATCTTTTTTGCTTCCAACATCCTTAGACCATCACAGCTACTGCAACTCTATGACAGGCATGAAATGTCTTGTTCAGTGTTTCAAGTAATTTACTTTTCATTCCCAGTGTTATTAAAAGCAAAACAACATGAAATTCAGATATTGTAATTTGCCTTTTTGTCAAGCTGCTTTTATAGTACCTTCAGGTTACAGTCCCATTTCAAACAAAATAATCTTCAGATTTTAAAAGTGAAATGAAAGAGTAGCAGAACAGAACAGTGTTTAAAAAATACAATCCAGTACTGCAAGACTGGAAAGAGGATTTAATAATGTAACAAAAGCAAAAGAAGAAATAAGTAATGAAGTGGTTTTTGCCTACATGATTTTTCAGAAGATCCAGAGAACATCAAACTGATTATAACATGGTTTTTTTACTGGAGAGAAAAGTCAAGTTAAAAATGAGAGAGGAAAAGAATGATAATTCAAAATGTTTTATATTATAACTACTAGTTCTTTGAGAGATAAGACTGTGAAAACAAAAGTTTCAACTTTCTAAAAGAGCTAATTTGCCCATGAAGATTATTCATATTGATTCACAACAATTTTAACACATTTTCTTAGCACTGATCACATCATTTCACTAAAAGCTACCAGCAAAAGGATAGTATTAAAATATTTACATTACAGTTCATCAGGCTTATTATCTCAACAGCTCCTATTTATGAAGTGAGACATCTTTGCAAAAGGAATTAGCACATTTTGAAATGCTTAGAAAATCTGCTTTAACATTAATGAAGCATCCATACACCTAAGACTGCTCTGAGAAAATTCCATTGTAGATGACCCATAATGGAATACAATAATGGATTTGGAATAAGTAGCATAAAAGCAATAGATAAAAGAAGCATGACCCTGCATATTTTGTCGATTGTCCCTTATTTTTTCAACCTCAAACAAAGTGTTGGTTTCTAGAAATGGCCTATTTATTACACTGTTGGGGCAGACCAAAATATACCTGTACCTGGCTAGAAATAGTCTGTTTGTAAGGTGAGGTGGCTGGCTAGCAAATATCGAGAGATACCTGGTTTCTGAAAAGGAGGGAAATTCAAAATGCAGGAAAAGTAACCAAGATGTACTGGTCAACCATTTTGCCTTATGCCGTCTCTCCCACTCCAATCCCCCCAAACACAGGGGGAAGACAATTAATGGATTGTTCACTGCAATTTCATGAGCTTGGTATGAAGAAACAGGGCCTTTCACTACACAGTTACACACTGTGGTGGTTTGACCCTGGCTGGATGCCGGGTACTCACCAAAGCCACATGATCATTCCCCTCCACGAGTGGACAGGGGGGAGAAAATATAAAAGAAGGCTCATGGGTTAAGGACGGGCAGAGATCACTCACTGATAACTGTCGCAGGCAAAACAGACTCGATTTGCAGGTATTAATTGAATTTATTACCAACCAAAATCAGAGCAGGATGGTAAGAAATAAACCTAATCATAAAAACACCTTCCCCCCACCCTTTCCTCTTTCCTGGGCTCTACCTCCTCCCCTCCAGCAGCACAGGCAGACAGGGAACAGGGCTTATGGTCAGTTCATCACCTCTTGTTTCTGCCACTGCTCAGGGAGAGGAGTCCTTCCCCCGCTCCAGTGTGGGGTCCTTCCTGTGAGAGACAGTTCCCCATCAACTCCACCACTGTGAGTCTTTCCCATGGGCTGCCATGGACTGCTCTAGCGTGGGTCCCTTTATATAGGTGCAGTCCTTCAGGAACAGGTTGCTCCAGTATGGGTCCCTCATGGGGTCACAAGTCCTGACAACAAACCCTCTCTAAGATGGGCTTTTCTCTCTATGGGTCTGCAGGTTCCTGCTGTGACCATGTTCCCATAGGTTCACAGCCTTCCTATGGGCATCCACCTGCTCCAGGTGGATCTCTGCTCCCCCAGTGACCTCCCTGGGCTGCAGGGGCACAGCTGCCTCACCATGGTCTTCACCATGGGCTGCATGGGAATCTCAGCTCTGGTGCCTGGAGCACCTCCTGCACCTCCTTCTGCACTGACCTTAGAGTCTGCAGAGTTGTTATTCTCACACATTCTCTCTCCTCTCTTCCTGGCCACAATTACATCTGTGCAATAACTTGTCTTCCTTCTTAAATATATGTTATCACAGCGGCTTTACTCTCGTCTCTGATGAGCTCAGCCTTGGCCAGACGTGGGCCCATCCTGGAGCCAACTGGCATTGGCTTTGTCAGACATGAGGGAAAGCTTCAGCAGCTTCTCACAGAAGCCACTCCTGCAGTGTCCCCTCCACTACCAAAACCTGGCCACACAAACCCAATACACACACTGATATGGTACTCTCATACTTCTCATAACCTGACAATAAATCTGCTAAAGGAACTTTCTGCACTAGTACTCCACACAGATCTATGAGAAACAGGTGTGATGGGCCTTTAAACTGGTGATAATGTTTAAGTTATAGAGAATATAAACTGACTTAAATAAAACAGCAATTTAATCTCTGCTAGGATATTAAACATTCTATAACAAGGAATCAGAAAAACCAAATCAAAAAGTACTTACATTTATAAAGGTAACATTTGAAAATAGAATGCTCAAAACTCAGAGGAGAGGAAAAAAACTCCTGCAAGCAAACTTACATGGTCAAAGGGGTTTTTATTCCAGACCGAATTTTTCGCTTCTTAGACAAACACTATTCACCACTGAAGTGGTGGGGAGTTTAAGCTTAACAGCCAATTTGTGTCAAAGCTTAGCGATGCTTAATGGCCAGTGTTGTTTCACTATTTAAAGAAAAAGTGTTTAATATGCAAGTTTACCTCATCCTCTGGTTTTAATTTGGAACACTGACCAGTGGTTTGTTGGATTTTTTCCAAAAGGTTTGTCTGAAACTGGTAGTCATAGTGCTGATTATTAAAGTTATTTTTCTATCTGTAGCATTCATGAGAGAAATAAAACAATTTTGAGGGAAATATGATATTACCAAAGACAGCATAGAAGTCCTTATTTTATATCCACAATAAAATAAAATAAAGTGAATATTTAAAAGCTTCTCCTCAGCACAAATGGTAATTTTACCAATCTTTTGTCTTTCAATTCAAATCAACATTGTAATGCCTATTAAAATGTTAAATATATTCCTACTGCAAGTGATCAGAGATGCAATTCAAATACTATTTGTATTTTAAGGCAATCATAATCAACTCCTACTAGCATCTGCTATTTTCTCAAACATGAAGAGCAAAAATTCTCAGGCCAAAACTCATTAGTGTGATAATTTCTCTACAGTGAAGAGCACAGCTCATAACCAGTATAGAAACAAAACTTTTACTAAGGTTTTTTTTTTTTTTCAGTTAGTACAACATTGGTAGTGAAAGGACTTAACTGTACAGTTCTCCATTCCTACTGAAGTCAGTAATCTCTATGAAATTTAGAACAGATCATAAGAAAATTGTTTGAGAAAATAATTTCACAGTGACATTTGTCTCCTTTTTGAGGGTATAAAAATGCTGTTTCAAGGGAAGTAAAGTCAGACTGAACAGTATCCACTAAATCAACAGTCTGACAACATGCCCATTATAAAACCTGACATCCCTGCCTCATAGCAAGGAAGACAGTCATATAAGAAATGAAATAAACTTTATCAAATTATTTCAACATTTAAAGGTTTTGTATTTAGGTGAGTTTATTTCCTTAGAGATAAAATACTTACATCTGCCAATGTACATTATTTTGTAAACCATTAAGCCCTTATGGCTGTTTGAAAGTTAAAATCATACACAAAACAATTCAAGAAAACTTAGGAACCTGGAAAGCTTTCTTCACAATGGACTTTTGATTTTGTAGTTTATTGCCTTCAAAGTGATTCAGTTCATAGTGCACTTGTGAGATAATAGGCAATTGATACTTAAAATGGAATGTATGCCTGTACAATCTGGCAAACAGATTTTTTCACTATTTTATGAAATCCCTTGATGTTAATTCATAGTCTTTTAAAAAATGACAGAAGCTAGCAGTCATTGATATTGATTGTCTGAATCCAAATTTTAATTACTAATTGTGCTGCAAAAAATAGAAAGTCAGACTCCAAAAGATATCCTTTTCAAGCCCATTCATGTGCAATGGGAGCCAGCACTGCCAGTGAAAGGGTAACAGAGTATCACTCAGCTGGCAATATGTATTAAAATCATATTCTTCCAGCTCAGTGTTTCATACTACATTTTAAACCTGCGACACTATGCCTGGAAATATCCTCTGCACCATAAATGCAGTTATTTACACACACCAAAAAAGAAAAGTCACCTCCCAGAATTAAAAAAGAGCATTCCACTTGTTTTTGGAGGCTGAATAAATATCTGAATTGCGACTTGCTCCATAACTGTATTTTTACAATGGTATGGTGCCAGTGAATTTGCTATCCTATATTAACTTGTAGTAAGAAATCGGAAGTAAAATGGGAAGAAAAATGCCATAGTTGGCTGTTTCTCATGTTTATTGTGTCAGTGTAAAACATTTCAGTCTTGTTCAAAAATCCAAGGATTTCAGATAAGTGCTTTGGCTACTTTTAAATTCAGGGAAAAGCCAGGGTAAGCCTCTTTCCTGCTGTATTTCAAACTGGTGTCCAACACTGCTTGTAGGGAAGCAGGTGAAAAGGGTCCCCGCACTGTCTTTGCACAATAACAAAACTGACAGACACAGTCCAGCTAAATTGTAGATGTGATCCAGATCGTAGCTTAATCTCTAACTTAAACTCAAAAAAAAAAAAAAAAAAAAAAAAAAAAATCTCCCCAGACAAACTGAACCTCAGAGGCAAAGATGTTTTCCTATTCTTTTGACTTATTTATGAAAAGTGTCCAGAATAGTATTCTGGATTTAAAAAAAANAAAAAGTCCAAAAAAGGAATTGTAAATAAAAAAAAAAAAAAAAAAAAAAAAAAAAAATTTAGAAAGATACAACCGTTTTGCACTTTATTAGGCCTCTGCTTTTCAACACAGAAAACCAGCCATGTACCATTTTTGCCTATTTATAAAGGGTAAAAACAAAATACAACATCATACTGCATTCAAACGTGTTGCTTGTTGCTGTCAGTATGAGCAGTTAAACCGTTTGCCAGCTCCATTGCCAGACCACCAGAGGGAGTCGAAAGCTACATATAACTTCGGAAAGTTTCTAAACCTGTAGGTAGCTTAAAACATGGACAGAAAATACTGTGTGTTGTGAGTACTATGACAAATGGCTAAGAAAGTTGCTGAGGACAATGAAATAATTTTAACAACATCATCAGCTCATTACTATACAGAGGCAAGAAAAACCTTGGTGACAGAGACAAAGGAGTGCTCAGCAACTATTTTTGTTCTGTGTTTAGAGAGAATGAAAAATCATGCATTTAAATTAGATTTTTCAATTATGTTAATAACTAGAGAGAAATCTTTAAAAAATTAACAGATCCATAATTAGTACAAAATAGTCTAAAACAAAGAGTAGCTCCCTTGGGTCTCATCATGTGCCTTTGAACAGCTCATGGAGCACCAGGGGCACCCTGGCGACACTGGGCTCATGCCTATGTACCAAAGGAAGGTGCAAGACAGAGGTAGGATACAGCCTGCCCAGCCTGATGTGACCCTAAGAGAAAATTTGCATACAAGGCTACATTATTATATTCCAAAAGCAAGGTCCTTAGCAGAGAGGGGAGAGGGAGACTGTAGTATCAGCTGGGGAAAATTGAAAATTCCAAGAGATCAGAAACACTAGTAAGTGGATCCAGTAACACAAGTGTGAGCTGCTATTTCTGCATAGCAAATATGAATTCAGAGACCTGGCCAGTCACCAGTTTCTGCCGTAACAACTGGCAGAATAAAAAAAAAATTTGCCTTATGTTTTGGAAATTAAATATCATGTTAAGAAAAGAGCATTTAAAAACAGATTTAAAAAAAAAAAAAGTTGTGACCTGTGCCAAATAAATTTATATAAGTAATTAGACTTTTTAAAAGTTATCACAATAATTAACTATTTGGTTAAATACCAAAGAGGCAGTGGATTCTTCAAGTCTTGATGTCTCCAAAACAAAGACTGGTTGCTTTTCAGGTAACATGAATTGGTCAACCACAAATGTCTAGAGACAACTGATTTACATTTCATACAGGATGTCAGGAAATCACAGACAATTCCCTGAAATCCTTGCTGCATTGTGCAGAAGCAGCATATGAAACACCAGGCATCACCAAAAAGACTTCTGAGGACAAAGCAGCCAACGTCATTCTGCCAGTGTAGCCCCCGCTGTAATCTGCACTGGAGTGCTGCATGCGAGTCTGGTAGCACCGGTTTGACTCAGCATTACATTTCTGACGTTCTTACAATATTCAGTTGGCTTTACACACTACAACTTTCCTTATCTGGCCTAAGTCAACCTTTCAGAACTCTATTGCCTAACACTTGCTCTGGCTGGTCAAAAGACAAACTCTGGTTGCAGCTTCTGAAATTCTCTAAAAATCAATTCTTTTCCTCCTCATATACTCTGACATGGCACAGCTCCTTTCTATGAAAATCTCAACTTGGTATTTCCAGAGAAGATTATGACTGAAACACAGTTCATTTAAAATACAGTAACATCATCAAAGAAGTCTGCGAAAGGTCTAGCATTTGTCTGAAACCACAGAACATGACTTCCAGTCCACTTCACTGCCCTGGAGATCATTGTATCTATCAGCACAGACAATGTAAGAACAGCGTATGTGCTTTTTTTAGCTGCTTGATAAAAACTCAAGTAGAAAACAATAATGTTACTGTGACTACAGCTAGTTGGGAATGGATGTGAACTATCCTTCTGTGGACTTCTATCTATCTTCTCAAAGATGATTCACAAACCAAACTTCTGGAGACCAACTACCAGTTTTCAGCCACTTACTGCTCCTGCTAGATCCAAGTACACGTTCCTGAAAATCTGAAGTTCCACATCTGCAGGACAAAGCTGATTTCTCCTACCTGCTGCTGACCTAACTCTACTTTGAAGTGTGAAAGATAAGTCAGCCAGCCAGATCAGGCACCTTGTTCAGAGTATATTTAGATCCAAGGCTGAAGGTGCTACTTGAGCTTGTACCTTTTGGTTTGCACTCATTCTCCCTGCCCAAAATTTTTAATTATTTAGTTATTTTAAAAACTGTTCTTTTTGTACTTCTAACACTATTCATTTTGTTTGTCAGTCACGTCATCTGAAGAGTAAGGTACCTATTTATTGACTGGTGCAATTTAAGCTGGGTATTTCCACACTGATAAAGAACAGTATTTATTGCATAGCCTTTCTTCATACTTTTATTTCCTCTGTATATTGGTCATTTGACTCTACAGTTCTTTTTGGGCAGAAATACCCATATACTACCTTTCAGGACAAGCAGAAAGACTACAGAAACCAAAGAGGTAAGTGGGTTAACATAAACAGAACGGCCAGGAAAGTAACAGAACTAAGTATACAATATGGGAAGTAAAAATACTTAATAATAATCAAAAACAAACACCATACACACACCCGCAAAACCAAACAAGACCTGCATAACCTACTTAATCCCAATGTGTACTAGAAAAATGTAGGATTCTTTAGGTATGCTGATAGCATTATACCATAGGACTTTACCATATATAGGCATTTTCACACATTTTCCTCCAAACCCAAGCCCCTGATAGTGCTGGAGATCAGCAATAGCTCAAATACTATCAGTCTGTCTTAGAGACTTGTTCAGATACTTCTCCCTACTGCCAGAGAAGTCGTGCATAACGCAACAGCCAATAAACTCCCTGGTAATTACCAATAAAACTGCCTCCACCCAAGTATCATCTGCCTAGCATTCAGACGTTTGGTTTATTTTTTTTACATTTTTCTGTGAGAAGAGTTCCCACCACAGGGAATACCCATGCTGTTGCTCTGCACTGTGCACAGCTCTGGAAAGAGCTTCTCCTAAGGGAATCCGAGGCTAACTTGTTAACAATGACATGATGTACTTCTCCAGATTGCTTTGCATTAACTTTGAAGCCAGCACAGTGGTTAACCACACAATTTAGTGCCAACAACAACAAAAAAAACCTCATCCTATTTTGAACACCATAGCCTGAAGAAGAAAACAGGCTGTTGAAGATCAAAACCTTCATTATAGTTATCATTTGGCCACACCTGAAGAGTCTGATTTGCCAAACGTTGATCATACCCTGGTGGTTAGAAAGACTCGCAAATAAGGAAAGGTACCTCCAAGACAGAAGCCCAACAACAGATTTTCCTAAAACCTGTGGCTCTGACAGGAGCAACAGGCTGGGCTTATTATCCTTCAAATAAGCATGGTTAGCTTTAAGAGCTCTAGAGACAGGAACATTCACCTGACATCTGGTTCCACTGATCTTCCACAAGTCCTGAGCAGTCTTCTAGAACACAGCTTTCCTGTATTTTTTCCACCACTGTATTCACAAAATCATCCTTTCTTCCAGTACTTTTCCCATCAAATTCAGAATAATCCTCTGGACTCTCTCCAACAATCCTCATTCATTTTCTGAATACTGGGCAAAATTAACAAATTCAATTACTTCTCTTGCTTTTTGATAAACTTCTATCATCAGGTTTTGCACTTTGTTGGCAAGACAAAGAATTTTAGAGAGGTGTATATTTGTCAGAAAGAAAATTTCACTGTAATCTGTTGATAACTGGAGTTAAGGAAATCAGGAAATCAATGTCCACGATGCTGTATTTGCCATTTGAAAATGCCACTGTTTCCAAGAAAAATTGTCTGAAAAATTTCCAGAAGAAAAATTAATCTGTGTGGTGTCCTTTTATTCAAAAAGATTTTAATTAAATGTGGAGAGCATTGCTCCTTCAAAAGCAATGGTGTGCAACCAGAATGTCCTGTAAATTACAGTGAGGCAAAGCACTCAGCATTCCCTTCTTCCCATTTCTTTCCCTCTCCCCACTCCCTGCCCACACTGACACAAGAAATAGAACGCCCTGTTCCTCTCACTGCAAATTAACACAGCCTGCTCCTTTATAACCTTATATAGCTGCCAGAATCTGTCACCAATTCATTTTTTGCATTTACAGCTTCAAAGGTAAAGGTAGAAATTAGGGATGATTTCTTCTACTGGGACTCCAGCAGAAGTTTTTATCTGGCATGAAACAATTTTGTAGGTTTCTTTCTCTGCAGGTGAATGAGATCGGTACTGTAAAGATATCTGTAAGCATCCATATTTGCTGCAGGAGCATCTTAGGACTGTCAAGGTTGAAAGCCAATGCCAAACTTTTATTCATTTTTGTAATCCTGATGTATGTTAAGATTCAAAGCCTGTTTTCACTTTGGTCCTGAAGTAGATCTCAAGTCTTCCTTTTAATTAGACAGCTTTAAAATTGAACTGACCTGCCACAGCTGCATACCAATTGGACTGACATGGTGATACATACTAAGCAGAATTGTATTAACACTTGCACTTAAAAGCAGCAGGGACACAGCACCTTAAGCTCTAATTTGTACCATCCCCCTACAGTGAACACATCTCCAGAGAGTGGGATCCTGTTCCCTCAAGCAGGCATAGCTTCAACAGGAGTAACTGTTCCGTACAGAGGAGTTGTCTATTTAAAGGATGAGAACTCATTCAGGAGACACCTGAGAGGTATTTGCTGCTTTTGTGAATTTAGTTTCTCTTCTCCAGTGCATATTAAGTTTAAAGAAAAAAAGCATATGTACTGTTACTAATGAGTAAGCTTCTGCAGACAATACAATGATACCTCTGCAACCAGTCACCTCTAGTAACTTAGGGACAAATTTCAAGCATTGTCCCCTCTTTGCACCATCATCTTTAAATACAATTTCCCCTTTTCTTCTCACTTTGCTGAACTCCAAAGACTTTACACTTGAAAGCTTTAACATAGCTGAATATCACACAGAATCCCACCCATAATTTAGATAAAATGTACTTGGTTAGATATCGTTTTGTTAGCAAATATTAGTAATATATATGCATATTTTGAAATGGTTACCCTTCCAAACAGATTTCTTTTGGTTATTCACAAGGCCTAATCCTAAATCCTTCGATTTTTCTCCTACTTATGAAAATGAAGCTTTGGTCACAATACTAAGACAACTATATATTTAACAAAATTTAAAAAAAAAAAAAAAAAAACAACCAAGGAAAATCAGGTGAACATAAAGGAGACATCAATTTTAAGATTTGATGCTGGATTTGTTGACAAATATCTTTGTATTAAGAAAGCTGTAACAAGTTTGCCATCAGTTTGCAGTTTCATGTGTTAGGTTTTCTGGCAGTTCCTGAAGCAATTAAAGAAGAGTTCTGTTTTTCTTTCCTTTATTATTGGCATTCCAAAGGAAGCTAGCGGACTTCTGCATGAATCCTGTAAATACAGTCAGATTGGCTGCCAATTTTTAAAAGCAATTTCACATGTGAATAATATGGATTCCTCTCTACCACTGAATAAAGTGTTAAGTCAGACCGGCCCATAACATCTCTACTTAAACACTTCTAACTGTTTCCCAGCCAGTTGCTGTCTTCCATTTCTATCACACAGAACATGAAGGTTGTCAAAATACATGTTTTCTTGACATTTACATTATTGCAGGTCTCTTGCATTTCTCCATTTTGCAGTTTCTGGGTACAACAAACAAGAGACTGTTTCAGCTGGTCTGTGTAACTGAAAGCATTACTTTATTATCTAGTGCAGACTACAGGAACCATTCTGAGTTTTCTTTTCTTGCGTAGGTGTTCTGAACATTCAGAATTTATTTAATATGTGATATATAAAAATGTCTGATGGCAGGTGAGAAGGAGTAAACAGCTCTGCATTTCTTCTTCTTTTAGAGGACCCAGTGCCTTGTGGGTCAAAGGACCAAATCGAGAAGTGTTTCTCACTGACAAAGATCAAAGCACTTTGATCTCTTTGCAGCTGAAACAGCCATGTTATATTCAGTTCTTTCAATCCAGAATATTCAGTCAACTATCTCAACTGAAGGAAGGCAATGTCATGTTTTGCCATATAAAAACTGGATTTTGGAAAAAACTGTCACTTATGGGGGAAAGAATGAAGACCATCAACTTAGTAAAAACACCTGGAATGATACTTGAAACATAACAAATATTTCAATATAATGAACTAAAAGTTATAAAGCTACATACACACATACTCAGAGACCTGCAGAGGTAGGAAATATGTTTATGTTGGACAACTGGCAAGAAAGTTTGCAATTCATTGTCAGTGAATAATACACGCACACAGGATAGTCAGGGGAGAAATTACCCCTGAAAATATCTTCCCAGAAGCCTCTCACCTCTGACTTCCTATAACCTTCTTCCTCTTCTGTGGCAGCTGCCTTATCTGGTCCTCCGAACCTCTGAGTCCAGAACCCATTTTTAAAATACCAGTTCTCTTAATCAAAGCATATTACTTTAAATTGAGACCTAGACATGCAATACAGCATGTATATACATGCATGCAGAGAACACATGCACAGATTAAAAATACAAGATGCTTGTGCAATATTTCATTACAACCAATGAACACATTTTCTGCTGAGAATTATTCTGTTCTCAGATGACTGAGAAGGGATACAGCTGTGTAGGAATAGTTATCTTGTTCAGAAAAGTAGCCATGGAAAAATGCTGAGAAAATATGTCCATCAGCAGAGCCAATTTGAAGCCTCAATCCATTCTGAGATGCAATACATGTTACACCCCACCCCCAACTGTTTAATGAAGTATTTAATAGGGGTTTTTTCATAGCAGTAAACAATAGATATACCTAATGCACCGATTCTTTTCTTTAAGTACAGAAATTTCACTAAGCCAGAGGAACAGTAAGTCATGTTATTTTCTTTGTACTTCTTTAAATCCTTTAGCAGAACTACCTGCTAATACTAGTATTTGTGTTTCTAAAAGTATTACAAAGAAATGGCTTTACCAGATATTGAGTACTTTGAAGATTAGATTAAAACCCACACTAATTTAAATCTTTACTGATAAGAAATTTGGTTTTTCACACAAATCTGCCTACAACATTGCTGACAGCACTGCATTTCTAACAGCAGATACCAGTACTAGACATTAAAGCTGATTGAGGTATAGCAGCAATGTGAAGAAAATCTGAGTATACACATAATTTACAGTGTTACATCTCTTCACCAAGGCAATATAAAGTATTTATAGTGCTAATGAAGATTAACTTGTACACTTCAAATTTGAAACAGTGGTCTGAGTATGAAAAACTTGGCCCATGGTCTTTACACGACCTTGAGTGCCAGGCTGTGCAACAAATTAAAACATTGTTCTGCCAAGAGTAACTACTCTCCTGCAGGGACAGCAGAACAAGAAGTAAACTTACTCTTGAGCTGCCTAGTTTGCAACTCAAGTTTCAATGTATCAGTGTATATGTACATCAGCAGTCGTTTATGTAAAGATGCTATTCTAAAAATTCAAACAGTTTAGTGTCAAATACACTTCCTTAAGAGCTCTGTTTCCTGGAGGCAGCAGACAGAGGTCATAAACATTTCAGCTACCCTGGGTAACTGCTTCAGAGCAAATAAAAGGTGACACCTAAATGTACTTAGCCCTGCTCAAAAGAAATAACCTGGGTTTTAATTTTAATTAAACAACTACTGTGAGAGCACAAGGAGGACACAGAAATATTCATCTATAAAAATTGTCTTTGACACAAGTGATGTATTTGAATAATTTCAGTCTCACAACAGTCTCTCAAAACCTGTGTAGAAAAAAATACTGACCATACAGCCATTATCTCTAGCACTTAGTATCTTGTGCAAACATTCTTCTTGTTTCGTCGCTTTGTCAAGGAAGAGTTTAAATTTCCCAACAGGGAAACAACTGTTCTGTGTTCTTAACATTTAAGTTCTTTCAGCTGGGTCACAATATTCCACATCCACCTGGTATCCAAAAATTTCTTACACTTAAATAAAATCAGACCAAAATTGCTTTTTGTTGTCCTCATCCTGAAGACAACAAATTCCAAGAACTGCTCAAAGTGCAAAATTTACAAGCAACCTGTTCTCCAGTCTCCCAATTCACTTATACTGTTAGCATAACAAGTATTAACGGTGGATTGTTTGTTGTATTTACAGCAAGTTTATTTGGGAGAGGAAAAGTATTCTTTTACAAATGAGCCATGTTCACTATTGAGATTACTTCCAAAGAGAGCATTCAGAAAGCAAACCTGAATATATTACATTGATAACTATTTTTCAATACTTTAACATCAGCCACTTAAAATTGGTTGTGTTATTAGCACATAGACTGATCTTTAAATATACTACTTCTACATACACAGTGCAAATCTCAATATTCACATCAACCTGGAATTAATGCTGCAATTACTGTTGACATTCACATCAAGTAGTAAACTATTTCACATGAGCAATTCCAAAACCTCAGAATGCCATTATTTATATTAAAGAAACACAGAACAAACGTGTTGGGCTTCAAAGCCTTGTTTTGATACACACAATCCCTGTAAACATGGATGTATTGTATTTGTCAATACTGATATCTGATATAATTCTATAAATAAAACCACTGATATAAACAATTTCTATAACCTTTTTTTTTGCATAGGGTTTGTATTAAGGTTACTTTAGGATAGAGACAGCTGTTAACAAAATCCTTTAGTCAATTAGTCTTCCATCACACAAATTTAGGCGTATGACAAGGAGCCTCTCCGACTTCAGTGGAAACTTACACATGTAAGCATTTGCAAAACTGGAGTCATCTTTAGCACTTAAGTTACCCCAAGTCATTGAGAATACAAGCTATAAAAGAGCTCTCCATAAATTTATAAAATATACTGATTTAAAAGTTTATGCTGATGTTTCTGTAAGTCACATTTATGATTCCAAACAGTTATGTACATACTATACTATCACAGTAGGAAATACTTCACTGTAGGACACCACAGTGAACAAGTTGTGAAGCACAGTGTTCAATATAATTTCCCTTTAGTATTCCCAGTGCATTAAGTTGTTAACATCTACACTACACAAGGTGCCCAGGTCTAGTATTTGTTATATACAATGTAAAAGCAAGGTAGAAAGAGCTTTGCATTTTAAAGTAAGGAATGAAAACAGTGGGTAATATACAGCAATTCACTCTTGCAAAGTACAGAATTCTCCTTCACAATGACCACAACCACCAAATATGGTTGATTTCAGGTCACTCAGCCCAGTAAAAGAGTGCTCAGCACCTCGTAGAAGAGAGATCTGAGTGCACTTTATTATAAAACATCTTCTTTGGATGTTATAAAGTGCAAAAAATAAAACATATATTCTAATATTTTACAGTCACTATTAAACTACTGTATTTGCACAATGCAAAATTCAAATAAGTTGGTATGCATTTTTATGGACCCTATAATAACAAATGTTGAGACTGGAGTTTACTCATCTTTAAAAAAACTTAGTATTTTAAAATTATTGTGTAAATATAAAAAGAAAATATAAATTATAATTAAATCTTGAAATAGGTTTTTTTAACATGTGACCATTTTCCAAAGCATCAAATATGAAATTTAATTTTCTCTTATAGTATTACATTTTAGAATCTGTAAAATCTTTTAGAAGTTAATATCTTCGAAAAAAAAAAATATTGTATCACAGTATTAGACATCTCACCTTATCAGATATCTTTTACCCTAGACGTGTTTAAAAAAATAAACTAAAAAAAATCTAAGACTTCTGTTCTCAGTTGTTTAGAACAAGATATGTGGAGTTAACTTTTTAAAACAAGTAAGAGCTCTATAGTGCTTCATTTTGATCTTAAAATTCAAATAAATGGGACAGAATGTAACCATAAATTTAGAAAGCTTTGAAGTACGATACTGCTTTGGTGCATTGTACCAATGATTCTTTACATGAATGAAGAATCAAATTCTATAACATTCTTCACAGAGCTTCGGTGAAAGCAGAAGATCCCAAAGTTCTATATATGTTACAGAGCTTTCCTTTCTTTGAGCAGTGGGGAAGAAACTGGGAGGAAGGCTGTGACACTGAGAAACAGTCTTCTTCCAAGCAGTACCATGAGCAGCACAGCTCCTCACCTTGAGCTTGACTGCACACCAGTAATTTAGCCCTCAGAGAATACAATGTTGGTTGTATAATAGTATTATACTATATCCAGTGATACCAAACAATGCTAAAAAGAAATGTATGGAAATACAAAGCTATAAAGATATGACTAAAATACATTTCTAAAGCAAAAGAAGTCTTCCTGTAGCAGCCTGTAAGCCACAGGGAGGAAGAGTGGGAGAAGACAATACGGGTACTGCCAAGTCTATAACCACTTAACTCCTAGAGACAGGATATTCTCTGCTTCTCAGTCGGAGAACTGGAAGATGGTTTCCGGGTTATTGCTGTCTGTAGGGTTTGTGGGCTGCAATGTCTTTGTAGGTGTAGTTTTACCATGAGAATGAGAGGAAGAAGAATGTGAACTTTCACTGGAGCTGCTACGTGTCTCTGTGCTTGTACTTGTTTTTTTCATTTTCCTTCTTTTTGCAAGAGGTGCCTTGTCCACATTCTGGAGACAAAATCCTTCCCTTTTGTACTTGTTAAAGGCCTGTTTAAAAATAGAAGGTAATTCTATGTTTTTCAGGAGATCAAAGACATTTTATGCCGTATCACTTACGAATGGTCTATGATACATCACAAGATAAAATGTAATTTCTTGACTAATTCCTATTGTAGATGTAAGAATTACGCTACCAGCCATTTTACAGGTACGTAAGAGCCAATATATAACATTAATAATTGGCATCTTCCTCTCTTTTTTCTTTTTACTTTAGAAGTATTTTTATTAAGCCTTAACCTATTTAACACTACATTTTCAGAGAGGACACTGTTAAATTAAAGTTTTTCTTTCAGCCCAAATTATGTTGCATTATCAGGACCTCTCCAAGAAATAACTACTTTCTTTTTCTCTCCTTCCTAAGAAAGCACGCACAAGCATTTCAGCGTAAATCTGCTCTAATTTTGGTTTATTCTCTGTAGAAGGTATCATGAGAATCAACACTATGTTTGTAAATTACAGCTGCAATTCAAATGATTTTAATAAATATACAATGGTAGACAAGCAAGTCCACTAAAAAAGCATCCATGATATAAAAAACATGAACTACATATATTCCAGAAACTTTACCTCAATTTAGTAACCATCAGGACAAAAAGTCGAACAGTTACTTAAGTTAAGTATAAAGTTTCTTCTCTTTTTTTAATAAAAGTTTGAAGAACTTTTAAAAGATTTCTTTAAGAAATAGAATATTTTTAATAGCTGGTTCAAGAACAGCACTCAATACCCAAATCCTCATGAATATAAGTATTCTCAAGAAATTTATTCTTGCTTCATCATTCATATTTTCATGTATTCAGATGTTATGAGGAAATGTTAGTGAGGAAAAAGAAAATCCAACTATAAGCATATACTGAATTATAAGGAGAGATATGTATTGTTGTTAAGAGAAAACATATACAAATCTAGATGACACATTACAAAACATAGCACATGACATAAAATTTCTCAGAACTTACATGGAAAGTGGCTTTGACATATGTGTGCACTGCAGCTCCTGAAGAGCCTAAGTTATCAGGTGTCATCAGAGGGTTGGATGAGAGCTGGCTGCCATCCTGAAGCCACTCATTGTATCTCAAGCTGGACATTTTAATTCTTTTGTTTGGATCCACTGTAAGAAGTCCTAATAGAAACACATTACATTCTTTAAAAGTGTGAACTATTTACCTTCGTTCAACAGAAATTGCAAATATTTCTTAATAAAATCTCATGCATTGCTTTAATGAGTAACTAATGTCAATATTTGTCCCAGTTATGCCACTATTTATCCTAGATAAGGCTCACACAATGTTATACTATCATCCTCTCCAGAACGATCATAATAGCAAAAAATTTATATTTAACTGTTCGATAACTCACATCTCTTTCCACACAAACTTCGAACTACTGAATGATTTCTTCACTTAAAACCTATCTAGTATGAAGTTCAAAAGAGTAAGCCTCAGATTCCCTGCACAATCCACTCAAGTCTGAACCTGGAAATCCCTACATTTTTGGTAGAAAAATTCCTTACAAGTCTGCTTTTACAGAAATTCAGAACTCCATGTAAGTAGAATTACGGTAGGTGTCTAGCTCATGATGAAAACATAATTAGATGCTCAAAAGCTTAAGGGGACCCAAGGCACAGCAAATGTCAATGAAGTAGCTCAGAAATACACTAAGTAATCTTGGTACAGGAATTAAAAAAGAGACAGTGGAAAATAAATAGTAATAAATTCATTTTCTGCAAAAGCTCAGCTCTTAAGACATTTATCTCATAAGCTGTTTTGGTTTTTTTTTTTTTGAAAAGCAAAAATCACATAGTAGAAAAACTCTGCTTTTAAATATGTTGTAAGAGTGAGTTCACTTTTTCTGAAGCTCTTCAGTTCCTTGTAATCCCACTAACGTTATCAGCATCTTCTCACATCAGAAAACTCTGCTCGGTGTACAAGCAATTTGTAATGCATTCTGATGTGTCCACCTCCACTCGTTGTTTGTATTAGAGGTCAGTATACAGCTCAAGGTGTGGATATTGCTCTGTCAAATTAGACACTTTGGTGCTGATTACAGTATCCAGATATTGTATGGTTCTCTAAATTTTATCTTTTGAAATAAAAATATAATGTACATTAAATACTTAGAAATACATACCTCGAATTAGCTCTTTAGCCTCTTCAGAAACATTTTTCCAAGCTTCTCCTTCAAAGGAAAATTCTCCCTTTTTTATTTTCTTCATAATTTCCAATGCACTGGTACATGTTAAACTTCTGTCTTGAGACTGAAATGGTACCTGTCCTGATAGCATCGTGTACTGTCACAAGAACAAAAGCAGCATTAGGAAACACAGTACATTTACATACAACTGTATTATTAAATATGAAGGGCTGTTGTTTGCATCACCAGTGCTATGCAATAAAACTTGGACTAGCATAACTTTAAGGCTATAGAAAATTTAAAATAGTCAAGACTTTCTCTGGAGTCCTTGTTAGAAAATACATTCATCTATTACAGGAAGCTATGAACAAAATATATTTCTACCCCATTTATACCTAATGAAACTAATCTTCTGTAGATCAAAACACAGGCAGATTCCTTCTCTGAATTGAAACTGTAGAAAGATTATATGGATGCTTGTAAAATCCCCTAGCATGCATATCTCTGCGAGAAGCTGACTGCATCAAGTAATTTTTCCGTTCCCAAAAAAGTTAAATTTTATTTCCTACTTGGTAAAAAAAAAAATCTGTCCCTGGAAAAGATCTGTCTTTGGAACATATTATTTGTGCAGCAGTATTTTCACCTCCCTTGAATTCAGCATGTACCCAATTTATGTGTGAAATCATTTCAAGTCTTGTGCAGTTTAACAAAAAGTAAATACATGCAATAAAGTTATAGTTAAAAACCTCAAGCACTCACCAAAATGACCCCCAAACTCCACAGATCACAAGACTCATCATAACCATTGTGATTCAAGAGCTCTGGGGCAGCATAATGAAGAGTAAAACACGGAGTCTTAAGAGGCTGATTATCAGGTGGTTTTAAACGAGCAAAGCCAAAATCAATTATTTTTATTTCTGAATTATCAGTTTCATCTGTAAATAGTAAATTCTGAAAAGCAAAGACAAAAATCAATACCAGCACTGGGTAGAAAATTGGTTATAATTATTTTGCTACATTTATTACAACAGAAAGTTTTCCATTATCTAGAGGAAAGGTGAACTGCGAGACACTGGGGGAAAAGAAGAGAAAAGTAAAAATAACAATACTCTGCGTTGTAAGAAATGTGATGTGTTTACCTGCCCCCTGCATACATGCAAGTCAGGGCAGTTCTGAGATTGCTAATGAAAATGGACACATAGCAGAGAACAGTGGAGAAAAGAATTCAGGGAACACTGTCAAGAAAAAGCTAAGACACCAACATGTCTGGAGATGGGAGAATTGCCTTCTTCCTCAAACAAAAGCAAATTTTCTTAAGTTTACACTTCCTTCTGGCGTGTTGTGAATGACAGCTTTCTTGTGTGGGGGACTCCCAGGGCTTGTCCTGTTTGTGACTTGAGTAGTCTATGGTACTCAAGTGGTAACACATTATTGTCCTGGGGACAATAATGCACAAGAGTCATTTGAAAGTGAAGGACTGTGGTAAAAAGGTACACCTTGGTACAAAGTGGTGTTAGGAAGTGCCCCAATAGCTCAGAGGCTGCACTGAGAGCTGTCTTTACTGGCATAGGTGGCAAAGCCAGTCCGGATATGTGTTCTGGAAGAGACCTGGGACCAACGGCATTCAAGCACTGGAGGTCACCTAACAGTCCAACCACAAACCTACTCCTTACACCAAGGTAGAGACATTGGTACAGTAGTCCCTGAGAATTCCAGCTTTACACGCTGGAATGTGGCACTTTGGACTTGAAGACAGACAAGCTGTTAACAGTTTGGAAAATATAAGGCAATCTGCTTCTTTTTTCCCCCCTGAGTATTTATATTTGCCAAGAAAGATACAAGAGGGAAGCTAAGTCATAGAAAAACTGTCTAAGCCCAAGATGAATTATAAGCTTATTCTACTCTTCCCTTTAGCTTCTAAGAGCATAATTTTGCTTTTGCCTTTACTGTTTAATCTATGAATGCTAGGAAAAGTCTCAATATTAGAAATCTGGTAGCCCTATCTAACTTTATAATACAAAAGGTGAATGACTCACACAAAGTAATTCATTTCAAACTCATTAACAAGAGTAAAAAATGATTGCTAGACTGCCAGCAGATCAATAAGAACCTGAGAGCATTCATTACGGATAAAAGAAAATAGCTACTACAAAACAGTATTTTAGTATTTCTGCTTTCTGTACTGTTGTTATAGATTAATGCACATTCAGAGAAGTCAGGTTTTAATTATCGTGCAATATGGATCTGAAGGAAGCCTAATTTCAGCAAAAATATTCATACAACAAGGATAAGTGATTATTATAATTGTCTTTTTTCTATGGTGATGTTATATAGTCTACAAGAACGAGTAACACTGGTTTAAAAAGACCTTTTTTAAGATAAAAATTAGGTTGGTTATGCATGGAAAGAAATGTACAGTCCAAGTATCCTACACAGGGTTCAGGTTTCACTGCGGATTAGGCAAATAAAGCATGTTTCAAAACCCTCCCATCCCCCACATATTTACAGCTATATTCCACATATATTTTATGGATGTATAAACAACATTCTCTCTTACTTGCTATGTTTTGTTGTAATACCTTTAGAATCCAGTTTACAGATTAATGATCACAGAAACAGTCCTCAAATCCTCTACTAAGGCTCAACATATGGTCACATATGCTACACAAACTCTTTATTCTTATGAATTCTCTATTTTCTATCCAGTACTTTTCCTCTGTTTTGTAGCCCAATACATGTGATCCAATTATTACTGCTAAACAGAAGTCTTCCAGTCCATGAAATTCAAAAAGTCTCATCCTTAGTTATATTTAACTAGGCAGACTTTTAAAAAAAGAATTATCAGTAGCACATTGGATGTCAAAGTTGAACATCAAAAAAATCTGACCGAAATTCTTAGAAAAGCAACAGAATTTCCTATATATCTTTTTACAGAGAAGTGCACTAACCATATCTATATTGGGAAACCTGCATATCCCATACTAAGTTCATGTCAGAACCTGAAATAGTAATTTTCAAAACAACAAGCAGGAAGGAGACAAGCAGATTAAGTCCAACTTTGTGGAGGCAATGGATTCTGCAAGCTGTTTGCTAACCCTTCATTACTTGGACTTCCCAGACATCTGTTCTTGAACATAATGTAGAATTGAAGACTGCCTAATTTACCATGCAGCTGAAGCTCTGCTTTACTGTGCCTTTATATTCAAAGTGGTAGTAAGACTAAGATGGTAAGAATAGAAGACAGAAAGGGGGGTTGGATTTTGTCCTTTTAATAATTACTTGTTTCAAAAGCTGTTTCCTTCCCCTGATGATGCAACTCTTGGAGAAAGTTTCTCTGACGACTTTTTCAACTCACACATTAGAATTTCAAAATAGCCCCTCTTTAACTGTTTACTTACAACAGGAGCCCAAGACAGAGATTCTTTCAAACTCATATATTTTGGACTGGTTTTCAAAAACAACTAGCAACACCGAGAAGACTTCTTTACCAGCTGAATTGGAATTACTATAAAATACCAAGTTTTTCATATCACAGAAGGTATGTTACAAAAAGACAAAACATCAGTAGGAATGATGGATTATTTTTTAACTCCAGATACAAAAGGAAAAGCTATTTCCTGGGATACGGTAGTTGTAATCACCCTGCAATATAACATCGTTACTGGATGAATCAACATTAATCTACACTATTTTCAGGCTTGAGAAAACACACATCCCAATCCATTGCTGGCAAAAGCACCCAAGAAAAAACTGGCTCCAGGAAGCAGAACAAAGCCAGCAGTCAACTTTAGAATAGTAAAATGAATGGTCTAGAAGGCAAGATGTTGCTGAACAACAAAGTATCAGAAAGCAGTCACTGAAAAATAGATATTGATAAATTGTTTCTTTTGGAAAACTACTGAACTCACTGAACTCAAATCACACATCTCTATTAGTGCTCATTTTGTGCTTAACTGGAAAAGAAGCCTTAATGAGGAAATTAAGATTAAAAAAAAGGTGGAAATGTACAGGCAAAGTACCCAAGCAGCCTAGCTCTGCTTATGAACTGTTTAATACAATAAATACACGCTAGTGAAAAATGTTCCTGAATAGGCAAAGAATGTTTTTGAACAAGTTACGAGTAGAGATTGCTTACAGAACTAAAAACGTTTCCTAACAGTTGCTTTTACTATGAACAGAAAAATATCTACAGAATTTGCTAAGTAAAAGTAGTAACATTTTATTAAAAATACAGAAGTAGAGCTGGAGAAACAGATACATCACATTCCAGACATTTTGTAACTTACTGTCTAACATATATACACAAGTCACTATACCTCAGGTTTCAGATCTCTATGGACTACTCCTACGTCGTGCATATGGCTCACTGCTGAAACAAGTCTGCGCATAATGTGACTGGCTTCAGTCTCACTGAAATGTTTCTTTTTCTGAATACGTTCAAGCAATTCTCCTCCCTTCAGCAGTTCCATTACTAGGAATGTGTGAAGCTGAAACAATAAAGAAAAATACAGTATGTTAGAAATTTAACATTACAAACCACTCACTCAGGAGCTAGGTACTATTCTGACAGGTTCTCAACGTTTGAAGAACTAGCACTGCTGCTTGTAGCAATTTTGAAGGCCAAAAAAAAGCACCAAATCTCATTTTTCCCATCAATCTTGCTAAGACTGAAGAATGATAATGTCTTCCCCATGTACATCCATATTTATTACCAAAAACACAATGCCACCAGCTAAATGGATACATTTGTAGGGAGACAAAATGGCTTTACTTAGGCTAACAAGTAAAGCTGGAAAAAGCAAAACTTTGGCTGCTTAAGCCTCTTCTGATATAAGGATATATATCTATTAATATGCATAAGGAGTTAACCTCTTAAATGTTATGAAATCCATTAAAAGCACCCTGAAACTTTACCTCTAAATAAAGGATTATCTAGAACTTGTGATTTTATCCCCTACAGAGTAGTAGCCAAAACTACTCCATCATTAGTATTACAATAGACTTGTTCCCAAAAGTTAAAGAGCATTTTTTAAAATTAAATTAATTTAATTTTAAAATTTAATTTTTTTTTAATTAAAAAAGCAATGGGTTTTTAGAAGGTTGCTCTTTTCAGGGGAATCAATAAGCAGGGGCTTCCTTGATTATAAAAAAACATTGGCACACAGTCAACTGCAATTCAAATGTCTTGCCATTAAACTAACAGCAGACCTAACAGAACAGGGAAGTGAAGTCAGCATTCTCAAAAGGCAATGGATGTAGGCTTGCCATGGCTTCTAGCCCTTCCCTCCCCTGAATGACAGTAACAAAAGTAGTTGCAAGCAGAGAAAAAAATTTCTGGGAAGAGGCCAAAAAGTGGAATTCAAAGCAATAGTCAGAAGGTGCACACTTTAGATACCAAAGAACAGAAGCAGAGCTATGCAGACAGAAAGCAGTAACACTTCTTAGAGCAAGTAAGGTGTCTAGTAGTGCTTGAATGATATCCTCTCCTGCAAGTTTTCTTTATGCCTTGGGAATAGCTGACAGAGATGTTGGAAAGGATAAGGAGACTTTTTTCACTAGAAAACTTCTGGGTCATCCAGAACTGCAACCCAATATTATATGGCTGGAATACTAATGTAGAATTTGAAGAGACTGATATCAGAGCATGTTAAGAACTGGAACTTCTTTTATTACGACAAACTGCAGAAAGGTCAAAACTAGAATATTTTCATCAGTTTTGGTCTTCAGAATATTGTGCGTAAGTAATCTGAAAGGTAACACCTGGGAGCTACCAGAAGTAGCTAAAAATACAGTGGGGATTGATTGGTTTAGAGCAGCCTATTCAGTAGCAGAGCAGTCTGGAGAACATTTTTTAAATTTAGTACATTCAATTTAATCAAAGGAAAGAAGTGTCATGTTCAACTACATATGTGTACTCATACTGCACATACATGCAAAAACTAGGGTTTTCTTGTCGTTAAAAATTACAGTACAGAGAGTGTATCCTCTCAGCTCATATTAGAAGTGCTCTCTGCATGAGCTCTCTGCTGGCCCCGGTATAAACAGCATGAGGGGGACAGACTGGGATATGTGAAGAGGCAAGAGACCCCTTGCTCCATTACCAAATCATAGACCAGAACTACAGAGAAGTCTAGGCTGAAGGGAGCTCTACATGACATCTGGTCCAAACCCTAGCTCAAACCAGGACCAACCTCCAATTCAGATCAACTTATGGTTTATTACATGCTGTGGAGTTTGCATTACACTAAAGGAAAAAGACAATTAAGGTATCTAAATAAACTGATCTTAATATATTTTCAAATAGAGGCTCTACTTTCACATTTTGTAACTTGGCAAGCTATTTCATTATCTCCAATAAGTTACTAATGTGTAGGGAAAGGTGCTAGAAATATAATCTTCATATGCAACATTTCTAAATTAATTCACAAATACTATTTTAAGATTTATGATGACCCTGGGGGAAAGGTGATGACACATTTCAGTATCACAGATACAGAAACTGGGCCACAAACACATTGTATGGTGGTTAACAAAGACAATCAAGAACAGAACAACGAACAGAATCCAAGCCTCTAATTTTTTTGCATACTGTTTTGATTTGCTAGTGTAACTGCAAGATCATTTGAATGCAGAATTTCTGCTTCATCTTCTATACTGACTAGACAAAAGCCCTAGCAAAAAAAGCTGCCTCCACAGTGACAGTATGCTTAAGTCCAAAAAGTTCTTGGGAAAACACATGGCGATGTGTTTGGTAGGAGCTGATTATGGTTTCTTCAAAATACCTGGTCATGAAAAACTTCATGTAACTTCACTACATTCGGGTGTCCTTCGCAGAGTCTCAGAGCTGTTATTTCTCTCTGGGTGTTGGCTTCCATTCTGGAAAAATTGAGCAGTCATTTTGTACCAATTTTACTGAGCAAATTGCACATTCCAACTGTTATTTTTTAACTGCTTGCAATCCAGATTTTTTTACTACTACAACCACTTGAACACAATTAAATGCATATTAAAAGTGGAGAAAAACTCGCCCCATAACCCTGCAATTTAGTACATTAAAAAACCCACACCAAATTCAAACAATGTTTTTAATGCAATTGCAACTTCCTACAGCAAAAGCTTGTGTGGTATTGCAGAATAGTTTCTATCTAAAACAAACCATGCCCTTAGTCCAGAGCAATTTGACTTCACCTCTGTTGCTACCAGTATTTGTTTGTTCACCTTTATCTTGGCCCAATCCTATTCCATTCTTAATGGGGACAAGTACTTCCAAAATGGTATGGAAAATATGAGCTCTACTAGAAAAAGAGAAACATCATCCATATATGAATTGTGTTATGCAAATGAACCCCTAAACAGACCACTGTAAAAATCTTAAATGAAGAGGTAAGAGACTACCCCCAGAGAAAAATCATTGCTTGAGTTCTCTTTCAAGTACTGAAATCTATAGCCATAAAAAGTGAAACTGGTGATTGTTATAAAAGCTACATGAATGGTGACAGAGTAAAATATTTTTTCCCCCTAATTAGATATATTGATTTATTTTTGGCAAGTAATGCCTGAAAATTTTTGCCAAAACCCTCTCCAAGAAAGGCTAATCCTGTACTGACTTAGAGAATGGCTTTACGGGTAACAGATACAGATAGAATCTCTCACCACACATGTTCTTAACTTTTTGGTTGCCTTTTTTTTCCTAATTAGGACAAGAACCACGATGAGAATTCTGCGCAAGAGAATTCTGCCTTTCTTGTAGGCTTCATATAATCAACAAGTAAACTAAGCCGTTCCACCTGCATCTCTGCTGCTAAAGTTTTTTAACTGCAAGTGACTTCAGGTCCTCAAGGAATTAAAAAACCTGACTCTGAGAGTCTTTCCCCCTAAACTACTATTGGAAGGAAGTAGACCTTGGAAACAGATGAAAAAGGTTCAGCATCATGAGCATAAACCTTTGAAATTTGTAGGTCAGCTTTCCTAAATACTTCCTCTCAGTAAATTGTTACCATCTCAGATTTTAAACAACCTTCTGAGAAACAAACGGGATGTTCTAATACAGTAACTCAAGCAAGTTTACAGGGGTCCATTGTTTCAGTGGTCATCAAGACACACAGATAAACCTAAAATTGTTGGCTGGGGGCAGGTACAGCACTATTAAAAGGCCACATCACAGAGGAACTGTTCATCTCAGCTTTCACGTCAAGTATCATGAAAAGATTTCCCTAGGTCTAAGACTCCCTTTTTGGGCACATTTGCCTGGTAGGAGTGAAAGACTGACTTTGAGGCAAAGAAGTTGCTAGAAACTTCTTATACTTTTCCTTTTAGCAAGATTTACTGGTGTGATCCTCAGAGCAGTATTACTTACAGATTCTTATTCAAGTTGGGTTTTGGCCAACTGTTCAGAGTGTGGGTTTACTGGTAACTCTAAATACTGTACAAACATGCTGAGTCTGCTCACACCCTTCAATCCTAAAAAAAATTTTTTACATCTCTGTATACAGATCACTTCTTACCTTCTTTTAGCCTGAGCTACCAAGATGAAGGAGAAAGAGCAGAAGAACCCATGAGTAATATAATTTAGGGACATAATTTCTAAAAGTTAAGTTCCAGGGGAAAAGTCAATACTAGTCTGCTCACTGTTATCCAGAAACAAAACACACATTATCTTAGGATGAGATGGGAGCACTAAACTACAGCTCGGCCGGTACCACAGGAAAAACCTGTGAGTGTTGGCAGAGATTTCCACATTAAAATACTCAATGTCTACCACACACTACTTGTTTAAGGTCTCATTATAATGAGTAAAATTCTCGTGAATCCATCTTACAGGGTGAACTAGTTCACTGTAACATGCATACCTAGAGTAGGATTCAGTGACCTAAGCATAGGAAGGAAGAGCCTGGAAGACATCAGCCATGAAGACATCTACAAAAAGGTAGTAGCCACAAGACTGGTGGGAACTGGAGGACAGAGAAGACACCAACAGATGCTAAAATGGCACTACGTAGACGTCTATGTTTAAGTTACTGAATCCCACTTCTAGTGTAAGACAGTTTTAGGTAGGCCTCCATTATTTGGCAGACCTCAGAAAACTAACTCAGACACCTACACCTGGGCTTCTTGTTCTTGAACTTACCCTATTCAAAAAGCATATGATGAAACACTTAAGTCTGATGGACAGCTTCTTCTAGAGTCTGGAAAAACAGAGGTACAGCCAAATGTCTTGGACAAGAGATCACCGTGAACTATCATTCTGATAGCAGAACATTCCTACTTTCTTGCCAGCATTCTATAACACACTAGGGATGTACTTACTAATGCACTCTGTAAAATGAAGGCAAAAATCCATCTGCTCCTCAAAGAATCTCTTATCTTTATTTTTCTCTGGGCAGAAGCTCCCAGAGATATCCATTCTGGAAGAGAACCAGATGGTACCCGTGTACAAAACAAGTCAGCTGCTTCCACTGTGGTGTTCTCTTCAGAACACTCAGGAAACAAGATGCAACTTACAATTCCATAGTCTAATTCCATTTTAAACACACACACAAAATTAGATCTGAGGCAACCCACACTGCAGACCATTCTTAAAAGTAGAATCCTAGGCAATCAATTGGGCTGCCTAGGAGAGGGAGCTAGCGTAAGCCTATATTCCGTTCACTTCAGTCTCAAGACAAAGGAGCCTCATACCTTACTTGTTAGGAGCAAAATCAGGGGAAATAACGGTAGAATACAACTAGGAACCAGAAAAGTACTCTCTAGGTTTCTTCTTGTGTCCCAACAAGAATAACATTTTATTTCAAAAGACTCATAAAGGTCATAAGGTTGCAATAAGTTTCTGTAGATTCATAGAAAAGGAAATAATTTAAAAGTTACTTTTCCACTTCCAAAAATGTAGTGAACATTATTCTACTCCATGGGTGACAGTAAGCAAAGAAAATATTTTTATTGTCTTATAGAATATTTATACCTTTTGCTAATTATTTTTACTGCATACTCTTGGCTAGTTTTCTTGTGTAAGCACTTTCGACAAATGGAAAAACTTCCTTCTCCCAATGGTTTCTCTTTCAGATCCAGTTCATAATGATGATAAAATGGAGAGTCCTGTTAGGAAACTGTCTGTATTTAGTTTTGCAGAATACTTTTAGTATACACAGTCAAATACAAAGAGTAAAGTTCCATGAGAATTTTTCATCTACATTTAAAATTGTAAGAGCTCTCTTTTTAATAAAATATAATCTTAAATTTTATTTAATAAAATGCATAAACATTATTCTAACAATCAAAGGGTAAAGCTTACATTACATTAAACAAACAATCACTAAATAAATCATTACTATTACAACAGCTGAAGATACAAAATATTCAGACAAACAGGATCAAAGATGATCATACATACATTTATCCACAAAACTATGTGCTCATTTGAGGACATCACAATAGCATGTGGTCTTATAAGGCTTCACACAAGTATACACTCTTTTGGGTAAATATAACATAGAAGGAATTACAATATAATTAAAGTAGCTTCAAAAATATCTACAATGGTTGGCTGAATAAGAACTATCAGGAGTTATTATTATTATTATTATTACTATACTTCAGTCTTCTGGAAAACTAGACAATCATCTCATTTTTCAGATTAAACGTCAACCACTTTTTAATAGTATCACATGCAAGGTTTGATGGACCATCAGATGCTTGGATCATCTGAGGAGCAATTACAGAGAATTGATAAATGAATGATGTCTATTTTGTAATCTGTAGCCTAGGTTGTGATTGCTGCTTGGGAAGTTATACACAGTTTTAATTTAACCAAATTAATTTAGGTCTTGATATTATTATTACCTTCATCATAGCACTTCTGGCAATAGTTGTAGTTCCAGGTCGCTCATCCCCCACATAGAACTGAAAAGGATCTACTGTAGCTGCATTGCGTTTAAACAAAATAGAAGGTGCAACGAAAGAATATCCCTATGAAATTAAAACATCAGAAAAGGGTACATCTTGATACTGTTGCACATAAACTATCATAATACATATGAAACATCAGAAGTTTCAGAAGAATTTTTCAAAGAAATCAGAATTTTTGTATCATAATGGAAAAATTGTAACTTTCTCTGTTCAACATGAACAGGTACCTTCCTGGAATTAGTTACATGATCCTCCACAGTTAAAGACAAAACAATAATACAAGAATTCTAATTAATGCTAACCTGGCTTAGCTACAATTGCTTTACAATAGGGATACAGACTGGTATTTCAAACTAGCCAGCTTCCCAGGACACCCTTAAAGTTAAGGCTTGAAATAGTTTCTATATTGTAAGGTAAGCATCAAACAATTTTAAATGGACAAGCACAAAAAACTTTATATTAATTATGTGCCCAGTTTGAGTATCATAACAACAGCTGTGTCTACCCCTGTAGGGTGAATCAGATGGTATTCTGACACACATAACCTGCTTGCTACAGGCACTGAGAATCTAACAAGTTCCAAAATACGATGCTACATTCCTGTACCCTAAGGATTAAGCTGCTCAAAAGCAGACATTAAAAAACAACAAAGCACAAGGAAGGGGAGAAGAGAAAGCAATCCAAACTGCTGTTCACCTCTGCAGCTTTGGTACCAAGTTGACTGCACATGAGCTGTTTATGCGCATTTGACATCCAGACTATGCAGTCTAAGAAGGGATCACTCTTTAATAGCATGGAGGGAACAGTAAGGAAAGCTTTGTTACTCATCTCTATACATCAGTCTAATAACTAGAGCACTCCTACAAAACGTGGAGGACCTGCTTTCAGCTCTGCAGGTAGCTCCCACTTTCCAAAGGATTACTTCAATTAGCGCATAATGTGGAAATGGGTGAACTACATTGCTCTTGCCGAAGGTGGCGGCCCAGGCTGATGGAGTCAAGATGACAAGACTCATAAGGTATGAAGAATCAATAAAGAACAGACTGACTTTAGTCCAGCAAGTAGGACATTCAGCTGGGAATGGAGAGACAAGGAATTTTGTATTTGCAATAGGACTGTTTCCACTTCGCACATTTTGCAATTGTTGAACAAAAAGCCCTGGCAACTAGGACTAGAAATTACACAATTTATTCCAAGAACTTGGAGGCAGGAGGTAAAAAAAAGCTAGCTATACATGGGGAATTGTTCAATAATTTTTTTTAAAATTAATTTGATTTCTTAAAATACCTGAAATATTCTTTCTGAAGTCTGAGGGGTTGCTGCAGGAGAGTATGTTGGATCCATTTCTGTAAACTCCTCTGCAAAATTACTGACATCCAATTCATCTCTGATTACTGGTTTAAATGGAGCTGGTATTTTTTTGGCAGCTAAGTCCTCCCAATTCATATTCTAAACAAAAAACAGGAAAGTAAGTTGGAACGAAACAAAAATTTAACAGAAAGAGATACTGGAAAGAGAGACTTGTCCAGACACACAGTCCTAACTCTATTTGCTATTTGTCACAGGCAGATTAAAAAGATTCAAATTATGCTCTACTAATTTACTTAGGTAAAGCCAAACAGTATCATACTTATTTGTAAGTAGACAGAATTCAATCAAAAAGAAAATCAACGTAATTAAATTTAACAGTGGAGATGAGCCAAACAATTAGCATGATGGTCCTTGAATTTCTTCCTCTTTTTCAGAATAAGCAATATTTATATTTTTGTAAGCTGTAGTGCATGCATGTAGTATATTCAACTTTTCATTACCAATTTCTATGCTTAATTACTGATGTCAGCTTTCAGAGCCCTGAGAGCACAAACCTCCAAATTCTCACTTAAAAGCATGACTAGAAAGAGGAAACATAGAAATAGCAGTTATGAGAAAACTGCCCTGTTACTGTAAAGGACTGGAACTGAAATTAAGAATAGAAAGTGTTATATGATGACAAAATGTATCTCCCAAAGCAAACAGTGAATTAAGGAAGTTTAACTCCATTTAACTCAACTTAGCTTCAGAAGCACCATAAATACATAATTAGTTTTCTCAAAGAAAGCACACAATTTTAACCACAATGGATGAAACACTACAGATATTGTACACAAATTCAATCTTCATAATGGTTTGAAAGCAAATGTTAATACACTGAAATCTGAACAGAACTAAAATTTACTAAACAAGACTGAAGATTTAATTAGGCCAAGAAAAATAGAGGAGTTTGGTGAATTTTATCCATATTCAAATTTTACTTATAATGCTAGTGGCAATCTTTAAAAAATCCTTTCAAGAAAACCCAACAGACAACATAACCCAATTTCAGTGTTTTGCATTAAGCCTTCTGAATTAAACAATGTATCTTTTGGCTTCCTCAAGTTACTGTTAGATACAGACAGAATATATTAAAAACCTAGCATGCCCTTCTGATACACACAAAATCAATACACATAAGCACATGGATATTCTTACTAACTTCAATGCAATTATTCATTCAATTAACATGTCTCTAAGCAGGTGTGTTAACAACAGAATTTCCTTAGACAGATTTCACAGGCACTAATGCAGAGTAAGTGGGATCTGATGACTTTTGTTGTTTGCTTTACCTGGAAGAAGGGATGCTGTTTGATTTCATCAGCATCAGTGGGACCACAACCTAGCCTCTTCTTGGGGTCCTTCATTAAAAGCCGCTGAATTATATCCTTAGACAGAGCACTCATTTCTTGTGGGTAAGGTGGCTCACTTTTTAATATTCTCCTTTAAAACAAACAAAATAACAATCTGGTAATTACTTAAAATGTTGAAAGTAAGGAGTTACTATACTAATGGAATTAACATTTCACTTAAACTTCTATTGTACCCAAAAGCTGCAGGATGACAAATATGAAACCAAAACTTTTTTAAGTAAAGGAAGGTTTAAGGAATTATGGACATGAAACCAACATCTGGAGAGATAAATTATGTAACTCAATCCACAAAAGGAAAATCCTCATTTCACATACTGAGCTTACTATTTAAAAGAAATCTCATAGCTGCAACAGATAGCTCCACGAAGAAATCAACCTGATACCTAACAGCAGTCAAACCAAAAATAATTCCAATATTATAAAGTATTAGAAAATAAAGAAAAATATATCCTGTATTTGGGCCACTGGAGGTTTGCCTGCAGCCTCCATGTTGTGTGCAGTGTTCATGCCATAGTCTCAAAAAAGACACTACAACTGGAAAAGTTTTAGAGAACAATAATAAGACTAATCAGAAACACAGAATGTGTTTTATAGGAAGTTTTATAGAAAGGCTAGGACTATCCAGCTTACTGAAATGGTGACTCAAGGGAGCTGGGCAGTGCTCCTCTCAAAACAGTAAAGAAAGTGAACAGAGACCACACCATCTTTTTCAATACAAGAACTAGAAACCATCAAGTTGTACCAGTGGAAGTCAAAACTTAGGAAGCCTAAACAGAATCACATTTCAATACCTATCTTTTCTGTCTGTAGTTCCTACAGTTCTATATAAAGAGACAGGCAAGTTTTCCTTCAGTTACTCCAAATCTAAATACTGAAGCTTAGGACTCTAAAGTAACACATCCAAAGACATGTGAACAGGTTTAAAATAGAGACACAAAAAACCTTTTAGCATACAGAATCACAGAAGAGTTGAGGTTGGAACTCATCCCTGGAGGTCATCTGGTCTAATTCTCTCTGCTTAAACAGTTACCTAGAGCCAGTTGTTCACCACCATGTCCAGAAACCCTTTGATTATCTCCTAGGAGAGAGACTTCACCACCTCCTTTGGGCAGCCTGTGTCACAGTCCCACTCACAGTAAAAAGGTGTTTTCTGATGCTCAGAGGGAACTGAAAGGAGTTAGGAAAATACAGTCTGAGTTTTAAGATGGTGTAGAGGTCCAGGATTGTTTTTTTAAATGATGTATGGGTGATCTGCCACTAAGGGTCTAAATCACAGCCATTCTGCTTAGCAGAAGTAACAGCAACCATAAGACTTCTCTTCAACTTCTGGATACATTTCACTTTACAGAAAAGGAGAAGAAGGCACAATATTATCAACTGATTTTTCAATTAGGGACATTAATACCAAATTTAAACATCACTAAACAAAAGTATTTTTACACTGTAGGAGTGGTGGAGAAGTGAAGTTCCAGTCTCTTCAGAAATCACCCAGTTTCAGAAAGGGGAAGCAGGTAAGGAAGTAAGAAAACCTTCCCATTCTAGAGACAGAAGACAGGACACCTTGATAGAAAAATTACTTTACAGGAGGGCCAATGAAATCTACAATGTTTTCATACCTTGAAAATCACTGTGGCTAGAGAAGTCTGAAGAAGCTTCTCTATCAACCTTTCTGATGAAAGAATTAGAAAGGTATGTAACAAAGATCCTGGAAAGCAGCAAGTTCTCTTTGGGCTCTCAGAAGGGGAAAAAACCCCTCTAGTCAGTATTTTTTTGAAACTGGTTTCTAAAGCAATGAGATTGAAACTCTGGGATGTCCTTAGAAATCAAAAGGGAAATTCTAGAGCAAGTTCTCTTCCACATGCTCTCGGAACCTCCTAAACTGTTTCATCTCTGCCATACTGTATTTCCAGCAGACATCCAGTAAGTTTTATATTGAGAAGTATCTTCTATCTGCTAGACCCTCCTAGAACCCACTGCAGGAAAGGCAGCATTTTGCCATGCTCTATTACAGGGAGACTCATGTAAGTTGCATTTATACATGTATCAAAACCCTTTGTGGGATGTGTGTGCTTCTGTAAAGAAGCTATGGCCTTTAGCATTAATGACCCTTTCCTTTTCCCAATCACCCCCATCCTTCTGTACATTTGATGTTTATGGGGTTGTCCACATTGTTCATGGAAGTGATCCAGCAACAGCGACAGAAGAAAGCAGGAAGAATTAAGTATCCCAAGTGGCAAATGGGAAAGCTGAAGGAATAGTCTGCTGTATTTATTGCTTTTCCTGGCCTGGTATAAGCCCTCTGAGCTGGGGCGAGCTGACATTACCCTGCTGAAGACAGAACTCAGGCTGTCTTAACACTCAGAGAAACCACCCCTTGCACAGGCCATAAAGTTTAACACTTTGAATCATTTCCATCTTACTCTTCTCTATGGCAGACTATGCAGAACAAGGAGCAATCCCACTGGTATTGTTTTTCAGGAACTTGACCTCTGATGAGTTTTCCCCATAAATACTACAGACCAAGAACATACGTGATAATGCAAAGGACACATTAATGGATGATGTGGAAGAAAAGGAGATGCTTAATCTAATTCTACAGTGCCCTGAGAATTGTGTGCCTCGTGGTGATTTATGATGATAGTCTATTCCCTGATCCTCTGCTTTATGCCCAAAAATGGGTGCTGTATCTTTAAGGTGGGTACAGAGGAGGAGGGAGCCTTGGGCTCTTTGGGGGTTTTTTCAAAGCTTCACTCCCCAGGTATCCAGGGTGCCTCGGGGTCTGGTTTTTTGCTTGGCTAGCTTGATTTTTTTGTTAGCCCAGGCAAGAAGTTTTTTCCTTTTCCCTGGCCTTCGATAAGCTGCAGCAGCAATCCTTCGGCACCTTTTCCAAGGTAAACTGGACAGTTTGTTTAATTCTGAGACCAGAGACAACGGGACCTGCAGGACAGGAATTGGTCAAGACCAGCGGGACTAGAGGGGCCACTCCATCTCGGCTCCAGACCTCGGAAAAGCTGAGCCAGTGAGAGAAATCCCACCAACCCCACCTGCTTCATCTGCTGAGAAGAAGCAACCAACACCAGAGTCAGGTTCCCACCTGTTTGCCCAAACTGTTGTTTGAATCTCCTATTTGTTTGTTTATTAGGTTCTATTTTCCTGAGAAAGGAGCCACTATCTTCTACCAGTAGGCAGGTAGGTGGTGAGCCGGTGGGTTGTTTTTTTTTTCTTTCCCTGGCATTTTGGGGTTTTGTTCTGGTGTATGGGGGGG
>VZRO01003763.1:53871-109181 GCA_013397915.1 Daphoenositta chrysoptera
GGGGGGCTAAGGTCTGACAGTTTAATATCTGGCACATATTTACCTTTTGCCCACACCTTGTGAGCATTCTGTTTATCAATAAACAGTGGGGATTTTTTTTTCCACTTTCATCCACTACTATTCATTTCCTATTGGTCGAAAGGGATTGATGGAACCCTTTTTAGAGCAGACAACTCATTCCAAAGTGTTTTCTCCTAAACTTGTCTCTAAACTGAGACATTGTGTTATAAGCATCATCAAAAAGATACATATCCATCTGGATGTATAGGGAATAAGAGGAAGCAACCCCAAGCTGTAACCCTATTAAAGGGCAAATGGACAAGACTTCCAAAGCAGAGTTTCCACCTTCCTAACTGAGAACAACCCTGACACCTCAGAACTAGTCACAACAAAGTCTCTAGTTATTTTATTCCAACTTGGAGCAGTCAGATAGGTAGGTGTATCCCTGGTTCTAGGCAAGTTGGAAACTTTGCTACAATACTTAAAACTTCCTTAAAACCATCTGTTTTCCAGAATGGTTGAATGGATCTATAGGTAGAGTCACTGGTGCACTCTCATATGCATCTAAACATACAAATGCTGTACATTACAGATAGGCAGCTATAAGCTCTAGGAAAAATACCAGGAGACATCATGCAAATTAGAAGTTGGATTTAATGACTATTCCATCCGTTAAAAGCTCTCGCAACCACCAGAGTCTTCACAGGCACAGATTAAAGAAGGAAATCAATAAAGAAGGGCATCCCAGTATACAGTTGTTATGCATCTTCCCAATAGCTCCATGAAGAAAAGGTTTCTTGCAGGATCATAGAAGAATTTAACAGATTGTCAAATTTCAGCTGTCCTCCATGAAGTTTAAATAAAGTCTAACCAACTACATCAAACAAAAACCACAGGCTGCTACTAGGATTAGTATGCCAATATAGCATCATATGCTTCTACAGATTATTTTATAGATGTATATATGTATAAAAATGAAAAAAAAAATAGGTTTCTATCTATTCATAATCCCAAAGCTGGTAAGATTTTCTAAGCTGCTGCACAGCTGCAAACTAATACTCCAAAACCTTCGTGCTCATTTTAAATCCTATACATGATAGGACACTCAAAAGTCAGCCTACTAAAATGGATTTGTCTGTCTTTCAATTCAGCGCTACAAATTACTCATAGTCAAACTGAAAATACTGGGTGTGTAATCAACCTGAGTCCTTGCCTACACTTTTGCAGGATGGGTCTTATCCCTAGCTATGCAGCAATATAAGTTCAGAATTCTCAAAAATGAAAGGAAGATTTGGGAACGAGGGAAAAGAAAGGGGAGAGGATGCACAAGGAGAAAAGGAGAGATATTGGAGTAGTTATGTGATTTTTTTTTTTTATTTAATCAAGTTTAATAACCCGTAACACCAAGCATGTGAAGAAAAAGTCTTCAGAGACAACAGATATAAGGTAAAGTATGCACTTATTTAAGTTGCATTTTCCGTGAAAGAGAAGTCCAGTGTTGCCAAAAAGATTATGATAAAAGAACAACACAATTTCTCATCAGGAAGAGCAGAAATAAAAAACAGAAACTACACACTATTTCCGACACAAGAACTGAACGCTCCATTGGAGAGATATTTTAGAATAAAGTTTCATGCTCAAATTTAACACCAGCCAGCCACATAAGGGTGTAAAACTACCTAAAAATATCTAAGATTACTTCCTACCTATGTAAAATAAAAGAAGGACCTGGATCCATTTAGAAGACTTTTTTCCCTAAACTCAGAAAAATAAAAGGCCATGGAAACAATGCTTTCAAGAGCTTGTGAGCAAGTAAAAAACTGAATTCTCTAAGTCTGCTGCAATTGGCAAGTTTAAGCGTATTTAGGTTAACCAATATAATTCCTGGTTAAAACAACTTTGCTATCAAGAAAGAAATTTGTACTAACTCATATCTCTGTGCCAGTAATTTCATTATCAGTGGCAACTATCAATTTCTGCCTGCTTTACGCTATCCTCAGGGAAAGTTCCAAACACACTCCTGTTGCTCCCAAAGGCACACAGCAGTCACCATTCCCCAGAAGGTCCCACACGACTCACTGCAGCAGTCGGGGCAACGGCAATGTTCTCATATGCTCTTAAAAGGAACATAACATTCAGACATAAACTGCAAACAAACAAAACTGAAGACATCCAACACAGAAATTGCTATCAATGGAATGCATTCAGAAACCAGGTGGTCTTAGGAGTATAGAAGTAACACAATACAGATGAAATCAAGTCTGAAATGCAGTCATATAGCTGGGAATAAGAAGATTTCAACTGTAAACCAGAGGATTACCAGTTGAAAGTAACAGAAGGAATAAGATCTATCAGACCACCATTGGCATCAACAAAAGGAACCCAAGAAAAAGGAAGAAGTATTTTTTTTGTTCAGATGGTAAATTACGCCTTCCTCTTAACAAGATCCTCTTGAAACATCAACAAGAATAAATTGTCCGTATTTAAGAAAGAAGAACATAGGCTGAGTTAAGAAAAGGCTTTTTCAGGAAACAGGAAGTCTGAGGAACATCTTTAATATAGGAAACTGTAAGAATTTGACTTTTAAATTTATCAAAATAAAAGGGGAAATACTACAGGACTGCTGTCTATAAATGTGCAGCATGAACACCCACCAGAACAAAAATGGACTGAGTAGCAACACAGTAAACTTGCCACAACTAAAGATCAGAAAATAAGTTATTAGCTGTTAGAGGACAGATGTTAACAACTTTGCAGTTACTCAAATTATCAGAAATATTATTATCTTAAAGAGCACGTAAGGGCCGACCAAAACAAAGTCAAGTAGAATACATAACTAAAAGGTTTCCCAGTTTTTGGGAAAGTTCAAGGTCCTCTCTAAAAAACAACCTGTTACTCCTTCAGAGTCCCATCTAGTAAATCTCAGGAAACAAAATTACCAAATTCAGCCATGACATAAGCAACCAGTCAACCAACTCCTAACCTTAAATAGGCCAGAAAGAGATAACTGAAGTTTTAACTGCAATATAATGACCAAGATGGTGAAGTCCTGCATTTTGTTTCGTAAATGGACCCCCCTCTCCCCTGTATTTTTTCTAGTGACCCTCCAAATTTTCTGCTCTGGTAGAGAAGTAAAAACCAATACACAGGCCTCAATCTACCAAGAAATTGCCTGGATTTATAATGTAAGTAAAATAAATTATCAAAATAATTGAGATATATTCTATCATCCATTACGACCTTAAATATCAAGTGATTTTAGGTTAGGGTTAGAACCATGACAATACCTTTCAATAGAAGTAAGACTATTCTTACTTTGGGGACTGGACTTACAAGCTCATTTTGACAGCAGTAAGTAATTTGAGCAATTTAAGACCTCAACTTCTGCTCCAAAAGAAATCCAGTAAAAGGAAATGTTTGTTTTGGGGGGGATTTTAGTAATGTGTTTTGGAGAAGCTTATTGGTTTGTCTTTTTAAAATGCTCCAGTGCTTTTACACAGGTACTGAAAACAAACCTTTAAAGTGTAGAGGTTACTGAATGTAACAAAAAGTTTACATGTAACAGGTAAGAATGGTATAGGTTATTTCATTTCTGTAAGTATCATATTAATTTCTTCTCAGTTATGCAAGTGGGGCTAGCAAAGATCACATTCTTTGTTTCATGTTATACACTAATAAAATAAACATTACTTATTACAAAAAAGTAAGAGTAGGGTACATTCTGACACTTTAAATCTGCAGTTTGCTAGAGTGACCTAGCAAGAGCTGGTAAAAAAGTCCCTTTAGCTAAAGATATCTCTAATGTATTAAGATTTTGAATGTGATAATTCTGTTTACATATAAGTTGATATTTCATTTGAGTTCCTTTTCAACAGTAAACATGCAACAAGGCCAAGTATCTACAAAGCTGTGGTTACACTGTAGTTTAAACAAAACAGGTCTTTTACAAAAGTCTGTTTTATTAGCTAATAAAACCTATCTACTTTCAGATGTCATTCTATTAAACAGAACAGGAGCACATAAAATATTACCATTGCAGCACTTTCTTCCTAAATTTTAAATTAACAAACTCTCATAAAACATATATTACAGCATAAGGATCATCTGTTAGCAAGCACATATACTTCACTGCTTTGAATCTCACCTAGAAATCTCTGCTTGGGAATTCTTCTCTCCGTCGACTGTAAATGGTGATGCTCCAGTTAATAATTCATACATAAGAACACCAACACTCCACCAATCAACAGCCTATAAAACAACAATAATTACGTATGTTATGATACGTATGTTAGAAAGTAACTAGCATAGGAAGCACCTACCTATCAATACAAAGGCAAAATGGGATAAAATGAAGAACAAACAACTGTTGTACTGACTGAAGGTATTTTCTGTGATAAATTAATTTTATACTGAAATCTCTCCACCTAGCTTCTTCAACTTATTTCTCAACCTGAACTCTTTCCACTAACTACTCAAGTTCCTTTTGTTTTCCTGCCAGAATTCATTTTTATTTGTACCGTTGTTATGTGATATGAATTCTAATACATACTTGAAATAACAGAGAATTGTTAAAAAGTAGTGAAACTTGAACTTTTACAAGATTGAGAATGAAATTAAGGAATGTTCAAATCGCATAATTTAGGATCACAGGCCACAGTTAATCCGGGCACCTGAAAATGTTGCGGAATCATAGAATATTTTGGATTGGAAGGGACCTTAAATACCATCTTGTTCCAACTTCCTGCCACGGTCAAGGACACCTTCCATTAGATCAGGTTGCTCAGAGCCCCATTCAACCTGGCCTTGAACGCTTCCAGGTACGGAGCATTCACAACTTCTCTGGGCAATCTGTTCCAGTACCTCATCAGCCTCAAAGTAAAGAAAAGAATTTCTTCCTAACATCTAATCTGAATCTCTCTTCTTTCAGTTTAAAGCCAGTCCCACTTGTCCTGTCACTACATGCCGTTGTAAAAAGTCTCTCGCCATCTTCTTGTAGGCTCCCCCTTCAGGTACTGGAAAGTTGCAATTAGGCCTTCTCCAGGCTGAACAATTCCAACTGTCTCAGCCTTTCCTTATAGGAGAGGATCCCTCTAATCACCTTGGTGCTCCTTCTCTGGACTTGCTTCAACAGGTCCATGTCCTTCCTGTGCAGAGAACTCCAGAGCTGGATGCAGCACTGCAGGTGGGGTCTCACCAGAGCAGCGCAGAGGGGCAGAATCCTCCTCCCTCACCCTGCCGCTCACACTGCTTTGGATGCAGCCCAGGACATGTTTGCCTCTCTGGGCTGTGACTGCACATGGCTGGGTCATGTCCAGCCTCTCACCTACCAGCACCCCCGGGTCCTTCTCAGCAGGGCTGCTCTGATCTGTTCATCCCACAGCCTGGGTTGATACCAGGGATTGCCCTCACCCAGGTGCAGCACCTTGCACTTGGTCTTGTTAAACCTCATGAGTTTTGCATGGCCTCTTCGTGAGCTTATCCAGGTCCCTCTGGATGGCACTCAGTTTTTGGTTGTTGTCTATTTAGGGTCCTGAAATTTTTCACTTAGGTAGTATCTGCTTCTGTCAGATATTCTGAACCGGAGAGATTTTTAAGCTGCTTAAAAGCACAGTTCTTTCCTGTTATTAGATCTATGACATTTCCAGCCTTGAACACAGTTTGAGCCAGTTCATGTTTCACCTGTTTGCTGCTTCAATCAGGCAAAGCTTTCAGAAAAACCATGTCTCCAACATCCTACTGATGCAATGGATCATGGGTATAACAGTGGTTTTGTTTGTTAAAGAACTTTAGCAAGGATCTAGCATGAGCTAGATCTAAAAGTCCCACTTTGACAGTTTACTGCATTTTGGTTCCTGTTACTTTCCCTGCTATCCATTTTGCATGGGCAGCTCTGCATGGGCAGCTCCACATGGCACAGGCACAGGCATTGTTCAGTTATGGTGATCCAGTGCCACCGCTGCACCTCATGGGCCTTAGAGACTGTGGTAACACACGGGATATTTGGCTTCCCATATACTAATCATATCATTCATATCTCTCATACCTCCTAACTTACAAAATATTTCTCTCTTTCAAAAGGAAGGATGCTATTATGAATAATAAAGGAAGCAGTTTAGTCCTTTCAACAAAATTAATTACAGGTGTTTGAACTTCTCAGGTTTACAGCCATGAAATCTGCAAATCAATGAAACTTCTGCTTTACTTGTGTTGGCAATACTAACACAATACAGGAAGACAGCTAGTGAAATCATGACAATTTGGCCACATATTTTATTTGGTTTTGCTTCAAAATACACAGAATCTGATGTCTCATATATTCAGCCAAGAGCGTCTAGAAGAACTCACTGAAGAAGTCTCTGTACTGTTACTAATTATCTTTGCAAATATATAATTGTCAGAGAATATCCTAAGGAATTTCTTCTTGGCATGTATCTTTTTCCAAAAGAAAAGGAGGATCTGCAGAATCAGAAATCAAACTTTAAAAAAATAAATACTGAAATACTAGAGCAAGTCCTTAAGACAAAACACTGCAATCATCTAGAAGAGATTACAGATGATAAATATTGACTAATGAGAGCACAACATATTAAAGCAATATCGTTTCCTCTTTTTGTAAGGCCTTTGAATTGCTAGATATGCAGTAAGTACAAAATACACTAAAAACTTTCTAAAACGACAATATATGACACTGCCAATGGTAAGGTAGTGAGCATGTGGTGTAAACAACTAACATTACACAAATAAACTGCAAAATCACCCCTACTGATCAGCTAACATTCGCTATCAAACTGTGAAGCTATTCCTTATAAAATACTGTACGATTCTGCACAACATCCGATGAAAGTATCAGACAGAACCAAAGGTAATAGAACAGAGACTCCTCTTTAAGTCAGCAACAAGACTGAATTTGTAAGCTTTGACAAGCCAGAATCATAAGTCAAGGTGACTGAGAAACTGGAGAGATGCTCTGGCGTGACTAAATTAAGAGAGTGCAGGAAAGAGCTTCAATTCACAAGTTTTTTAAATACCATTTTTAATAGCAACTGGGCAAGCAGTACAGTAGAAAAAGACGTTATAGTGGAATTCAAGGTAGGTGTGAGACAATGACTAAATGAAAAGACAAAGCACACTCTATTTTATGTATAGCAGAAGAATCAGGGAGGTCATTCTGCTATACTTCAAACTGCCAAATCCCAGCTGGGCCCACTGGTCACAGTGCTCCCTAACTGAAGGTAAACTCAGACCAAAAGAGACAGAGAATGCATAGAGAAGAAAAAGAAAGAACTTCCTCAGGCAAAAGTCAGACTTTTCCAGTTCTTAGACAGGCTGCTATAAAAGGAACCACAATCAACTACATTCCACAATCCACAACAGAAAGACAAGTCAACTCAGTCTACAGCAAAAAACCACACAGATTAAATATTCTCCAAAACTTCCCAGTATAGTGAGCAATCAGAATAAATTATCTAGGAATATCATAAAATTATTTTGGAGAGTAGGGTTTTTTGTTTGTTTTAAAAATCATCTGTTCATTATTGTTGTCTTGATCTTGTCTATCAATTACTGACACTTTATTGTGTAATAAAACTTGAGTCGCAAGCCAAACAATTAATTTTTACAATATGAGAACACTTATAACATTAATAACCTATCCCATACCTCAATAAGTATAACAGATTTCTCTGATGTCCAATTTAAAATGTATATCAGAATTAGCCACAAACCACTTTCAACTCTGAACTAGTTTTTCATGCAAAAGCAAATAAGTGTCAACTAAGTTTATTGTCCCACAGCATATTTAGAAAAAATTTTGAACAGAACACAAATAAGCCTCAACAACTTTATAAATATGCCCTTTACTTCAGATCAGAAGAGGAGAATACATCAACACACAATTGAAGATACAGGAAATAATCTATTTTAGGACAACCTAAAATAACACACACTTAAATAAGATAACATGTCATATTTTACAAAAACCACTCAAACTGAGCAACATGTTGACTGAAGAATTAGTTTCTTTTCAGTAATAAACCTAGAACATACCTTATCATGTCCTGTGTCTCCCCCTCTTACAATATCTGGAGCCATATATTCTATTGTTCCACAGAAGGAATATGCTCTCTCGTTCTAGAAAAAAAGAATAGAATTTACATCAAACCATTGTATTATACAAATGATATGGGACAGATATGGCTAACAGTTCCGAGATGCTGGCAGCAATTCTTCTCCAAATAGCTCAGAACTGCTAGCTAAATAATATTCCATCATATGTAGAGATGTATCACATAACGCTACATAATATTTAGTCTTCTATGAAAAAATAAAATGTCATAAGTTTGTGTTGCAATCTAAGATAAACACACAAAAATTAATCTACTAATATTTAAAAAACCTCTCCTGTAAGTCTAAAATGATTTATACATTTGAGAACTACACAAGATTCCCCAAGTAACATAGATATACATTCTGAAGGCTGCAATACCAATACTCTAGATAACAAATGAAACTTTTCATTAAAAAGGGAATTTCATTGTAAGATGTACAATTTGACTAAATTGGATACAGTATCCTTTGGGTTCCCCATATTTAGGAATTTGTTATGACCTCTAGAAAAGTTGTTTTCTTTCACAACAAACACATATATAAAAAACAACATTCTCTCAAAAGAAGACTTGGAGAGAGACAAGACAGAGAAAGGGAAAGGCAGACAGTGTTGTAAATTTAATTTTATTCTATGCACTGAATTATTCTCTTGACTATGTTCAAAACTAAGCTGCTTTCACAGGCATGTATAATTGTTCCCTGGTAGCGATTTACCTTTGAGGTCAACATGAGGTCATGCTGTACCTTGCTAATGACGAAAGCACATGTGTTTGGGCCATGCAACATTGTTCCTCCCTTATCCTTCATGCTTCTAGCATTTTGGGGAGAGATCCTGATAGGTCCTTTAAAGAAGAGTGTTCAAAAAAGCAAATATTTCAAAAGTCAGGTTTTACATTTGTAGATTCAGATTTGGAGTTTAAAACACGTGCTATATAAGAGACTAGACTAATGAGAAGAAGCTTCTAAAAGTAGAAATAGTGCTCTGTGCTACCCTAAGGCATAAAAATTAAACAGTCCAGTAGCATATTATTAAACTATATTTCTTAAAATATATATACTGTGACTGGTTTTTTGGGGTAAAATTCTGAGTTCAAAATAGTTATAAGGCCTCATTTTGTTCAAATATTATCTTGAAATACTAACTTCTGAGACAAAACCATATGATAATGAACTTTTCATTATTCCACTTTCTTTTGACACAACTATTGTTTCTCTTTGATAATCTTTCCCAGTACCTGTTATCCTAAAGAAATATAGTGTAATAAAAAGCATAATCAAAGAAAAATGTCAGAAATTCCTAGCCCTCCATCAGCCAATCTAAACCTATTCAATCTCTCTCAAAATCTCTTCAGCTGGGAGGGAGGTAGGGAGGGAGGAAGAAGGGGGAAAAGGAAGTGGGAATGGAAAATGGAGAAAGAAACTGTTCTTCACTTGCTACCTTTCCAAAGAGTAAAGATAATGCAGCCAAAGAGAAATATCAAGACAGCTGTCTGAAGGCAAAGCACTCTGACTCCACTACAGATTGATACAGACTTGCCTTCATAAGATACTGTAGAAAGTCCTGACTTCAAAACAGTTGAAGTCATAAAATCCAGATACTTCTTTGTTAGAAACCTCTCTTTATGTTGTGGTTTATTAAGTTACAGGTTTCATCAATTACATCTAGCTGTTACTTAAAAAACACAGGTTTTACAGTATGAAATTTCACTAGGAACACTTAGGTAAATTTGTCACTGTTAAATATGCCTCTTACAGGAAGTCATTAATAGTTTCCTACGCTATGCACTACATGTGGTTTTAAACCCATTTTCAAAGAATGTTATCTCCAATAACAGTTTTATTTTCTGTCATTTTCTGGTCTCCTGGGTTCACGAGAGACAAGAATATGGTGGAGAGAGTCCAACAAAAAGAACCATAAATATGCTTAAGGGAACCTGTGAGGAAAGGCTGAGAAAGCTGGGACTGTTTCACCTGAAGAGGTGAACCTGAAAGTTCAGGGAGATCTCATAAACGTAAAAATGCCTGAAGGAAGTATGCAAGGAAGAGGGAGCAAGGCTCTTTTCAGTGGTGCCCACTGGCAGGACCAGAGAAGGAAACACTTTTTTACTGTGAGGGTGACTGAGTCCTGGAACAGGCTGGCCATGAAGGTTGTGGAGTATCCCTCCTTAGAAATATTCAAAAGGCTTCTTGTGGGCAACCAGCTCTAGGTGACTGTATTTGTGTAGGGAGTTGGGCAAGATGCCTTCCAGCAATCCCTTCCACTATGTGATTCTGTCACAAAATATCCCCGTAAGCTGTATTTCAACACTCATTTGTAAAACCACAACCAAATCCTACTTAGTACTCCCTCCAAATTTACATTTCAGTATCATTCCTGAATGTTTATCCAATAATACATCTTGTAGTAAAGGTAAATGAAGTGGCTACTTCAAAACAGTTCGCTTCTTAAAAGAGTAACAACTTGTCATGAAGCCTCTGATAGAGAATTTTGTTACAAGTTCTCGAATAGTGAAACATAGATACATTCATTTTGTTAAACCATCTTGCTATTAAATTAAAAAAACAAGTTATATTTCCCTATTATTTTTCCTTCGAGATGAGCTACACACTGACACAGTGGTTGTCCCAGTATATATAACCGACTGTTTCTAATAAATACTGTAGTACTACACACAGGGTAGATGTATAAATTTCCCCACACCAGCTACAGCAATATTAAAAAAGAGAGTGCACTGTATTCTTTCGAAGTTCCCTGCTATCATTCTGACTGATCCAAGCAGCCTATTGACTTGTAACTGCTTTAACTTGCCGGGGCAGTTTCAGAACGTCTCCACATGATTTATTTTAACATTCCATTTTCCTTTTCCTTCATCAAAACAGAAAGGGCACTGAGCAGCTTTCGTACAGAGCATTAGAACTCTGTGACATCCAAGAGATGCGTAATGCAGGTTACCATTTGCCCTGGAAGACAGCCACTTCACCGAAAAACCCTACCTCAGAACAGTGTCTTCTCTGCTAAGACTATATACCCCAACCTGGGCAGCTTGACCACAATTACACCAACTGCAGAGATCAAAATATCTAGCTCCGAAAATCAATCAGAAGTGCTGACAGAAGCATGGCAATCTTGCACTACCATGTTCTTGATGATCTTGTGGTATCATCACTTGGCTCTGCTTTATAACCAAGCAATGGTAGGCAGGCATTTGAAACGACCTGAAAATGTAGAAAGCATGTAATGTTTTCTCCTCAATGACAGAGAGGTCTTACACCTTCAGAGTTGTCTAATGACCTCATACGACAAATGCAAAAAAGCACATTAACAGCAACAAAAAAAGCAAAAGGATCAAACTCCATTTTGCTGCAGAGACTAATCACACTCACCACGTCTACAGGAAAGGCCTGACTGATAGAGACAGTCACTACTGTCATAAAAGGATGTGTCATTTAGAGCATACATCCTAGCCTACAGTAATACAAATTCAGTTTACCAACATGTACAAGGGTAGCTCAGACAGTTGTTAAGTCTTGCAACTGCTCAACAGGTCATAATAGTATGTGGGACAAGAACAGCAATTCCAAAGTGAATCACAGGAATCAGAAGAGACTTCAAGACAGCCAAGGTATCATTCATGCTCAACATGCTCTTAAAAGGCTCATCTCTAGTGGGCCAAGCTGTCTTTTTGCAGCCAGCTCTTTGGAAAAAGGGCTGCTCCATTATGTCTGATTTAAGAAGATACTGTGCTGGAAGGATGGTGTTAGTTTCCAGTGCCACAAAACTCACGCAGCCCAGAAGCATTGTAAAAGTCTGATTCACTGTCCTAATGCATCCAACAAGGGCACGCAATCTGGGCAAAGAAATAGTGACAACAGATTCTGGATGGGTGTTTCCCAACACCTTAGAGGTGAAGCCCCTTCAATTCTTCTCAGAGAAGAGGACCCGATCCCAAGTAACTGTTACATAGTATTATAACTACTTCAATAGGCAGAACATCATTAGTTCAGGGCCTCAACAAAATCAAATTAATTTCCCTATGGAAACAGACATCTGTCTGACTGAAAAGTCCATTTAGAGTATCTGGCTTAGAATACTGAGGCATATTCCAAGTACACTGTTCTGCACATGTGCACAAGACTAAGGGGAACACCTATTTGCCATACAACTACTGCTTTGGGAAAATGCTTCAGAGCTTGAACAATTGCGATTTTAATTCCAAAGTGTAAATGCAGGTGTGGAAAACACTCAAGTGTCTCAAGACAGTTACTTCACCATTTGAATATGTATTATTTAACATTTAAATATACAGCTGTAGTGGTTTAGTTCACTTATTTGCCTTTGTGAGACATGAATTAGGAGAAATGCAAAGCAGGCTTAAAAACTTAAAAGAGTATAAAAACGTTTATTATTACTAGGATTAAAAGAAAAAGAAACATTGAGAAAGTAAAGAAAAAAAATATATTCCCCTCTTTTCCAGCACCCCCCCTCCCCTTCCAGCACTTCTCCCAGCACCCAGCTCGCACAAAGGATAACAAAGATGGAAATTTTGTTCAGTATTAAAGTACTTAACAAGTCTCTCCAAACTCAGGGAAAAAGGAGGTCTTCTCTTTGCTCTACTGTGGTTTCCAAACTGCTACCTGCAACAGTCTGCCCGCCCAGAAACAGTCTATTGCAATGACAACATACTAATCTCTCCCATGCAAATCTTACAGTCTCTTCATACTGCAGTCATGGGCCAAACATGGGGTGTTCTCGTTTTAAGGATAAGCAAATTCCAGCCTGAAATTCACAACTCTCTTCTCCACAAAAATCTCTAAAAAAAAGTCTTTTGTCCTGAGATGACTGTTTTAAACTAAACATACAACTCCAGTGACCTGGCGTGGGTCACTTTCCTTTTTCCACAGGCTGCTTACAGAATTCTCAATCCCCCTACATCTTTTAAATGGATTAAAGAGAAAAGAACAGTTTATGATATTACAGTTTTACCACAGTCTGCAAAGAGTCAATTTAAGTCTCGCACTGTGCAAGCGACTCTGCCCTCTTCTTTCTGCCGCCATCTTTTGCTCCATCCAGCACAAACCACCCCCTCCTTCTCCCTCTGACCTCAATACCCAGGTTGAACAGCCCACTTTCGTCGGGTTGCATGTTGGAGAAAAAACCCCTTTCCTTTGATGCTGCCAGCCATCTGATGTTTTCCTCAGTCTGAGAAAGCTGGAACTCGGCTCCCGCCGGGCCTGGGTGGGGCCCCGGCGAGTGGGGGAAGGGAAAGCCTCTCCTGGGTCTTGGAAGCCACTCCGGTGGTCTCAGCGGCGCAGCCCACAGGTGTCCTTCAGCCGCCCGCGGCCCTTAGGGTGGGGAGTGGGGGGAGGGGTCTCCTGTAGCATTCCAGGGACCTGCCCTGGTGCCGGAGGAGGGGAGGCTCGGCCTGGCTCCCGAAGGCCGGCCCGGAGCCATTCTCCCCCACCTCCTCCTGCAGGGAGACGAAATCTAAGCGGCAGTTCCCGCGCCTCCAGCACGTTTAAATATGCAAAATTAGAAAAGCGCAATTGGATCGAGAAACTGTCAATCAGCTTCAGCTCCAACCCACGACAACAGTATTTGAAGTACTTGACTTGATGAGATTTATCTGAACAGTATGTGCCACGACTGCTCCAAAAGACACTTGTGTCATAAAACCTTATGGCTTATTTATTTCACAGGTCTTTGTGCAAACATTATTTAGACAGAGGATTAGCCAGGTACTGAACCCATTCTTTTCAGCATTCAAAATTAGGACCCACTTCTCCAACGACATGAAAGGTCATCTTTGAAACACAACAGACTGCTTTCTGTTTTCCGACTACTTACTGTACAAATACATTGTTCTTAACTGAGCTAGACTACTACCTGGAACATCAGGTGTGACACATTCTGAAACTATAATACTATAAAATTCCTTAAAACCATGAAACTTGACTCCTTAAATATACTTTGTAACTTGTAAAAAGTAAATAAATAAAACCAAAGCTACTCTTTCCTAAAATTTCTTTAATAGTGTAAGTATTCTGTAATGGGAATTCCTCGCTGTTTGAAGAGATGGTAGGATAGGGTCAAAAGGCTTGGTTAAAACCTAGAGCAAGTAAGTTCTAGTATAAGAATTTCAAGAAATGAAAACTACGTGATATAAGGGAAAGAACACTTACCAGCTATTAAATTCCTTGCATTCCATATTCATATAAAATATTCTAGGAACATTATCACATAGCTTTAAAATTGCTCCTTTAATGAAGTCAGTATTAAAAAAAAAGACAACTAAACCAAAACCTAGAGAACTAAGTGCTGTTGGGCCAAGAACACAACGGCCACCTCTAGAGCTGTAGAGTCAGAGGTACAGTCTCTGGTGGCACGTATTTCATCTGACAGGAATAACTACAGCTGGCTAGCACCTAGTGCCATGGAGCAAGAGGGTACAATGGCACAGAAGGGAACCAGGTAGCCAGACAAGCTCCCTGAAGGCATTCAGGGCTGCTCTGATGATTGACTCCACAAATCCAATGAAAAACTCTCCAATCCAGAGAATTATTTACTGGTTCTCATCATGTTTATTATGAAAAAATAATAGAATTATTATGCATGTTTTGACTGGGTTCTTCTATGGTTTTCAGCAACATTCTTACAACATCCCTATGTTTGTCCATAGTTCTTAGCCGGCAAATTAAATTGCATTATTCACTCAATCTGACCTCATCATTATGAACATTTGTCCTGGGTTGCAGTGTATTCTATTACCATCTACATGAACTGTTGACACCAGGTGGGTGGTGTTGCTTGCCTCCTCCCTCCGGACTATCTTCTGCTAATGAGTTTTGCCACATGACTCATAGATAACCCATTCCAGACAATATTCTGTTAATGGCCTTACCACATGACTGACAAAATTACATCAACCCATTGTGAGATGCCCCGCCCAGAGGGAGGAGACAGGCATTCCATCCTGGATATAAACTGAGATTGCAAACACCACGAGGAGCCCTGTCTGCTGGTTTCCTGGAGGACGGGAGATACCACTGGACCTTCGGCTGGAGACGGGATCTTCCACGGAATCGCCGCTTCAGCTGAGCTGCTTCGTTTGGACTGCTACCACCACTCTAACAGGGTGTCAGGTTGTATCTGACTTTGTCAGTGCTTTTCCTTGTTATTATCTCACTTATCTTTAATTTTTTTTTGTTTTCCTTTTGAATTGTAGTCTGACTTGCAGTCTCCCACTGGTTTGTTTTCAAACCAAGACAACATTTCAAAATGTAATGACCTAGCAAGAAAAGAGGAATACTTCTCTCTTGGAGGTACTCTGAAATGGCATACCACATTTAAGTAACGTGTTAAATCTAATACAGGTATGCACTTTCCACTTAGTCAAGGGCAATTCCCCCCTTATTGCATGGGTAGTAAAATTCTCTATACAAACTTTCAGATCAGGTTTACAGATGACAAATCAAACTTATCAATATCAATATCAAAATAATAATTTAGCTAAAATTCTCTGTATAGTGTGGCTTCTCTTTTAGCACTCACCTAACATATACTTCATATACTAGAAAAATGCAGAACTGCTTGCAAAGTTCCTCAAATGTCTATTTTGTGGCATGATTAGTAATATACTAACTGTACCTAAGAAAAATTCTATTTCTTAAGTAGTGCTTCCTGCAAATTCTGAACAGGACACACAGATCAATTTCTACGACTTCTCATATACTTCTCACACGGTCTTAAATTTGTGTGGTGAAGAGTGGTCTTTCTATTCCATTCAGCAACGTGAGCCTAGCAGGAAAGTCAGTCCTGTTAAAAAGACACAGAAGGTATCATTCTCTCACACAGGCTCAGTGATGGCAATGGACATCCCTAATACCCTTTCATGGAAGGCTTTCTTAAAAAAAAAAAAATATGCTCAGGAGAGTAATTCTGTCCCAAAAGATACCAAGTATCTAACTTTGTATCAGATCATTGAACATCTCCCAGAACTAATTTAAATAAAATGTACAGAAGTCCCAACACTCTGCATAAATAACTTGCTACCAGGCTGTGGAAGAGATGGGATGGAGTTGAGCTGTGAGCTGTGGGATGCGCCTGCAGAAGCACATGGCAGCACAAAGCAGCATATTGTCTCCGCTGGACCCTGGGGGGACAAGGTGTCACGTAGCAGAGCCCTATGGAGAGGAGCCTGTTGGGAGCTGGCAGAACAGCGTGTGATCACCCCATAGAAGAACATTTAGAAAGCGTTGCTGACGTGGCAACATGGGATAGGTCATGTAGTAAGAATCACCATGTAAGGAAATACTGTGCCTTGAAAAAGTGTATAAAACCAGCTCATTTCTTTGAATAAATGATTCAGATTCAGATTCCCACACAGCAAAGTCCATGTTTCAATCACCAACGACTGGTGCCCCTTGTGAGGAGCTTACTATATGCCTAGCTGCACATCCGTTGGTGAGCCCCGTGGAACTGGAAGTGCTGCTGTGAGAAGCAGGAAAGCTGGCCAGTGATCAACCCCTTTAGAGCTGAAGGCAAGCCACAGGGAACATAAGGGATTCAAGTTCCCTAATGATCTGGGTCCATGTCTCAATTGCTACAAATGGCATCCCGAATCGGGACTTAATAGGCAACGGGAGGTTGCACTGGTATTGACACTCAGCTGAATTTTACAGAGGGGCTGAAAAGAAGCCTGGGAGCTGAAAGGAAGCTCGTGGTGCCAGCTGACCTTTCCACAGGACAGAGGGTAGCAGCCAAGAACGATGGGGGATGGTGCATCCCAGGAACAGAACATCACAGAGACATTATTTTAAAGAAACACAGCAAGACTCTGTGAGAAGGGCTCATAGCTCATGCAGCATCCAGAGACTAGACAAAGAAAGATGCTTGTGCCACCATGGCAGCTGTGCCGACCCCTTCTGCGCCACCAGTGAATGACCGTAAGGCTGCCAGGGCTGTGAGAGGAGAACCAGAAGATGGCCCCTCGTCTCCCGACCCATTTGATCCCGGAGAGAAGCCGGACGGCATCGTAGAAGAGCTTGCCCTGCCCCACACCATGCGGTATCATCTGGAGCCATGTCGCAGCAAGTGGCTGGAGCCGGGGAGATTGAAACATGGACTTCACTGTATGGGAATCTGAATTGTTTATTCAAAGAAATGAGCTGATTTTATACACTTTTTCAAGGCGCGTTCCTAGTAGCGCGTTCCCTCTCCATTTGCCCTCCTCGAGAGTGTAGCGGCGGTGGCAGACGTGACAGAGAGGAAGCGCACAGGGCCACCGGGATGCTGCGCTGTAGCGGCAAAGGCGAGTGTATGGCACTGGTGAGCACATGGCAGTGCCGCATCACGCTGGAGAGCACATGGCACAGCCAGAGGATGGTGGCAAACGCTGCGCTGGCTACACAGCAGGTCCAGCAGGGAGAAGCATGGCTCTCTGCATGTGAGTGGTGAGAAGGTGACCCAAGAAGCCCAGCAGCACTGGCAAGGGCAGCACCATGGCCCTGCTCCCCGCACACAGCAGGATTTGCCCGGGGAAGCACGGCCCCCAACCCCCGTTGCTCCTGCTCCAGCCAGGGCTCCTGTACCCTCGTGAGCCAATACTGTGCTGGAAGAAAAACCTGGGCAAGATGGGCAGCCCCTTCCTCAGGGGGGACTGAAGCATTTGCACTGCCTTGTCATTCCTGCAGCTAGTCCATGAACTCTTCTGTTTTCATTACTCAGAATGTTGCTACAATCCTAGACCCTATCCTCAATCCTATCTCAAAGATTGCACTTTTACCACACCACCTTGTGATACCCCGCATTGTTCTAATTGCTTTTTGTTAGGGATGCTCATGTAATAATTATAATTTGTAAGCTATCCTTTCAAGCCAAAATTAACTGATAGTGTTTTTTTGAAGTACTCTTTTCCTACTTGAAGAAAGTGGAAGAACAGCTCCCACTTGCTGCTTCCCTGATGTGAAAAAGATTACCACTGGAAGGAAAGACCATAACCATACAGCAACTTCTGACCCAGGACTTAACATCTTTTGAAACCACTCAGAGAGTTAATGTTAATATAATTGTAATGTCCAAGGCCTGGATTTATAGACATTCTGTAAAAGAAAATTAGCAAATTTAGGTATTGTTAAACAATGTCTTGGTTCTGTTAAAAACTAACTTTATATTTTCACCAAGCTGTGGATTTTAACATGACTATTTATTAGAAAAATTTAAAGTTAGCCGTGTGATAGGTCACGTGGTGAAGTATTTAAGCAGTTGAAGATACTACCTTGTTTATTTTTGCTCAGTGAGTTTTTGTTGTTCTATTAGATGTATTATTTTGCTGTTCATAGCAAGAGAAGTGCATGTTACGTTACACATTTTCCTGAATTTGGTAGGTTGAAAGATGTTTGTGTTACAGTTGTTAAAATTAAAAAGGGGGGGGGGAATGCAGAGATGAGATATACCCTCCACAAAAGCCTTATATGTTCTTAATTTTTTGAATCATATTCAGAATGACCTAACACCAGTCCAATGACATTTTAGTAAATCACAAGCTCAGTCAGAAAAAGAGAACCTGGAGGTGAAGATATGCTTGTGTTTCCACAGATTCCAGTCCACGATAGATACCTTCAAGAGTAGTTTGACCAGCCTTGGTTACTCCAGCTTCATCCTCAGCTTGTGGGGAAGCTGAGGGAACAAGATGCATGGAGCTTGTATGGTTCAAGCTGTGGGTCAAACATGTTCTAATGGTGGGAGTGTTTTGTTTTGTAATTCTTGTTTATATAAAACAAAAAAGAGGGAATCGTGGGAAGAGATGGGATGGAGTTGAGCTGTGGGCTGTGAGATGCACCTGCAGAAGCACATGGCTGCAGAGAGAGGCTTGTCTCCACTGGGCCCTGGGGGGGAGGAGGTGTCACGTGGCTGAGCCCTATGGAGAGGAGCCTGTCAGGAGCTGGCAGACAGGTGAAAAGCCCGTGATCACCCCATAGAAGAACATTCAGAAAGTGTGTTGCTGACATGGCAACATGGGATCGGTCTCGTAGTGAGAATTACCATGTACGGAAATATCGTGCCTTGAAAAAGTGTATAAAATCAGCTCATTTCTTTGAATAAACAATTCAGATTCCCATACGGTGAAGACCATGTTTCAATCGCCAACACCTGGCTAGGACTGCAACACTTCACCCAGCAAAGAAGAAGCCATCCCAAATGAAACCTGCATGTTGCACTTCCACAGAAGGTCTCACTCAAAGAGGGTAAGGCAGAAACACAGACTCCCAACTCAGAACTAGAAATGGCAGCAAGAGGCAACAGTACTGGAAACACTAAATAGGTAGCGAATCCTCTTAAAGAATAATGCTAGAGTGTTTTTGTGAGGTTACTGAAATGCCTTTGTGTGCATATTTATCAGTAGCAATATTATATTAATAGCTTCAGCCACCATGTTATGGCCATTAACTCTTCTATTTTACTGTTTTACCAATTTCTTAGTTAACAAGGAAGAACATTTTAAACAATATACACTAAACTGTCCCTTTTAATAATTTAATTTTATTCAATGCATGTTTGGAAAGTGACAGGAGAATCGTTCATTCTAGTATTTTTACAAGGCTGCCAAAGAAATTAAGTAATTAGTTAAGAAATAAGCAAATTCAGACAGCAAAGGTTAGAAAGGATATATAATGCGACTGTATTCAGAAATAAGACTTAAATGGGTGTATGGGCCCATCTAAAGAGTTTCACAGGGTACCAAATAATTTTCTTGTCCTTTCAACAGCAACATAAAATCCATTTCTTAGTCTCCTCAAATGCTCAAAGTGGTAGATCATTTCTAGGCATGAACAGACATCAGTGTTTGTACTGCACCAGAGAACTCTCGCTGTTGCTCTTCATTTGATTAATCCAGGGAAACACTGGAGTAAAAGTACCTTCCTTAATTGCTTATACCTCTGAACAAATGCTTCAAGTCCCAAGTTGTATTTTTTCCTTTGTTAAAGGTACTTCAAAGTTCCAGAATGCATTAATTAGACCCTCTCTGGGCTCTACCAGCAGTGTTTCAAATAGCACCCATCAGAATTGAAAAGATGTACCAAAATTTCTAGAATACAAGAATCAGTATCATCGTTGTTCCTATTTCATAGGAATGAAATTCCTATTTCACAGCTGTGAGTGTATGTAATCAGAGTCCTGAAAGTCATAACTTACAGCTTTGCTACAAGCATAAATAGTGAAAGCTTTTCCAGGATGCCAATGTCAGGGCCCTGAGCTTATCAACAGGCTTCACAACCTCTTTCACCAATCCTAGGGGTTAAGGCATCTCTGCTTAAGACCAATTCTGACAAAATGCAGCTGAGTAACCTGTCAGGGGCCTCCTCCACTTTCAGCTGGGAGCAGAAGTTCAGGCTCCCATTCTTGAACCTTGCATCAGCTGTGCTGTAGGTATGTCTGCACTTGGCTGGGTACCTCACTGATACTGATCCACCAAATTCAAATTCTGACTTGTCATCAAGCCTCTCTCCTCAAAACAAACTTTTCTGGTAACACTGGGCTGTAACCCAAGCCTGTTTTTCTGGCACTAAACTCGCTCTGATCTTGCACTACTGGTCAGTGTGCACATTGATCCATACTTGCCTCGCTATCACCCTTAGCTCACATTAATGCAGGGAGCAGTCTCCCCACCCTGCTGCTTCCTGGCAGCAAGAACTAAACTAGTCAAGAACCATAGTTCCTCCAGAAACAGCTTACAGAACTGAAGAATTTAACCAGTTGAAGACCAGCAGTATCACACAGAGTATGTCATATATAAGCCATTAGCTAACTGGCTGCAAGCTACTGATCAAGTGAGATGTTAAGAGTTCCCTTGGTAAGCTTAATAAGCAAACCAGGACCATAGGATAAATCAAAAGAATACTATCATAACTGAAAATTTACTAGTAATATGTAAAGGCCACATAGCAGAGGTGCTACTAACAAGCTCCCCTGCTGAACGGATTTTGCATTTCAGAAAAATCACAAGTAAAGACTGAGAAGCCTGAATTCTTGGCAGAAACAGGACCTGCACCTTCAGTGAGCCTTAGAAATCATCCTACGATAGATATTTACCTCGAAAATAAAACTGCACCAAGGAAAAAACCTATCTCCATAGAAATTATACCTGTAACATTCTTCACCATTATGTTAATTACCCAGAACAACAATAATTACAATCTTAATAAGGAAGGCATGTGAAAATTGGCAAAAAGACCTCTCACAGTTCAAAGATGTGATATAGGTTTAAAACAGGGGGAAAAAAAATCTTGTTTCTACGAAGTCCTTGCCATACTGACCGGTTTCTTGTTTTTACTCACTTTTTTTTTTTAAATTTCAATTATTTTGGGAAACATTGGTGGTAATAGCCAGACATAACACTGAGTAATAAACTGTCCATATCAGAAAGTGTAACTTCACCCAAAAAGTCTCTCAGCTGAAGACTGTTGCTTTTGCAGCTGCAAACTTCTATTCATGACCAAAACTATAACCTTTGCAGGAGACAAATGAGAAAGAACAAAGACAGGCAAAAAGTTTAGTGGTACAGTAGTTAGACTGCTCTGCTGCATATACCAAAATCATAATGAAGATTGTAATACAAAAACAAAAGCTTAGACTAGAGCAAAAATGGTTGCAAAAGGGTAGATCAAAGGTCCACTTGTTTGAAATGCCATCATACAAAGAATTTTTAAAAAAGTATAGGGTCACGTGAAATTAATTGAACATCCTATTCTGGTGGCTGTTCCAGCTTGAAGAAGCCATTTAAGTCAAAATACCATATTGGTTACTATGCCTCTTGCCACAGCTAGAATAATGACTTCTGCTTCCAAAATAGACATGGAATAATGCTACTAAATTTTTCAAGCAAGAATGAGATTTGCCTGCCAGCAGATGCCATTAGAACAGGCAGTTGAAGCAGACAGCAAGGGCAGCTAAACCTTGCACTGTGTTGACCAAGAAACCTGCGACTTCTACCTCTGTGACCCCAGAACAAAAGTCAATGGAAGGCCACACCCTCATCCAATGTCAAGTGGAGATTCAAGAAACCTTTTCACAGACTTTTACAAAAGAAATGTTTGGTTTCATGGTGCAATGCAATTGCAATTCTACAAGAATTATTTAAACCAGTTCCTGGTAATTGATTTTAAAGTAAATAAATAAGAGTAAAGAAAACAAAAGTCTCGATTCTGCAGACAAAAAATTCAGAAACAACGTATTATTGTGTGTGAGGAATGCAAGTATGTGCCACTGACAACTCAGATTAACATTTTGTACTAGGTTCTTCTCAAAATTCCAGTTTGTGGAAGGCTTGTTTTCTAAAGCATTGCCTTTTTGAAACAAGAGAGGTTAATAGTACCAAGAAAGAACAGTATACAAAGCAAAACTCATATTTCTTCAAAGAGAAGCAAAATTGTAAGGTATGGAAGAGTACTAATTCTGGAAAGAGTTCTGCTAGCTGTTACTATAAGCCTTCAAAAGTTATTTTTTCTTTTTTTTTTTTTAGTAAAGAAAATGATATAGAACATGTCAAATAAACATAGTTTCAGAGGGCTCCACATGTAAAAGGTAATGGAGTAAGAGTGGACCATTTTGCTCAAATGCAATCCATCTGGTTCTAAATTCATTTACATTTGGCTGTGAATCTCATGTAAGTTTTTCACACCTGGCTGCTCAAGTTTCATGGAAGTAAGGTATTTGCAGTAATTCAAATAAAAAAACCTCTGAGAAAAATGGATTCATGACAATGGGAGCATTTGCCCTCAAAGATACTTCTTTTCCCTTGGAAAACAGAATCAGAACTTTTCTGAGTTGACTAGCAACCTAATATCCAATACTAAATATAATACTATTATTAATACTAAACTACTTAACACAGAGATTGGTGTTCCTCCCCAAAACAGGAATTTTTTTTTAAGTGTTATATTACAATAGGAAAACAGTATCCTTAAAGCAGTCATTGTAAGAAATCATGATCTGTCTTGCAAAAATTCTTACCAGAACTTTAATATTTTGGCAACAAAATCTGGATAGAAACTATTTTATGCTCTGCTCTTTTGCATTACTGGTCCGTGCTGGAAAAGCACAATCTTCTTTCTGATAAGCACTGAAAAGGGAAACCTCTTGTGCAAAGGCTCAAACAGTCATCTGATCACTGATGACCTGGTTTTGCAATTGAATTAGTCCAGGTCAGTGATGTGCCTGTAGAGTGTTTGGTATGTTCTTAATATTCAGTTTCAGGAGAGTTAAAACAGAGCCAACTGAAGTACACCAAACAAAGCAAAAAGTTTTTGCTATTGTTTAATTTCTTTTTCCAAAACTAGTTATCCAGACAGATTTAAAACCCACGTTTAACTTCTGTGGACTAATTTCACTATTCAGTTTACTCTCATTTTTTTCTCTTTGGAGAAATGTAAATCTACTCCTTATAACTGTTTATTATGTCTACATCACTGAACAATCCTTTAACTAAAACACAAGTCATCTGAAGTATGGATAATTTTGCTCATTTTTGCAAGAGAATGCTTAGTGTTGAAGGATGTACTGTCTAATTGCAATGATAAGACATTATCACTTTAATTAGACAATTATAAAGGGTCTTTTAAAGTTAAATGCATAGCTAATCTACTAGTTCACTCATGTAAGATGACAGTTCCTAAAGCACTAAAGGAATCAAGTTGTAGTCACACCTGTCTGTTCTGCACTACCTTTAAACTGCACTAAGAATGTATACAAATCTCTTCCTACCAAAACCCATAGTAGACCAACCTTCATTTAAACACTATTCCTCCAATTAATACTCTTTAAAATCTTTTAAAATTACATACTTATTTTCTTTCCAGAACAAAATGTTCACTCTATCATCAAATAAATGAAATCAAACAATTCAACAGTGAAAAGCATTTGAGAGTTATAACAAAATTTGCAACTCTCATCAAGAAATTTTCAGATGAAGAAACAACAATGTATATGAACTATTCATTCTACACATCAGACAGAAGTACACAGACATCCACCCAATGTCTTAAGTTTCAATTCAATCTTCTCTCATACAGAATATCCACATTTATATTATTTATTACTGTGGCATTTTTATGCTCACAGACACAGTGCTTGAAGACTGACAACATTCAGTATTTACTATCTAATTTAGTTAAACTTCATTAAGCAAACACAAGAACTTCAGAAAAAAACATAAGCTAATGCAGAAGACATGTACCAATGCAGAAGAATTGAGCACTTCACTATACTCTGGAAGAAAGTGTCCTTTACTGGATTTAATTAAGAAAAGCCATTAATTATTATGCATGGTCAAACAGATAATTTTCACAGTAATTCAATGCATGTGTTCATATTATTTTTTCTAAGACACAAATATCTCCATGCATACTAAAACATGATTTTTAGTGTGGTTACAGAACTAAAGGAAATGTGAGCAGAAAGATTTTAAAAAACGAAGTAGCACTTTAGCAATACACATCAAAATTAAGACCAGACCTGATGACCAGCTTAAACTGACATTGATCAAATCAAAATAATTCCAGCATAGAAGCAGAGCTATTAATGAGATAAAAAGATAAAAATATGCCTAAGCCACAAGTCCACAAGACAAAGACAGCACACAAGAAATACAATGGAAAAAAACCCCCAGAACAATAACTTAGCAGTTCTAGGGTTTTTAAAGATAAACTTGAAAAATAAAACCCAACACTGAAGTGATTTCACTTGTGCAATGAACAAAACAGTGCTGTAGAAGTTTCAAGTCCTACCAATTCTCCATGTCCCCAATAATAACTTATATTAATGTCATGTGCAGATGTACTTTGAACCCCAGTTAGACAAACACTCAGCTGAGATGCATGAAAATATAAGGATAAAATTGTCTTTTTTACCCCAATTTTGTTTACTATTCAGTTGAGAATTAAAAATCAGAAACACTAGCCTTAAATTCATCACAGGGTTAAGAATACAATTGCCATACAAAGTAATACTAAATCTCTTTCAATCTCTTAATCTCTTACTAATTCCATTCTATGCTTAAGATAGTAAAACTGTAGGTCTTCATGAGTTTTTGAATAAAGTTTGCATCAAAAATAATTTCACACTTAAATACCTTGTGATACTGACCTACCCTATGTGAAAATTCTTTTTTATTGAACTTCTTTATTCTAGTCAGGCTATTTCTTCTTTTTGCATGTAAATAAAGGCATATCGCTTCATTTTAAAGATAAAACAAAGGCAACACCACTGTCGATTCAGTTGTAAAAGACAAATGTCATGTTTTACCAAAAAATAGCATAAAATATTTTAAAGCTCTTAAAGCTGCACTGCTTTAACTTGTATGTTTGATTCTTGCATGCTATTTTCACATAGCAACAGAGAGAATAATTGTCACTGCATTCTTCACACTCATGCTTCAGCAGCTACATGGCAGAAATCAATAGGTTTCTGTTTTCCTGCAAGTCACAGGCATTTGCTTCCTTTCACTCAAACAGTGCTTAGGAAAAGCAGCTTCCCACCTCTCCACTATTGAATAATCAATCTGCTGTAATTATTGTAGTCCTGTTAGACTTATTATGTGCCCAGGTACATGGAAATCTTCAACAGTCATCAGATGATAGCAGAGATAAAGAAAACATTGAATCATGATGTTTTCTAGCAAGCATCCCTACATCACTACAAAACTATCCAAAATTCATAAATACATGGTGAAGGATTTCTCACTAATAAGAACACACAATTTGTACATACCTCTACTATGATAATTTTTATACATTTTTAATAACATAAATATATCTCATTTCAGAAAAATCAGTCCAAAGAGGGGGTTACTAGAATTAAATTCCACTTGCTTAAGTACACATTTCTAACAGTGAAGTTCTTGCAAGAAGGAGGTGGACCAGGAAAGATGTGAAGAAATTGAGAGAAAGGAAAGTACACTGCTCTGATTAAATTGCAAATGCTACATCTTTATCTGACTTGCAGAGTTGTGTAGTTTTATGTAAAAGTGCTACCCTAGTGAGCATGAAAACAGTTATACAGGCAAATTCTACGTGTTGTAAGTACATTGGTTCAGAAGTGTAATTTAAGTATCTATTGTAATGAATTTTAAGTGTTCTAGCAGTAGCTGAATTGTCTACAGAGAATACAATATGAAATGTGAATTTCTATGTGTAAATTGGTCATTTTAATCATCCTTAAGTTCAGTAGCTAAATTGCAATAGCACACATGAAAACTTTAGTCAAGTGGAGACAATTTCTTAGATTTTGAAAGCAAACAACACAATTGCAATTACTTTTTTCACTAAAATAAACATGAGAAATGAAATTTTTTACAGGGAAGACAAATATAAAATGTGAAAGAGAATAAAACGAAAAATATGAACACATTTCTAAGGTATATACTGAAAATATACTGGATTACAGTCAGAAGAACCAACACTAAATGACCAAGGAGCAAGATGGCTTTATTTAATGACTTTAGAAAGAGGAAGGAATCCAATTCATAGTGTGGATAAAGCAAACAGATATCTCTGATGCCTATCCAAGTCCTCCCCTTTCCTTGCACTGCTTGTAAATTATGTGCCAAAGGTGAGCACAGACGAGGAGTACTTCTTAAAAACAACTGTTTTGAAACTTTAAGGTTCTGATTCCTTATGACATTCTTAACACAGTGAAGATTTAGGCTCCATTCAACTTTGGCTGCCAGGCTTGGGGACTGCTCCTTTTCTCTCCCATCAGTGCAATAACACCAGACTTTGCTTTGTCTCTTATGCCCAGCACAGCTTTCTTACAGCTCTAAGCAGGTCCCACTCTCCCTAGCCACACCTTTTACTATCATTCTTTCCTGATGAAAACTGCATCTCTCTGTACTTACTCTCTGGCACACACACACTCTCTGGTGTGGCAATCTGCTGCTAATCCCTTCTCATACCAGTTGAGCCTCCTCTTGGTTTTGTGCTGTAACTTAAAAGGAATATACTGACATTATCTCTACTACTTCCCTGCTTCACAAAGTAAAACTTAGTATCTTTCAAAGTGGTCCCTCCTAAATCCTACCAGATTCCATTTGAAATGCAAATATTCTAGAGGAAACTACCAGCTATCTATTTTTAGAAAACCCTTCTGCTGCTTCTAACAAAGACTGCTAGATCTGCAGTCCCAGATTTCAATACCTCTGATAACTAATGTGGAAGCCAAAAAACATCCATTTTACAATATTTTTTAGAAGTAAAATCCTGCACAATTTCGACTTTCTGAGAGCTAAAAAGCCTATTTGGAGACAGAACTGTACCTTACAAATAAGTAACAGCTAACATCAACAGTCAGATCACTATGTTAGGTACTATGTATGTATTTAGTGAGAGATAAGCTTTTATCCTAAAAGCTAGTAATTAAGCTTATTAAAAGTGACACAAAGACATGAGAAAAAGACAAGATAATAATACATTATTATTAGCATAAAGAAGAGTCATAGCATACCATTTGCCTAGTCATTGCAAAGAATTAGCACAGTCAAGCATTTTTTTTTTAAAGCATCTGAAAATGAAAACGTAAGTGACTTTTCAGACTTATGCGGGTCTTTCCCTTTTCATGTCAAGGTCAACAGAAAGTATGAAAACTTTCCAGGGAAAACTAGAACAAAGATGACAACACTGGCAGGCCTAAGACCAATAAACTGAGAGCTCAAAACCTAGTAACATGGACAACTAGATTTTGTTCTATGATGTAGGAGTCTTGAATGCAGGTTTTCCACCCTTCTCAAATGTGCTTAGGATTTCAATGAGACTTGGTCATCTTGCTCAATTCCAACCATACTTACTGGAGAGCCAAATACTCACCTCATCAGTAAGAAACTCCTTACTTAGACCAAAGTCTGTCAGCACCACATGGCCATCAGAATCGAGGAGAATATTCTCAAGTTTTATATCCCGATATATAATCCCCAACTGCAAACAGAAAATAAGAAAAAGTATTTCCAAATAGTGTAACCACATCAAGAAGATGTTGCCAAATGCATTTAAATATAAAGCTACCAAAATTCTCCTTATTAAGGTAAACTGACACATGAAAGTTGCACCTCAAAAAAGACAATTTTTAAAAGCCTTTGAAGAAATAACTTTAAAATTACATAAAAATTCTCAGAAATTACACTGTGCAATAATGTCTTAAAATTTCAAGGACATACCGTATATCCCTTGAATCTAAAAGTAACTGAACACTTGCTCTTGAGTGCAAAACTCAGTTCAGCTTTCATTGAGAATGAAAATAGATGCTCCTGTTATATGGTCTAGACGTAGACCAGACATACATGCATGCTTTGTAATAGCCTACAAATCTAATTATTTCTGAGAACTGTAACACTTTTCATGTCTACAGTTTTGCTACAACTCTACTACTCAGTTGTGTAGAAACAAGGATAACTGAATAATATAACCCAACACTTGTTCATATTCACTACAAATTTGTTTTACTGATATGCACTGTTTCACAAGCATTACTAAAAATGAACAAATCATTTGTCAATAACACTACTCTTCACCCTGAAGACAAAAATTTGTAGCCTTAATCTGGTGCACAAGGAGGGACACTTCATTGGGGATTGTTTCTAATTATACAACTAATGTCCCATTGTTAGATAAAGTTACTTTCAATTTAAAACAATCTAAAACAATAGTTCCCCTTACTAACTTTATATGGTATACAAAGAATACAGCTCTAAGTCCCCAAAATCAGCACCAGAATGAAGTTACTTTACCTTGTGGAGATGCTCAAGTGCCAAAACAATTTCTCCGATGTAAATTTGCACCTCATTTTCTGAGAATCTCTCTCTGTGTGAAAGATGAGTAAACAATTCTCCTCCATTTATATAGTCTAAAAAACAGAATAAAGAACCTTATAATTTCACTTTCCAATAATTTTATTTTCTTATTGGAATATTATTAGGTACTTTGTAAGCTATTTAGTAACATTTTACTATCAGATGCTTTTACTTGATTGTCATTCACGAGTATTTCATCATGCTGTACAATACTCAATTTCTTAGAGGACTGAGGGAAGAACAAGACTCACTTTTGAATAAGCAGCAAAACCATAAAATAACCCTATATAAAGATAGGGATTTTCAGAAAAATCAGTCTTTTAGTTACTTAGGAATATGAAAAGAAAGAAGTACAAATGATCGTTACAAACAGAACCCTGGCAGACTCTCATGAAATACTCTGATGAGCAACAAGGCAGACTGACAAAGAAAGGCAATTCAGAAAACAGGTATTAGGGGAAATAATCAACTATGGACAATTACAAAATTTTCCCTTCACAAGGGAAACCTTGACAGCAAAACTTACTAGAGGAGATTTTTTCCACATACACTCCCTCATGGAAACCACACTTTCATTCTTTGCAGGCTACGACACAAGGATTTTCCCACAGTAAGGGAGAGGCAAAAAAAAGAATTATTACAACAGAATTCCACTGTAACACAAACATATTTTAGATGTAGAACTGTCTATGCTAGCAGTGTACATTACAGCCATTAATTTGCAACCTCACAGCCCCCATTTATGTATTTGAGGTCTACATACACAGCAGGGAACATGCCCCACAACATCTTACTCAGTATTTTCTTGAATATTGTTTCTATAGACCCGTGGGTGTAAGACATAAATCCATGAAAGGGGTCCAATCCTATTTTAAGTTAAGAGTTTGAAGGAGAAAGCACGTATACAAATTACACACATTCTGATCTCTCTCCACTTTCCAGTTCTCTCTTTGAAAAGGAGTATTAGTGTAATCAAACAACGTGAGAAGGATTATTTAGCTAGACCAGTAAACAAATGAAAAGATTTAATGAAGTATAAATAACCCACATTTTACAATTGCTTCTTTCTTGCTAAAAGAACTTCAGCATGTAGAAAAAGGTAACAGAAATAAATTTTTAAAAATATTTCTAGCCAGAACTGCTAACTTAGCACAAGGTAAGCACTGAATTGCCAGGTGCTGTTCTAAGGACTGTGACAGAGCCAAACCAAAGCTACCACAGGAGTGGCACAACAAGCTGAATTTTATCCAGGTTGTAACACTAACCACAGCCCAATGAAACAACCAGCCTTCAAATTCTTGGTGCAAGATCAAATGCATCACTGACACAATGGAAAAAAATAATTCCTGGTTAGTTCAGTACAAACTCCACCTGACAGTTCAGATTATTTAGCTATTTTTTAAAGTATTAGAAGGTTAACCTTCCGTGACAAGCTTGGTATAGAATTGATGGTACTCACATGGATATAACACATTGTTCATTTAACACAGCTTAAAGCCAACATAAAAACTGGAATCAACTCCTAACCCTGTTCTCTGGAAATCTGGCAGAAATGCAGCTGCATGTCTGTACTTGATTCAGTCTAAATTCATATAGCTATGCAATCTGATAGCATGAAGAACTGTACTACATATTGCACTGAGGCTCCAATTCTAAACCCTCTTAAAACTAAAATGGCAGGTTGCTTTCACACCAAGTTCAGCCGAGTACAAAAACAAGACAGATACTGGTTTCCCCCAAAATCCCGAAGCCTCTGAAACGCTTAACTTCCAAAACTACATTGAAGTGATTTACACAGACTTACATAATAAGACATGAAAAACTTGTAACAAACTATTTGTGTTTTTTCCCTCAGGGAGGTTGTGAAGCCCAGTTGATTTATAAAGTAGCTTTACATCATGTTAAGTAAGAGAAACTTCCACTGTTATGGAAAGTCACTGAAAGTAATTTTTAAACTAATTATTCCTATTTTCTGCTGAAAATGAAGGAAAAAAGGATCTTTCTGGCCACAACAGATATGCTGAGAATAGATGCAGAACTTATGAAAAAGAAAAAACCAAAACAAAAGGCTGTAATTTTATCTTAGCTATGAACTTTTTGCTTCAAACATCACTTCAACACTGTGTTATGGTGGACACGTGCCGAGGCTGCACTATCTGCTATGCAACGTTCCTCAGAACTACTGGGCTTGCTCCTTTTTGACTCTTATGAGAATATAACATCAAGCTTTTGATTTTCTTTCATCGCAGAGGCTTTTATGGCCTTCTAATTAACCTTATCACCTAAATTTCCCCCCTACTATGTATTTATTTTTAGGCAACTACATCTACCTCAGGTTTGAGCGGGGTTTTTTGTTTGGGTTTCCCCTCTTTTTTTACAATATTTCTAATGGGATCTAAACTGCATTTTAGCAAAAACTACCTGGACTTAAAGAACGGTTCTATAATATTTATAATAAATGTTCACTTTTTATCTCATTTGATATTTCAATTTTTTCCAAGTTATTAATCAATAACTTTAAATCCAATATAAATTTCAAAACCTTAATTATTTACAGTTACTATCGAGGAATGACAAAGCTATCAATATATTTCTATTTATTTGTGACAATCTTTTATGTATTTCTTTACTGTCCTAGTTAGAGGAATTTGCAAGAAACTGTATTACAATTTTCAACTCTCATTTTCAAAAGGAATTTAGTGAATACTCCATCTGAGTTCCACATATTTATTATTTCATTGTAGCATATGAAACTAAGGTATGTACACAGAACCTTTATAAGAATTGACAGCTAGAGGTATAGATTCATTTAATGTTAATAAAATTTTGCTAATTTAATATAAATCAGCCTGTTAATAAAGGTTAAAAAATCGAAGTTGTGGACAAAAACGAATGTAAAATCTGCACTTCAATTAAAGGACAATTTACTTCCTCAAACATTTCACTAGAGAAGCATATTATGAATCCAAGCCTTTAATTAATCATTCATTTTACAATTCTTTTAAAATATTCTAAGTAAGAAGGTTTTAAGAATTGCTGGCAATTTTCTTAAAAATACACCTCATACACCAAACACTAAATTTGCTGCTAATCTGAAAGGTAGAAATATTTCTAAAATCAGAGTAGTACCAAACCTTATGAACAAGCTCTACTTTCAGCACAGAAATGTGTGACTTTGGATTGTCTCCTAACACCCAAAAACTGAAACATGCAGGCATCTCAATCCTCAAAGATCAAATTATAACAAAACACTTAACAAAGCAAATGCTTCCAGCTCATTGATGAACATACATATACATTTTTTGCTGCATATAAGATAATCACTACACCCCCCAAGACAGAGTAGCACACTGAAGCTCAAACAGGAATACCACAAACACAGACACTGATGAAGATGAACAGTATTTTACTTCCTATGCTCTCTCATGCAATCTCCAAATACACTGTACTTTAGACCACATGAAAAAAACCTTATAAAGCATTGAGATAAAAGGGCTTTTTTCTTCTTCTTTTTTTAATAAAAATTGAATCCTGAAGACTACTCACCTAAAATGAGATGAAGCTTTGTATCTGTCTGGAAGGCATAATGTAACGTGACCAAAAACGGTGATTGTCTAATGTGCTCCAAGACTTGCCGTTCTGTCCTTGTGTGCTCAGTTGTTTTGGCTTTTTGAACTATTGTGGCTTTCTTCAGTACTTTCATGGCATACAGTTTTCCAGCATCATGGCCACTTACTTTCCTCACTAGGAACACTTTTCCATAGGCTTAAAAATTGGGGAGAAAAAAAAAAAGCAAAAACCAAAAACAAAGAAAAGAAAGACAAAAAAAGACAAAAAAAAAAGACAATACAAGTTACCTACTTGTACTACAGATCTGTCTGATACCATTATTACTTTCAAATACTCATTGTTATGGCAGACAGTAATCACCCAGGCTAAAATCTACCAAAACACTTCTCTTTCAGATTGACCTTTTCTGAGCAAAATTTCAACCAAATGAGCTTCATAATTGAACACTGCAAGAGTGGGAAAAGCAATCCAACCACTTCAGTATTTAAAAATAATTTTAAAAGCTGATGATTTCTTCCTTTGTAATAACCTAAAACATCCATACCTAGAATTAAGCAAGAGTTCCGAGTAAGACAGAAGCTATTTTTTTGTTCTTAAAACAGTCTGCCCGTATTTGCATAATTCACATACTTTCGTTACCAGTTTTAAAGCACAGAAGTTATAAAAACCTGTAGAAAAGCCAATGAATTCTTCCCATCAATATTTCATACAAAGGAGCTTTCTTAAGCTCTCATACTGGACTTAAGAGGACTCCTAAGAATTCTACATAAATTTGATACCTCCAATAGGCATACCTGTAGAAACAGTAAAGGTTAGAATTAGGGTGCAGTTGCTGGGCCATGATCTCACTGCAATTACAGATCTATGGTGGGATAGCTTGCATAACTGGAATAGTGTCATGGATGGTTACATACTTTTCAGGAAACAGGCCAGAAAGGCAAGGTGGTGGAGTTCTCTTTATGCAAGACAGCAACTGAAATGTATCAAGCTTTGCCTAGGGGTGGTTGAAGGAGGAGCCAAGAGCTTACAGGTAAGAATTAAGGGATAGGCTAAAATGGGTGACACTGTTTACTACAGGCCACCTGATTAGTAAGACAAAGTAGATGAGGCCTTCCACAGACAGCAGGAAGTAGCTGTCATGATCACAGGCCCACAATTCTCATAACTGCCCCAACAGCTGCTGGAAAGACATCACAGCTTGGCACATGGGAGCCCAGGAGGGTCCTGCAGAGCACTGAAAACTTTGACACAGGTGGTGGGGAGGCCCACAGGGAGAGATGTGTTGCTGGACCGTGTATTAACAAAAAAGGACTGGTTGAGGATGTGATGGCTGGAGGCAGCCTTGACTGCAGTGTGCATGAGATGCTAGAGTTCAAGATCCTGCATGGAAGAAGCATGGCAATAAGTAGAATTATATCCCTGGACTTCAGGAAAAAAATAACTCTGGCATCTTCAAGGGCCTACTTGGAGGAATCTCATAGGTTAGGTCTCTAGAAGGTAAGGCGGGTCCTGGTTAATATTCAAGTAGCCCTTCCTCTATGCTTAAGATCAGGACATCCCTGTGAATAAGAAATTAGGCAAAGAAATTCTGCATGAATGGGCAGAAACTGCCCTGCACTTCTGCACTTCTGGCAAAACTCAGACAGAAGGAAGTTTACAGAATGTAGAAAAACGGTCAGGTCGCTTGGGAAGAATATAGGAATATTGCCCGAGTATGGCAGGGATGTGTCAGGGAAAGCAAAGGTCCACTTGGAATTAAACATGGCAAGGGATATCAAGGACAACAAGAGGGGCTTCTTCAAGTGTATCAGTAGCAAAAGGAAGACTTAGGAAAATTAAGACTGCCAAATTAAGTAGGTGCCCTGGTGACAAAAAGTACAGAGAAACAGACTTACTGAATACCTTTGCTTCTTACTTACTGCTAAGGCTGGCCTCAGGAATCCCAGACCCTGAGGGCTTTCCCTTGGCTGAGGATAAGGTTAGGCAAACCTGACACCCACAAACTCATGAGTCCTGGAAGGATTCACCCATGAGTGCTGAGGGATTTAGCAGATGTTATTGTTAGACTGTTGTAAGGCACTCAAATTCTGTCAGAGTGCCCCAGCCAAGTTATGCTCAGCTACCTTATCAGAGACCTCAAGAATCCGTCGAAGCTACAGAAATGTAAAGTGTTCTAAATTGGGAAAGAAGCTGTTGGAAGACGGGCTAACAAAATGGCAAGAAAGTAGATGAAAAAATGATGGTACCATCCTGGACTAGAACCAATCAGTTTCTCTGAAAGGTGCATGCAGAGCATGGACAGCATAGAGATCCAATCGGATCTGCGATCGTGTGAGCTACAGCTGCAGAAATGTATAAAAATAGTGTAAACAATAAACGGCTCTTGCAAAATCATATTGGTTCATGGTACAAGGGTCCCAAGCTCCCGCGTTAGACCACTCTCCATCATCTTTGAAACGTCATGGAAAACCAGAAAGGTTCCTGAGGACTGAAGAAAAGCCAATACCACTCCAGTCTTCAAAAAGGGCAAGCGGTAATCAAAAAAAACAAAGAGAATGTTTAAAACTTCAAAGAAAGTTTTGAAGTGAAAAAATGACACAAATGTACCACCCCCCACACGTTCAACACAAACCCAGAAATTCCTTACACTGTGTTAGAAATCCTTGTGTGCTCCTGTCTTGAATGAAGCACGCTATTTTGGTACCTTCTGTCTTCTGTCCCCAACTACCTGGCTCCCATCAGAAAAAAAAGTATAAAACATTCAAAAAGGATCAAAGAACTCCTCTCAACATGAAGGGAACTAAACATACTTCCATGTTTTATTCAGCCTGAAAAAGTAGAGTACTTAAGAAGATTACAGAGTTCAAAAAGAAAAAAATCAAAAACTGTAAGAAGGTAAGAACAATTGTCATTATTTTTAGGAACAAAACAACTAAAGCAACAAATCAAATCATTAGGTATCGGCATTAAAAACTATGCAAAGCACACACACAAATATGCAGTTAGGCTGTGGAACTACTGTTACATGATACTGCAGCTGTCAAAAATGCAGATGAATTTAAAAAGATTACATAAATCCCTGGGGGAGAGGAAAACACATCAAGTGTTGCCAAACACTGAAGAGAATCTCTGGCTCAGGCAGACCCCAAACCACAGGCTGCTACAAGTTCACTAAGGAAACCATCATTGTAAGCCTCTCCTTAAGCCATCATGAGACAGAAAAATTAACCAGCTGGTCGTTTTGTCCAACCCTTGTAACTACCTTCACACCACCTTCTCAAAGAGAATGCTCAGTATCACAAACCTGAAATACACTAGAAAAGTGTATACTGTCCTGATGTGAGACACTAAAATTTAGTTGCCCTTTAAAAATGCTACAGCATAGAGAGCTCCCACATCCCAATAAGCACTCCAGATTTCTTGCTGGATTTTTTCCAGACAGGTAATAGAGAGTTTTAAACTACCAAATGACACGTCAGCTTTTCTCCTAAATCCAAGTTCTACTTCAGTTAGTATACAAAACTTACACTGCTCATATACTGAACAATTATTTTTAAGTTCTTTACCTGACTCATTGCACCCTAAGGAATCATGCTTCCCTTTACAAAACTCATTATCTGCAATAAGAGCTTTCATACAATAAGTTTTCATCACATATCTCTCAAGAATGGCAAATAGAGTTAGAATAGGTGATTGTAAACATCTTTCTATTATGTGAGGTACGTAGGACAGTCTCTTTCAAGATTTTGCATTTTATGTTGCATTCTCCAACTTCATAGTTTTGAGACCTTGAGCATACCTAAGCCAGACTGAATGGTCACCAGCTACTCATCAAGAAATGGATAAACAGAGATGTAAAAAGATTACTCTAGTAAAATAGGCATGAGCCATAAATCCTGTCATGATATACAGATGCGGGTGATTTGAATCCAGGTTATACAGACCATAATATTGTGACCACAGTAATACTGTTATGCATATGCACCATTTTAATGTTATTGCCTATTTTCCAATACTGGTTGTTAAATTATTTTTAGCATCTGAAAAACAGATCCCTACTACTGAGATCATTGTTTTAAAGAAAGTGCTTCCAAAAGTAGTATTTACATCTTTATAAGGAGTTAATTCTCAAAAAACAAGTGTAGATAACACTTCTGTATTTTCTAACATGCAACAAAAATAGTGCACAGAATGGCCTTAACTTGCATTTCCCAAATGCTTAAAGAAGCAGCTCTAGTTTTCACCAGGTCTTAGCTGGAGTTTGAAAACTAACTTTCCTGTGCCTTTCTGAAAAGCCGGTCTAGAGCATTAAACATAAGTTTACTTAGGTTCGCAGGAAACAGTAATTTTATCAGAAATGCTGGAGAACATTAAGCTAAATTAAAATAAACAAAAGCCTCTGGATTTTAACACTTGGCAACCTGTATCCTCAATCATATCTTATAAAAACATATAATAATGCATCTTAAGTAAGAAAGTGCAGCACCTACTACAGCTTTACATGTAATATCAGAGAAAATTATCTGGTACAGTGTAATAGCTGTAGAATCACTCGAAACAAAACTCTTGTTACCATAGAAGACTTTGCAGCATAGAGCTTTGCCATGGTACAAACTGTTTCTTCAGGAATCTGAAAAGGACTGACAGAAAGATGACGATTCTCAGCATTTTTTATGGGAATAAATCTTGAGTAGCACTGTTTTAATCGAATGACTCATAATGTATTCAACACCAGAATCTCTGATATCACCACAAGAAATCTACTTAAAAGACAACACTGCAAAAGCAATTTATATGAGTGGCAGCAAGGAGAGAGCACGTAAGCTAATTGCAATACTCTTACCTGACAATTGTACTTCAGTAGAGCTTTTTTAATTTCTCAAAGAGCAACATTTTAATGTTCATTCTCATAAAATCTCATGCACATCTCATCTACTGCCAAGGCAGAAATAATCAGCCAGCAATATATACCCCATAATGAAACACACACAATCACCAAATATCCAGCCCCCAAATTCATTGAAAATACATTAAATGATAGAAAAACTACAAGACTATAAAGTACATACACAAACTACGCTAGACTGACCTCCCAGCTGAAGAGAAATAAAATAAAAATTTAAAGAGTAATTATTAGTTGCTAATTTATATGGATATCAGCCTTTATGATGATTAAGAGATTTCACACCAGCAATTTATAGGAAATTTCCACTTAATTCGTGAGATAGAAAAATTTAATTGGGTGCTAAGACTTCTCTGTCACTACTGCCCTTTCCATGAATACAAATCCATAGTAATATACCATAAGTATATATAAGCATACATACAAGTATACTTAGACATAAGTGTATATATAAGTATTCATAGTAATATATATCATCATTATAAGTAACAATTCAGCAGGCCATTAGAATATTCTAAAACACTTGCTGAAAGATGATGAGTTAAAAATATGAAGTATTCTTTGTTTCTTTGTTCTTTCTGTACAAATGCAAGCACATTAAGGCATTGCATTACACCAGCTAATTCTCACAGAGAAAAAGGAGTGCAATTCTTATCGTTTATAGGACACTGGATGGTTTCTGTGGACTTCTAAATTCATCAAAACTTTATACTTGTATCCAGACAGTTTTTTTAAATTGATGTTTTCAAGTGTTAACATAAGCTACACCTTTTTCTTAAATTACTTTTTTACTGTTAGTGTAAGAATAATCATGAGACTACAAAGGAAAAGGGTCAGAGGTACAAAATATTTAAGGATTTGAATAAATTTCATTGTATTCTTGCATGATCTATGCCTAATGACATCTTTGCTCTGCAATTTAGATTTAAGCTGTCTAAGGAATATGGAGGCAGAACTCTCACTGTGCTAGTATCTGTCCATATGAATTAAAAATTGGGATGTGGGAAAGTTAGAAAAGCATATAGCTCTAGCAGCTAAAAAAGGTGGGGGAAAGCCAAACAGAAACCTTAACAAATCTCAAATAATAGCATTCTGAAGAATATTTCTAATTCTTATTGTCTATGACAAAACCGTCAAAAACGAGGCATTCTCCGTCATCTTTCCTTAGATATGAGGTAGGCAAGAATCATTAATGGAATTTTTTTAATGTTATTACTTACCCTGAGAACAAATTTTCTCTCTCATTAAACACGTGAGTGATGATTAATATGAACGGCAGAAAGTGACAGGAGAGGGTAAGCTGCATCTTAAAATGTACTTTATATTAGCATTCTGCTTTTGTTTCTTTTTTGGTTCCTTATCTTTTTTAAGGTTTTTAAATGTTATTACAGTAAATAGTTATGGCAGACAATACATGCCTAACTTTTTTTTTCTTTTTAAAAGCATGTAAGCTTTTAGAAGGCAGCTCTCACATGCAAGACAATCTACCACTGGATAAAGATGCCATTAATTTTTAGTTATTACAAAAATTAAGGTAAATAATTTCCTTCAAAAACTGTTTTAAAGGTACCACAGACTGCTGAAGTTTGAAGAAGTCAGAACAACCAACCAAGAGCTGTCTGGGATCATCATCTTATTTTCTCCTTTCCTTCTTATATGTAAGTCTGTTTTTGCTGTTCTCTCTGCCATTAGTTCCAGTAAGAATCTTTTGCTATTGATCTCCAATTTTATGTACCAATTTTTTCAGAATTCTCTAGTGGATGAGTATGACAAATTTGTCCTGGTTCTTAGATTCAACACAGCCCCTTCTTTTCAGTCTGTTCTTCATGCAGAAAACTAATCCTCCATTTCCAAGCGCCCTCTCTCCAATTAGCCATCCCACCTAGCATTCAGTATATATTCTGGCTGTCTTCAGCAGAAACTGAAGTAAAGTATTTAATTGGAGTTTGGAATTATTTTTAGACACTCACTAAGTTTGGCTCACTCTCCTGAGCACAGTATCCCCACTTCTTTCTTTTTCTTCCTTTTATGAGACAATATTTTATATTTTTTTCAATATGCTTTAAAAGAACTAACTTTGTATCTCAGTCTTAACTTTGTCAGAATACTTTCTGACCTCTTACATGAAACTTCATTATATGTCCGTGTATAACAAGATTTTTGAGATGGTTATTTAAATCTGACATTCATCCCACTAATTTTGTTCCCTTCATATGAATAAGTCCTTCAGATTCTAAGGATCTTCCACATATAAGGTGAATATCCTTCCTATATAAGCACTTAAAGCCGAAAGATCATGTATAAAACATTCTATCTTATATATGATAGTTAGATTCTCATTTCTCATTATTTTTATCTTCTTGTAGGTCAAAGGGTAGAACGGATTATAAGTGCACATGCTCAGAACTAATTGTATTGTCTCTTCTTAACCACAGTTGAAAGAGTGAACAAAAGTGGCATTTATTAAAGTTCAGAAGAGAAAAAGGAATAATCAATTGGCAGAAAAATGTATGAACCAGAATGCACTCTAGAGTGTTTTATTATTTTAAAAACACATTTTCAAAGAATGAAGCAAATAAGCCAGGTGGGCGTGCATAAATCAACACAGCCACCTTCTCCTGTTGTTCCTTTCCTGGCTTTGGGAAGCAATTAGATTACTTTGCTGAAAAGTAACCATCTTCTATAGAATAGACTCTAGTTTTCTTTGTCACAGGGTGAAAAGCTTTAACTAGATAGGAGGGACAAGCTGGAAAGCTGAACATGGACAGGAAATCTGAAAATTCCATATTAGTAAGGCTATACAGTAACAGAAAGAGAAGGACTTATGCAATTTCAAAAAGTGTATACTGAGTAGAACACGGGCCAGTCAGAAGTCAAGCCAGTAATAATTTGTTCCCACTGCAACAAGTACATTATTAACAGCTTCATTAACAGTGGCATACTGTCATGTATTTCATTTTACTGATGTAAAGTGCTACTGATTTCTTCAATGGATAAGTTGATTCTATTATTACCCCCTAAACGTAATGTGAAAGAATCCAACTCAGACTTTTGCTTCTTGTCTTTCCTCCAAAACTCAGGTCAAAAGAACGTATATAGCATGATATAATTTTAATACCAAAAAGCAAAATATAACAAGCATGCTTCCAACTGAGTGCGTATATTAGAAGAAAACAGACAAAAGAATGTAAGAAAGCAATTCATATTAAAGAAAACAGCAAGTATGAAATTATGCTAAGCCGCAGCATGAAAAAAGTTACGACAAAAAATGGCTTCCAAAGGAGAAACATCAGCACACAGAGATACTATTTCTAATAATCTTAAATGTTTGTATTTTTTAAACATAAAGCTTAGAAATGAAGATTTAAATAAACCTTCACTGCTGTTACCTGAAAAGAATCACCACTGGGTCTGTAAGAAGCTATCATAATTACATAACCTTAAGCAAGGTATCAATTAATCTAGCATGTTTTGAGTATCTTCTGTGGTTATTCCAGTTGCTTCATAGCAGACTATACTTAAAATATTGTAATTAGTTTAAATAGCATCTACAGTCATCACTTAATGTTGAGGACTCAATATATTTTCCCTTGCATTACTGTAGATCAATTAAGTATTAGTTTGAAAACACTGCATGCTGCATAAATCCACAGTGAAGCATTTTAAAACAGCATCACAGTTTTAGCATTAGTTATATTACAGTACTATCAATAATACCTAAAAGCTCACACCAGGATAAAGCTTTCACTCTAAGAGTAAAGATAGCTTTTGTCTATTTGCTTATAGCAATGCCCAGAATGTTTCTCAAGTTAGGAAATTAAACTTCATCAGCAAGAACATCTTAGGAAGGCTGGAGAATCTCAAGTACTGGAGGGTTTTAAGAATGAATCACCCCCAGCGGTGATGCAGGTATAACTGACTGTGTCTTGGGCCAAGCAATTAAGGACTTCTTCAGAATCCTGTTTCTAGGAATTCCATGTTACAGCAAACATTGCCAACTGACAGATGGTCACTTACCCAAAAGCAAAGAGTACTAGCCCCATTCTGATCAGGTCATTGGCATTTCATGCCACCCAGTAATTAGAAAGCAGTAATATCTGACACATCTAGTGCATGAGTCTTAGCTGTCATAGGCTTGAGACTGAACAAAGCTTCTTGACTGCCCTGATAGTCTAGATTTCTAAAGCAAAAACCTCAGGCTATGGTTAGAACTGTGTTATCAAGAAAGCAGAAAAAAACCCAAAAAACAAACACCAAAACAAATGCCATCTACTCTTCCTACAAATGCCATTCCAGGATACCCAAGGAATCCTTGGATTCCTAAAGTTTGCGAGAATTTGTTAGTCAGTTCTTGAAATAGTTTGAGATCTACTTACACAGAAGACATTTCTGGAGCAACAGGACTACTAGAGCAGGATGAAGTCAGACAGGCATGCTTACTCTGTTGTTTTTTTTTACTTTATACACACACAGAATCAAATCCCATTATCAACCCACTGAAGCAGCCTCTTCTGAAAGGGGTCCCTCAATAATTATCCTGTTAACCTAAGTGAATAGGATAGCTTTGCACTGCGAGCCTAAGGATTACCTGCTATGGTTAAGAGTATTCCCGGCCAAGAAAAATTTGGCCAATCTGTTCATGAAAAAAAGAAGGCATGGGAGGTAGCAATGAATGACTGACAACAGTTTAACAGCAGCAAAATGGGCTATTTCAGAGGTACTGCCTAAAGACAGGAGGTGGTCAGGCTGCTACTAGTCTGACTTTGAAGACTGACCCTTATGAAACCACCAACTTACTTTGCATCCCAAATGCAACAGTTGTAATATTTGTGTGATCTCAGACCAATGGCAAAGGTAACAAACAGACACAATTCTGTTATGGGACAGGTTCTCATATACATATACACATATTTACAAATCCAGCCAATGTTTCCACCAGCAGGAGAGAAACACATCCTCACATAAATAATTATTTATCATTTCATTTTTGTCAAATCCACTCAGATCCACACTGACCATTTCAGAAAATCATGGTTGCTTCTACCTAGGAATATGTAACATTTATCTATGAATATTAAAGCTTCCTTGTGTCTGCCTCTAACTACTGAAATTTAAAAGCAAGGGTTCAATTTTTTAGCATGTTTCAATTGAAACTTTAAAAAATTTACTGCAGAAACAGCAAAGTATCCTCTCAGGTGATTTAACAGCTTATTTAATTTATGAAAGAATCTATATGACAGCTAAAAGTGAAAATCAAAATCCTTTGCTCTTTTCAGTGATGTCTTGGGGAATTACAGCCTCGCTGCTAGCCATTATTGGCTGATAACACCCAAAAATTTGACATGATTTAACCAGCATAAAACTTCTGCAGACCTTGATGATAGCCCACCCTCATGATTATCCCAATCTACTCAAGAATGCATCTGAGTTAATACCGACCAAAAAAGAAAAAGCGTAAACACCCTAAAAAGAAGAAAATCCATTACTTTTGGTCTGTATATGGCCCTGTCTACATGTCCCTTTAGCAAAGGAGAAACAAAGGTTTTTTTTCATTACCATCAGTAATCCTACAACATCCTAGAAATCACTAACATTTTGCTGAAACCCACAATACAACAATAAATACAACCCATCTTAAAAAATACTAGGATCTGACTAGGATACAGAGTTATGGAGCCAACAGTGACCCTAAAACAGATTAGTTTAAAAATGGTGCATCTTATCTAACAATGTATTAAAATTACTGGTTTTTTCCCAAACACACTCTAAAAACTTAACAAAATTATCAAGATCATGCCTTAACTTAGATTAGGTTTTTCACAAACTATATTAAATTGTCACAAATTTTCAACAGTATGTTTTCCTTTTTTTTTAAATGTGTATCTTCAAAAGTGCTGTGCTAGAACATGTGACCTCTAAGTTTGCATATTTGTGAAAAAAAATTGAAAAAAATATGCCATGCTATCTTCCTAAAGAATCTTCCAATTACCAAAACCTCAGCTAGAAAACAAAATCATGCATAAGAGTAATGCTTCCAACATTTAACTTAAAAATAGTGCATCTTACCCCCAGTTCCAAGAACTTTCAGAAGCTCAAAGTTTTCAATGCCAACTTTCTCTGCATGGCCTGTCAAATTTGCTGAAGAGAAAAGAAAAAAAATCACATCAAATATGTAGTACACCAAAACACCATTCTGACATCTTACTACAGCTTCAATAAAACCAAGTCAGCAGATAAATTAAATAAGCAGCACTAAGAAGACATCCAATTTCATACTATATTCAACTGGGAAAGCAATTTTCTTGCTGCCATCAGTGTACCTGAAGGTATAAAATCACAGAATAATAACTGAAGCTCATCTAGTTGTATACACCATCTTTCATTGTATGACTGGGTACCTGTGAAGAGAGTCCAGTTCCACTGTATCTGTAATCTCCAATCACATAGTCACAGACAGCAATGAGGCCATCCCTTAGCCCTAGCACCCTGAATACCCATTTTTTTGGATTATACGGTGTTTGGGACGACATATACAGAGCTCCAACCACTGTTCATGCATTTATCACAGGATTATTAAAGACTCTCCATTAGTATCAAGTAGAAATGGCCTTAAGTCTACATAACTCACAAGTCTGGAAAAATCAAAGCTGCTACAAAGTTGTGTCATTTGTTGCAGAGTTTGGAAGCAGGAGGTTCTATGTTTATACAAATCTATATCACTTTGAGTACCTATTTTGTCTAACATACATTTTTCTAAGCAGGGATGTAAAGGCCTCTGTTTAAAAAAAGGGATTGTACAGGGCTGCTTTGTTGTTTACTGCCTTTTTTTCTTTTCTAATCTCCTATAAGAAAGCCTTAAGCAGTTGCCATTTTTTCCATCTTTCATTCCCATCATAATATTATGCAGCCATTTGCATCTATATCACTGCAGACCATTCAGCAAAACTCCTCACTGAGATGATTTAAGCTGAAAAGCAGCAAGACAAAAAGTTAACTAAATTCAATTATTCACATTCAAGTTCAGTTCCCTGATCCACTTTACTGAGCAGCTTCATAAGCACAACTAAGGATGGAGCATCAAGCAGCAGAAGCTGCATAAGCTGGCAAAGCTACTAAAAGAATGCCTCAAATAGAAACTTATAGACAAACTGTGTGTCTAAAGGCTAGTAAAGAGAAGGTAAGTAAAGGCTAGTCTTCAGTTAGGATAGGAGATGCTGACATTAACTTACTAATTTTGCAGAAATTCTCATTTGGTTTGACATTTCTAAGAAACTTTGAAAATACATGCTTCCTAAATTAGCGTCCAAATGCGTAATTAATGTCCACTCACAAAACTGCAGTAACCCAGCAATTCAAAACACAAAGCTTTGGAAAGACCTCTCTGCAAAGATGAGCCAGTATAAAAAAAAGTCTAAACACTACATAAATCAAACACTAAATAAATCAAAAAGCAAATTCATGACTTATTGCAACAATCCTAGGAGTCTGTACACACATACAAAATGTATTTAGTTGGGTCAGGGCAACATTAATGCTATCATGAAATCTCATCTAAAAAGAGATTATTTTCAATTAATATAATTCATCTTTTTGAAGGATTAATCAAATGGTGTAAATGCAGAGACACTACTTGAAATCACTGGGAGATTATAAAGTCTAAAAAAGCTTTCAGGGTTTTTTTTTCTTGTATGACCAGAAGTACACACAAGAATTTTTGCAAATCTGAGGGAATCTACAAGCTATTCTAACACATTAAAAAACACGACATAATCAAATTATTATTAATAGAGAAAGATTAGTTTAGTGATCAGTTCCATTTTAATAACATGTACTAGGCAAGACAAAACCAGAATCCTTAACAAATCAGTGAGTTAATATGCACCACTGGAGCTGAACCGAAGCTTGCTGTACTATTTTCGACTGCAAGAAGAACAAATATTCCTGCTAGAGCTACATCACAATCACTGCTTAAGACAGCACTAAGGAAGCCACACTCCTGTGCCAACGAAGGAGTTATAGCAGTAAGGCAAACCTAGCCTGAGTTAGTGTCTATACAATTATGGTATATTGTGTCACAGAAAGCAAACTGTTTTCATGCAATTTAATATTACATATTACTCTTCTTAACAAGTACTGAAAATGGTACTCAATATACACAGTTTCAAAACATTGTCTTTCCTGCCAGGGACATCAGAAGTCGCAGACTATTCTAAAGAGACCAGAGCTAGAGTGTCCACTTTTTAATGTAGGAGTGGACATCACTGAAGAGATTCGGGACACAGACCTTCTCTGGACACTAGCTAAGTAAGCGCTGAACTCAGGGTGGGAAGAAAGTTTTCACTTCAAGATCCACCGATTTGGATCTTCCACAATGAATTACTCCAGAAAGGTTTTACTATCTCACATCATTTAAGAGTGTCAGCAGAAGGCTTTTCAATTAAATACCCTTCTAGAAAGCAAAACAGTCACTTAATCCTGCCATATCCTTGGAACTGAATAAGAAGACAGACTGGAACCCAAAGAAATGCTGCCTCTCCAGTAACATGCTGAACATTTGCAGTCTGGCTGTGATCCTAAAAAGAGATGAAGTCTTAAAATTCAATCCATTAATCTAAACCATACCATAAACTCACATTCAATAACATTAGTAAAACCTTTTCCACTTTCATGAGGCTACACAATAAAAAGCTGAGTGATAGCTAGTTTCAATTATTATGTACTTGTTTCAATGTGAGCTGTAATTTTGCGCACTCCTTTTAATTCCATTTTTACTTCCATTCAGGATGCTTAATGGCCTTATCCTAAAAAAAATTAAAATTAAATGTCTTGAAGGTTACTGTAATATTATTTTCATAGTAAAAGGAGAAAAATTTATCACAAATAAGCATATGATATCTGTAAAGTAAGACCCACCTCATTCTTTTTACATTATACTGAGGACAAAAGCTTTCCCACAATAGCTAAAGGGTGCTGCATAACACACACAAGTGTGATAGGACACTTGAGACAAACTCTCTCACAATTACTCCCTATAAAGCAAGAAGTAAAATTATCCTTAATTAAAAAATAAGAATAAGGAATCTTCAAAACTGTAAGAAAAGATTAACAACAATTCCCAGAAAGTGCTCCTCCCAATGTTGCCACATGGCAACATCTTGCTCCCACAGCCTCAGTTGCAGTGCTCAGTCCACCTCTGAAGTTATACTGTGAGAAAAGCAAGCTGAAGAGCTTGTTTGTGCCATTTTCTAATAACACCCCAGAGGAGTCCTTTGTCTTCATCTGCTGAAAGTAGGTGCAGCACTTTGACACACTAGCAGAGATGAAGTGCAGTTTCTCCAGGATGAAAGTTGTGATTCCAGCATTTCCTTCAACTTGCTTTCAAAAGCATAAATCTCCAAAGATCAATTATTCTATTCACCACTCATTCCCAGGAACCTGAATGACCATTTTTGGAAGACCTTTCACCAGGGATACTCTCTGCAGTCACAAAACTGGTCCAAGACTGAGATGTTTTAAAGGATTGCAATGACACCACTACTACTACTACGACTAGCAGAACAGTGAAAGGCTTCTCGCACCCCACAGACATCACTGCGCTGGAAATGGTATCAGAACCCGACCCAACAACTGCCTGTGCAAACTGCACAGCCTATCTGTCAAGACTGCAATGGGATGTACATTGGTGCACAGAAAGCAGTTTTGGAAACAGAAAATTTACTTTTTCATGCACTTGTTTCCTCAAGTGTCTTGACACATCAGCTGAAGTGCACCAAGGAATGGAACAAAGTTTGAACAGGAAGAAAAGTACTGCCCAAGTCAACAGGATGAGAGTTTCTCTACAAATATTATGAAGCTACACATGACACAGCACTACAAAGGGACGGTTGTACATAATGGAAAAAAAGCTAAAAAATCCCCCTGGAGATAAGCTCACTGCATGGGTGCACTACTAGAAAAATCTTGCATTTACTGATGTTCTACTGCAGTCCACACTAAGAAGCATCGCACCAATATGGTTAAGTAGAGCATGCAGCTGAGGGCAACAGCAAGAGGTAACACATCAACTCAGAAACAAATAGCGAAGGGAAAGGCCAAGACATCACAGCATTCATAAAAACAAAGAGGAAACAGAGGTACTAGTTGCAAGCATCACCTCTGAAGGCAGAAAGAAAGGAAATATCTGGAAATACTACCACTGCAAAGACCAACCTCCCTCTACATGCAGGGACACCAGTGCACAGAGACCAGTACTTTCATTCTCAGTCCCCTGGAAGTAGGGCAGCCTGTTTATCCAGAATAACATTTCTGCTTGATGGAGGATCTCCGCATGACATAAGAGACATGACTGTCATCTGCACTACACCTGAACTTTGAGATGGCCAAGACTGAACTAAGAACTGTGCAAGCTGGTACTATGCAATGAGTCTATAAGCTTTTAATTGCACTTCTATGATCTTGAGAAATAATATTTCAACAGGTTTTGTTTTCAAGTTAAAATGTGCTCTGTCCTCTGTTTCTGGACTCCACTGCATACAGGTCTTGAAGCAGACAAACAAAGCTAGAGATTCCGCTACTGAACTAGATCAAGCAATCTTCTAAAACAAGCTCTGCCTGAAAGCCAAAACTTGTCTCTGCTATTCTCTGCAACACGAGGCCAATTCTGCTGTTTTATTGAGCAGAACAATGAACCTCAGGCAATTTTAAGAAGAACAGAGAAAACAAGAAGGAAAATGAGACAGAAGACATTCTGCAATATTCCAAATATTAGGTTGCAATGTCTAATACCAATATCAACTTGATCTTAACCTGTTACTTCAGAGGCCCATCTCCATTCACGTAACAGATCTACTTAAGTCACAGCATCAAAGAACAGATGTTGTTTTCTAACCTATATGTTTATGCCTTACTCAGAGTGGAGAGTGGGTGGTTTTCCTCGAAATTAAGCAAAACCAGCAGATTCTTTTCTGGGGAAAAAAAATGACACCACGCAGTAGAAACTACACAACTATTATTTGTTAGACACTGAAGAAAATGTGTATGTTATACTGTTTAACTGCTATATAGAGTTACACTTTGTTACTGCTTACAACAACTTAGAACTATTTGTGAAGGGAAGTAAAAGTATTTTAAAGCCCTTGAAGTCTGAGAGACCATCGCTACGTAGCAAGTGTTAGGTCACTGAACAAGAGCACCATTTAATCAGGTCAGGGTACTATCTCACAAGCTTAAAATGGAATTTAAAAACCATAACATCTCAAGAATAGCTTTCTTAGGCAAAAGAAAGAATATAGAGCAAAAATAAAACACATAGCCAGTTCTGAACTCATGTGAAAGAAAATGCAGTTTGTGTTGCTCTGAACTCTAGGGTATCAGTTAAGGTTAACTGGGCTGGTAACTGCTGATTCTCTAAAATATTAGATGCTTAAGGGTAAGATCACTCAAACTGAGAAAAAACTGTAAAATTTGAAAAAAATTCAAGCTCTCACAAAGCTGCTGATTCCATTCTAGAAGGCTTGGAAGCCAAACATAACACAGCCAAAGATGACAAAGACCTCTGAAGTACTAGCTATACAGTATGTATACGTATATGTATACATACATATGTATACATGTATGTATACATATATGTATACTGAATGGAATACAGTATGTGGAAATTCAGAAGCATAAAATGCTGTGAAAAACATGGTAAGAAACTGTCATTACCATCGTGAAAACAGAAGATAGAAGATTATTCCACCAAAGTTATCATTTGTATATAGGAAGCTGAAATAAATATAAAAGTCCAGACATCTGAGATTAACTATGCAGACTCACAGTAGTCTGAACTGGAAAATGCTCCATGTTAAGATCCATTTGCATGCAACAGCATTTTTTCCTCTTACAGAGGCAACTTTGCTATGAGGTTTATCGTTGCTGTGAGCTGAATCACTATGAGGTCACCGAGATTCAACCCAGAAGCACCTCCACGGTCAGCTAGAAACTTAATAGTGTAGCAACACTACACATTATATAACTGAAAAAAAAAACCCCAAACAAAATGTAATTGGACAAGATGTTAACAAATAAAATTGCTATAGATAATCTAATGCTGAACAGAGTTGAAACAATCAGGTATCTAAGGATTGTGCATATCTTTTCAAACAAAAAATTATATCTAAGTACAAGATATGAATCAACTTCAGTTTTCTCTACCATCCATTAGTAATGAATGAAAACACCTTATAAAAACTTAGTCACAGGCACCTTGGACACAGCATCAAGAGTAACAGATTAATTTATCAACAAAAAAGAGCAATTGACAACTTACACGGTGATGGAAGGTGTTTACATATTTGTTTACACAGACATTAACCAGGAAACTTAAGAATTATCCTCTCACAGGTAAAGCTTTTATAACCATCTTTCCAAGCCAGCATAAAATATTTACAGATGTCGAGAAAAATGAGAAGAGGAAAATAGTCACAACAGATCCCAAAACAAAAAAAAACCTTAATAAACTGACTGCATGTAATGTGAGTTTTTCACAAACCACGTCATCTGCTGATCTATGGACTGAGTCAGAAGCAAAGAAATCTTAGTAGAACTTGCACCTCATCGTTGGAATTCTATAGGGGGGAGGAGACAGCATGTTTACCATAAGATACCAAATTATGCAATGATGGGGATACAACAGAAATATTTATATGGAAAATATATTGGGAAAACACATCCTCAGATACCCAGGCCTTGTCATATGGTTAAGGAATTCTGGCAAGTGTTCTTTGAACTGCCTTCTGAATAAAATCCTAAAATATTTTAGCACAGCATGTAAGACTCCTAATTCTTTCGTGGAATCGAGCAGGAGCTGTTAAACAATCACATTTAGAAGACAATGGATCAAAGCCAATAAACAGGCTGACAATGAAGACTGCAACTACTAGTCCTCATTTATAGTAGACATTTTATAGAATATCACTGAAACAATGACAGCAAAATGATCACTTGTACCAGACCCTTGTATAGATCATTTTAGCCAGGTTTGTTAGATTCCAAAGCCTGGAGGGAGGAAAATAAACAAACAAAAATCCCACCCAACAAAAACAAACAAACAAAAAGCCACAAACACAACTCAGGAAAGACCAATAGCCATCCCTCTTCGTAATCAAAGTTACCAGAAGATAAATAACAATGAATTCCTAGACTACAAACTATTTTTAGAAAATACTGGTTGCGTTAAGAATAAAATCCAGAGATTTAAGCAGTATTTAAGACAATTAATAAACTTTAAAACACTCTTTATAGTACCCACAATACAAGAACACATACTTTTTAGTGCTCAAAAAAGTAGAAGGAAAAGCAATCCAAGCTTTGAAGTAGTCAGCTATTTGACCCTGATCCCTAAACAATAGATGGAATTAGTAAATAAGTTTTTAAAAAATTCTGTCTAACAGAAAATGTAATTTTAAAAGTATCTTTAAAGTTTCATAAAGTTTCCTTTTAAAAATAGAAAAAATAAAGTACTCTACAGGTGCCAGATATACTTCCATCGTGAAGGCTGAATTCGCTATTCAGTGCATGATTCATCATGTTTTTTAGTCACAGGAATTTTCACAATTCCCTAGAACGTAACATGAACCTTCCAGATTTCAAATAAATCCATTCTAATTTAAGTTCCCATTCAAGAAGATATAACTAAGAATTTGGATTATGAAACCCTTTAGATACTCCATGTATTTATTTTCTGAAGCCTTTTATAGTTTCATACTGAATTATAAGTTTGACTCAAGGGGAAGTTCCAAATTCTTCTGCCTCTGGAGTTCTGCAGCCCATTGCTCCACTACCTTCTGGGCTATACATGCCTTTTCCCATGCACGCTACAGTTTGGCAAACTGCAAACTAAAGCAAGTTCTTTAGCCCAAAACTCGTGATTACATTAAAACAAATCCAGTATCCTCTTCAAAACAGACTTGCTAAAAGGAAAATAACAACACTGTAAAGCAAAACAATATATATAGAGTCCACTGCCCATACATTCACGGAGTGTCTCACAAGTTCCCTTCAAGATCCCAGTTTTGGTAATCTCTGCCTCTCCCTGGGCAAAGCAGGGAGTGCACATGCATGCCACAAGATGGGCAACCTCCTAGGGCAGTCACTCACACCCACTTAAGGTATAGGATCCTTTGACCCTTTTTCCCAAAAACAAGAGCTATGACACAAGCCAAGAGGAGGTGGAGAGGAAATCTCACTCTTAACTGTTCTGTTTCCTTCTTATCTTCTGACATCACAGGACTTTTCTTCTCTTTCCATATCCTTCTCTATCACATAAAATGTTTCCTCTGACAGGCTTTAGTTTGCCATTGTTCAGTTCGGCAGCATTACCAAGCAACAGAAATGTTAAGATGCAACAATGTTCTTTTTTCAGTGTAAATATGTAATATCTAAGGTTTGCAAAAAGATTAGAAGTTGCATTAACTCTGAAAGTTAGCCCTCAAAAAGTAAAACCTTTCCCTTTACAAGATTCCAGAAATAGATGCTAAAGAAAATTTTGTTTTCTTATTATATTCACTGGACAGCTTCAGTGAGAATCAGAGACAGTCACCACTTCCTACTATTTCAACTTTGGCATATTTTTGCTTTTACTTTCTGAAAAGAGATTCCACTTTCCCCAAAAACTCATTTTCCTTCTCCAAATGAGACAAGAAAGACAGTAACTATTCTGAAGTGGCTGAACTGTGAGGCTTCCATCAAGAACAAAAACAGTTTGGTGTTAGGAAAAGAAAAAAAACTTGGCAAATATACTGGGAGAATATCATTATTAAATGAAATGTGTCCTAAAAGTCACTGCTCTAATCTGCAAAACTTCGTATTATATATATATATATACACCCCACACACAGAGCAGTGCCCAGTATTTGTAACAGAGCACATCACATGGTATCACACAGAGGCACTCAAGTGTTACTTCCTTATCACACAGACCCAATCTACATGCCTATCAAGTGATGTTTTTCCAGCAATTACATTTTGGTCATGCAACAGAGGAATTTCAGGGCTCTAAGACTATGAGATATAAAGCTAAAATTAAACCTGACCCTACATATCAAAGCCAGCACTGTAATTTCAAAGTCAAAGTTTAAAAGAAGTCAAACCATGGTACAATAGGGTTAACAATCAGCTGGTCTATGTAGAAACAGCACTGCATATGCTCAAATTTAACATATTTTCATATGCCTCCATACTTGCTTGGAGGTAACAACAATCATCTGTTTCATTCTTTAAGATACTCATTTCATCTTAAATTCAAAAGTATGTTCACTTACTCACTTGAGCATAATCAATGCCTGTCCCTAACTCATTTAATACTTTTAGAGCAATATCAAGACCAAGTAATTGCAAATGCAAACTGTAACTGTGGGTTTACTTGCATTCAGTTGATTTGAATTAGTGAGTTTCTTACCATGGGGTTCAAGTAACAGCTTCCACAACACGAAAATAAGATACTCCCTTTTCAAAGAAGTCTCTATTTCTACTACAATAGTAAATTCTTTCAAAGCACTGTGGAGACTGACCTCTTTTTCATCTGCCAACTGACAGCTACTTTCTCTATGTAATTCTAAATGATTCAATTAGTCACAGAGCTAGAACCGTCAAAGAAAGAACACAGATGAGGGGAACATCAGAATCTAAACAAATAGCACATTAAAGGATATTCGTGATACAGAACATATTTAGGAATGACAAAGATCCACTGGCTCCAAATTGTAGTTCTTGCATGTCCTCTCACCCTCTTTCCCTAAATGAAGCAAAATTAAATAATCATGCTGCATGCTTTAAAGCTGTGGTGGGTTAACCCTAGCCAGCAGCTAAGCAACCACACAACCAGACCCAGCACAAAAAACACCTTTAAACTTCCAAAGCATCCTATAGATTTCTACATTTCTGTATCAACAGAAGCTGGCTGAAACTCTTCTCCTCAAATTATTGTATCTCTGTGCATTGTATAGAGACAAGTTCTGAAACAGTATCTCCATACGTCTTGCATAGCGATGACACTCTTGACACCTTCAGGAGTAGGAGTCTCCCAGGAGTACATGACAGAGCAGCTCCCTCCTCCACCCTAGGGCTCCAGAAATAGACAAGTCATTGCTAGAAAGCATTTTTCAGAAAGCAGAGTTTTCTAAACACTGAATATGGAGAAGAGAAAAAGGAGAGGAGAAGCAGCTTATTCCTACTAAAGTGAATTTCAGAAGCTTAAAAAGACAAACAAGAGAATTTTTAAAATAAAGCTTTATGATCAGGATTAAAATCAAAGTTGCTTATTACGCTACATTAGACAGTTCTCTGCCTCGTTTATACAAATGTGTTTATTCTTCAAAATATCTTTAAATAACGATCCCTCAGGGATACATATTCTCAACCTTTACAAAAGAAATCTAGACATAGCTATATAAATGTGTCCCACTTCCTTTCCCCTTACCTTTTCCTCTTCCACACTTAAATGTAGCAACACCTAGCGAGTTGATTATGTTTTCCAGCAGCTCTTGAAAGAAGGAATCGACAGTCCCTTCGGTTTCTGTAGCTATCAAGAGACCGCCTTTTTTTTCTCCTTCCCTCCTCCTCCTCCCCGCCCCCCCTTCCCCCCCGCGAAAGCAGCAGTGATAGCTGTGTTCCTCTAGGGCTGCTCCCCCGACCCCAAGACCGAGGGACAGCGGGGCAGGAGGCCGAACGCAACCGAGGAGACCCAGCACCACCACCTGCCTTTCACATCGGCCCGTTCGAGAATGTCAAATACATTAACCCGGCGGGTAGCTCTCTCAAACTTTTGCAGTGAACAGCATCATTATGCTTACTCTTACTTCATCATGAAGAAAAAGATGATGACAGAAAAGGAATGAAGCACATGGGTTAACAGCACCTTCATTGTTAATCAATACAGAGAATATACATTCTGATTCTGTTTAACACGCACTTCTAAATTAACATTAAAATCTAGATATACTGCAGTGTTCAAGTTGCCTGGAAAGTTCTGAGAAGCAGAGAAACCCTATTAAAAGAAAATAAAGCTCTTCCCCAACACAACAACCTAAAACGGAGCATTTCTGTTGTATCTTTAAAGGTCATATATATTTCACATGTTGAACTACTTCTCCAGAGGGTCGTCAAGCAACTACCGAGCTACAAAAAGATTCATAGACTGAAAAGCCAGATAACTCTGCGGTTACGTGTTGGCACATTCCCCTCCCTACAATTCCGGCATTTCACCGAGGTCAGAGAAAAGCTCTCATATAAAACGACTTCATTTATGACTGGCACAAACCGCCCCCCCAACATAGCCATAGAAGTCAGTCAAACACAAAATTTTAAAAAAAAATGTTTAAAAGAGAGCCTGGCTACCCTCTCTATCTCCTTCAAAAGCTTCAAATACCACCGGGAAGTGGGACAGGGGAGTCAAGTATGGAGCAGAACTCGAAGTGAAATACTTTTTTCAGAAATAAGAGAAGGCCCCCTCCCCGCCCCCACCGTACACGCTCCTGCCCTTATCTTCCAGCTCATCCTCTTTTTTCCCCCCGCCGAGATTTCCCTACTGGTCCCAAACAACTCTCTCGGAGCTCCGTGCTCAGCAGTGTTTCCCCCAGCCTGGGCCGCCCGGGCCCCTCCGCCCCCGCGCGACCCCCGGNGGGAGAGGAGCCATGCAGGCGCGCTGGGGGCTGCCGCTCTCCCCTCCGCCTTGTTGAAAACGAGGGGAAAAAAACCCCAAGCCTACACCACCCAACAACAAACAGTTATTAAAATCTAGGGAGGCACACGCACGACGGCTGCCCTCCCCCGGCGCTCAGAGCCAGCCCATGTCCTTGCGGCTCCCCTCCCCCCGGCTCCGGCCACCCTCCCCGCCCGCCAGCGGGGCGCGGAGCCGA
>VZRO01003763.1:109941-243120 GCA_013397915.1 Daphoenositta chrysoptera
GGCCAGGGCCGTGGCTTGGGCTGGGGTGCAGGCGGCGAGCGGCGCAGCTTCTTGGGAGGTCGAAGAGGCCGCATGTACTGGAAGTTCACCCAACCTTGGTGATCGCTGGAAAGGCGTACGGCCTGGTGGGTTATGGCAGCTCAGGATGGGCCAGGCAGGGGCTTGCTTGTCGTAGGGTGGGAGTGGGCGAAGTTGCTGGGTAGGTACATCCATGTGCCCGGTTCACCTTGCCCTGCCTGGGGCGCGTTCTTCCGGTCTCTGTAGCTGCGAAGGAGACTGTCCTTACAGAGGGCTTTGATTGCATTGTTGAGGGAGATAAGGTTCAAAACACATTAGATCTGTTAATCTCAGTTAAGCCTCTCAGTCTGTTATGTTTTGGAGGCAATCTGGTATTTGTAAAGCTGCCCTCATTTCCTTGAGACAGATAACGCAAACGACTTGTCTCTCCCTTTCTTAAATACAGTAATTTCTGACTTGTTGCTCTTGAATGCCACTGATTCTTTCCTTACAAGCTAATTCACAATGCTGTGTCTCAGCAGCAGTGTTCACACAGAGTTAAATTCAATTACATCAAAGATCAATGAAATAAAATGTCTTAAGTTAATCCTTCATTCACGTTCCTGTATTAAATATGTGTTTGTACACATATATGTAAAAAATGCATGTACATGTATACATTTCTGCAGTTTCCTGTGGAGAGATTGAGTTGAACTATTTAAAGTTGGTGAGGGCTTTCTACTTCATTATTGTTTATATACCAAGCCTCAGGTTTAGGGGGCCTTTGTGATTGGTTGTCATCCCATAAATTAAAAATACTACCTAAAGGTTTCATAGTATTTTTGGTAAAACTTTTGAAGGTGTTGCCCACCAAGCACTGTGTTCTGTTGAGGTATCTCCCTGTAGCATATGCTACACACATAACTCCACCAAACATGTCCATCTAGTTACTGCCTTTCCAACAGTATTATGTCAAGACTATAGATACAGAAAGTCTGATCACAGGAGATGTTTTCAAACTGGAAAATAATTGATTCCCTAACTTTAGTCACTTGGTTCTAGAAGCATCACTATTGCAGAGAAAATAAATATATCAGTATAATATTAAACTATAAAAGGGAAAATGGAAATACTAAACTGATTTAATTAATTGTTAAGCTGTAACTAATGGCTCCCCTGTAAAGTTAGTGGGGACTGTGAGATTTACTTCATCATTACAAGGCATAACAACCACTTCTGATTATTCCATGTCCCAGATACTAGATTTTAAAGAGACTAGTACTATATTTCATCCAATGGCTCTACTAGCCTACACTTGGACTAACTGTCCCTGGCAGCCTCAGAAGAGAGAAGCTGAAATCTGACTCCATTTACTAGCACTCAGTGTGAGGGGTGCTGGCACTGAATCCAGTAGTTGTTAATAGTCTTGGTTTCAGATGTTCATAGCTTGACACTATATCTGCTTATTTGCCTCAGGCTGAAAATTTCTCCTTCCAAATTTAAGCTACAACAGCTTTTAAAAATGAGGCAATAACCCTGAAATACCAAACTGAGAGTACAGATCCATGCTGACTACGCATACAACAAGGTAACAGTGATTACTGTGTATTCTGTTTAAGATGTGACTGGGCTTGCAAAGTACTACTGCATGAACTGAAAGTTTTTTATTGTCTTTGAGGGATCCCCTGATTTACTTGCAACATGGTCATTCCATTAAAAAAGGGAGATTTTTTACATAACAGTTTCTCTGGTGTTAAAATGTTTTTGCAATGGGATTGTTGTGCCATATCCAGCAAAGCAGTCCTACTGAATGCTTGGAAGGAATCCCACCTTTGACAGACAAAAGAGCTATACTTGCAATGAAATCCTAAACCTCCTGTCAGTAGTCCATGAGTACAAGACTGTGCTCAAGTTTTCCTTTCAGCTGAACTTTTGGGAGCAGTGGAGGGCTAGACTTGGTCGTGTTCTTGATGTAAGAGCAGATTTACCTTCAGTGGAATGGTCCACACGTAGTGGGCTGGTTACATTGCCTCCATCACACTTGTCTCCGAAGCAGTATCACATGGCTTTGTGGGTTGCTGTAAAAGGCCAGAATTCTGTCAGCCTTAAAGGTAGATAGGAATTACAGAGAGGTGGAAATATACAGGCTACACCTGTACCAGAAAACAAAACTGATTAGGATTCATTCTGTAGGTGTCAGGGAAGTGGCATGACATAGCATGGTGCAGCTAAATTCTTTCCCCTTCAAAACAGTGGCTTTTTTTGAACTGCCTCCTGCATTTGTAGAGACTGCATACCATTACTGAGCTATGCTAGCCTCCAACTTGTACAAAGACATTGCCTGGAAGAATACTAGTCAGGGACCCAGCCATTCCTGGAAGCATGCTGGCAGTCAGAAGTACTGATAGTCATGTGCCAGCACTCAGATTGTGCCATTGTCCCGTTTGAATCACTAACACAGACAGTAACAGAGTCAGATGAGAGAGGAAATTTGGCTCCCTGCAGCCAAAGCAGCATGAGAAAGTACAGGAAGAGTGACGGGCTGTAGACCCAGAGGGAGTACAGACTGATCTGCAAGAGATTTCTTTATATTTTGGAGAAGTAAAACCACCCTTGGTATGTAAACTGTGCTGTTAGAAGTGCAGTTTTACTGACTGAAAGTGTTACTTGAATTTAAATACATTTGTGTTTATGCTGCAACACTGAAAAAGCCTGGTATTAAAAGGAAAAATATTTGATGTTTAAATTATTAAAAGCTATAGCAGAGCCACTCCATAGTGTAAATGGTTTTTGTTTATTTAGCATTTTCATAGTCATCTGCACGATAAGAGCAACCCAACAGGTCAGTCAGCCAACAGTTCAGTCTTTGGGCTGAGCATGTGCTGCGAGTTTGGGAATATGGAGTAACACCATTCTAAAGATAGATGTCCCTTCTCTACCCCGCAACACAACTGTTCAAAAATATGTGTATTTACTCGCCATTCCTAATTGTGAAAAGAAGGAGGAAAAAAATGCTGTGGGAAATTCCCACATAGAAAAATATTATTGAACTTCATTAAAGGACAAAGTGTCACAACATTTTCTTTTTGGTTCTAAAAGAGGTGGTGTGCCAAGCTGGTTTGAGGGCTGAGGTGAAATCAAAATGCTCAGTGTACAGACTTCTGAGAGGAAATGGGAGAGAAAAAGAAGAAGAACATGTGTGCTATAGCTGCATACTTCCAGGGTGCCAGGGCCTCACAGTTTTGAGGTATTTGGTTTACTTTCTTTCTGAGGGGAGCTGCTTATGGAAATTGTAGTTTCTATAGGGGTAAAGTTGAAGGTGTCTGGTGCTTTCTCATGGTCATGGAATTGCTACAGAAATAGGTGTTATTTTCAAAGGACAAATTTTGGAAAGCCAGATGATAGAAAATGTTCCCCTTAATCACTCCATGGAGAACATTTGCACAGCAGGGGAAAAAAGGATCAAATTTTGGAAACCACAGAATGAATTTAGGGAAGAACTCACTGTGAAAGACAAGCATGACATGAAACAGCTTTTGTGTGAGATTTTAGTACAGTATTAGTTCTAGTTTTTAGTTTGCATATATTATCTGTGATTTTTATCTTTTGTTTAATCTGAATCTTTATTTGAACATTCTGTGCTTGCTAACTGTCAGAAAAGTAGACTAGGTAGGTATATTTGCTATTTAAAGTATTTTTCATGAAACTGCTCTGGGCAACAGTTTTATCTCTCTAAAACCGCTTAATGTTTTACCATGAAAGGAGAAGTTATGCTAAGCATCCAAGTCTAATAATTCTCATAACGGAAGTGGTACAACTCTGTCAGGAAGTGGATCATTTCTTAAAAGAGTGCTTTTAAGTGTTACTGCTTCGAGGGTCCTGTTTCAGTTAGTATTCGTTTCTTCACTGAAAAGTCATTTGTTTATCTTTTTCTTCAGTCACTGTACAGTTGCAACTACTATTATTACAGGCAGCACTTTCCAAAGTTTAAATGCTAAAAGTCTACATGGTTATAGAAGAGAAAAAAACTCTAAAAATTATCAGGTTGCTCAGTTTCTGATGAGGAAAAGGGAAATGAGTGAATGCTGTCCAGAGGGGAAAGAAAGCAGCACTAGCCATTCAAACAGAAATAGGGGGTTATTTTACTTTTTGAACTGCTAAAGCTGCTTACACTAGATAGAAATGGAATTTCTGTTTAATAAAAAGAATTGACTTTTGGATCCTAATCCTCACTCACAATAGTTGGAATTTTTTTTTCAGATTTGTTGGAGGGAACACAGAGGACTGTTCTACAAAATGCTCTCATTAAACCTCAGTAATACTGATTGAGTAATCTCCAAGTCCTTTTCAAGACCTGCATGAGAATTCTCACTATTTTGAAAATTTACTGTCAATTTTGGAGAAGGGGACTTTAGAAAGGAGAAGTTAATCAAGGTGATCTGAAAGCTAGTGATGATGAAATTAAAACTTTTAACTTGTCATGAAGACTGTGAGTACATTCTGATAGTTGCAGAAGTTATGGTTCTGCTTTCCTACCCCAGAGAAGGAAGCATAAACATGAGGAAAAAAAGTGTTTAAATAGCAGAGCTTAAAGCTCTGCATTGTAGTTTTAAAAAGAGAGCCTGCAGAAAAAGAAAGAAGTAAAAAGGAGTGCCACATAAAATGAAGGGGGAAAGAATTTTTGAAAACTGTAAATGAAAAATAATAAATTCATTTCCATAGCTTTTCTTCTAATTATGTATTTAAAGATACTGCATTTGGTAAATTATCTCAGAGCAAAAAGAGATTTATTGAAGTGAACAATATTACAGAGGTTCTTTTTCCTGTATCTTGAGAAAAGTTGTATGATTATTGATTTTGAACCTACTCTTTTAAATTTAAAAAGATAAGATGTCTCCATGAATTGAAGTAACAGAAGAGAAAATCTGGAAACAAATGGATAAATTAAAAGAATATGTTTCAAACTAAGTTGGTGTATCTCCTGAAGTTTGCAAGGAACTTGGAGCTCCTCAGAAAAATTAGAAAAACTCCCATTAGTTTCAACTACTATACCAGATGACTGGAAGGCACCTCTTAACATAGAGTATTATAATATTGTATAACATAATAGAAATGATTTAATATAAACAGCATTACAACTAAAAACACCTTTAAATGGTGGAAAATGTTTGAATGAAATGTTTGAAAGATTATGCTTAGCTTTCAAGAACAAAAAAAATTAAAATGTATTAGAAAACCAGTAGATAAATATGGTTCCATGAACATGGCCTAGATATAAAATACTGTTGTGAAAAATCAAGTAGCAAAAGCTCTAATAGTGAATTACAAATTTTCAATACATCCAAAAGATGGGGATTTTTAACTTTACCTGTATAATTGACACTGGCACTGTAAATGTATGACTTGGGACTAGAGCTAACAGGTAACTGGTATTGAAGCAGTTCTATCATTTCATTACTGTTTTTCTTAAATTTTTCATCCCATAATGATTTATTTAGATACAGGATGCGAACTAGGGTATCTCTAGCTGAGCATTGCTGTCTCCAGCGCTGGCCAGGAGCAGCTGTGTAGTGTCATGACAGTCTGTGGTTTAACACTGCAGTCCCTGAATAAAAACCTCTATTTGTTTGCTTTGACTTTGCCATTTGCTAGTTTTATCTGATGACCCATAATGATTTAGTTACAAAAGAGAGTGAAGAATTGTTACCTTTTATTTCCTTCATGGTTTTGTTGCATCTGTCCCTATTTCATAGGCAAACCCAGAATATGAAGCATTAGCTTCACCACCTCAAAATATCAAGTAAAATATTTACTGTAGATAATCTGCCGTAGAGGTTACGCACCAGGCACTTGGAGTTCTTTGAGCTTTCAGTAATCCATGCACAGCTTCATTTCTTTCATTTTTCTTAGGAAGAGACTTCTAGGGGAAACCTAAACATTATTTAAATGTTAGAACATTCAGCTTTAATACATCTTTTTTCTTTTCTAATGTAAAGCGTTTGCTGTGACAGTCTTTGAAGAGGACATCAAACTCCAGTTGGTCAGAAGGCATTTTACACTCCCTTTGTTAATTCCTCAAGATTTGCATTTTCTTTGAAGTGTTAGATTTCTATGCAAATAAGTGCCCCATTAAGCAATTTTCCTTTAGCTGTCATTTATTAAGCCTGGCTAAGAGTGATGTTTGGCATCCTCCTTCATACAACATGTCACATTCAAGCTTTTCTGTTGTGACTGCTTCTTAATGTATTTATGGGGAACATGACAGCAATACAGATTATTGACATTGTAAAATAACTCCATAAACTCTGAGGTATTCCAACCCCCTCGCCCCCCAGCGCTTTCGAGATTCAATAAAGATTTACACTAGTAACACATCTCTCTCCATTTTTAAAAGAACACATTCCTATTCAAGGATTTTATTCCAAACCCAACACTGATTACAGGAACTGTCGTAAATTATAATTCTTTATTATTATAAAGAATTATAATCTTATAAATTATTATAATGTAAATTATTATTGTAAATTATTATAATAATAAATTACTATTTGTCATAAATTATTATTTGCTTCCTGTTCAACTCATTGTTACCTTCCTGCAACTCTAGTGAGATGCACCTTCAAATTGGAAGTCAGATGAGGCAAATGCCACAGACTACTTGTCATATGCAGAGAAGTTAGTGTATGACTTTGATTAAATCACTTGTTCTCTGAGTAACTGTCTTGCTTTAACCCCAGTCAGCAGCCAAGCCCCAGCCAGCTGTTTACTCACTGCCCCACCAGCAGGATTGGGGATAGAATTGGAAGGGCAAATTGGAAGGGCAAAAGCTGGAAAGCTCATAGGTTGAGACAAATACAGTTCAATAGAGAAAGCAAAAGCCACACACACAAGCAAAGCAAAATAAGGAATTTATTCACTTCTTCCCATAGGCAGGCAGGTGTTCAGCCATCTCCACAAGAGCAGAGCCCCATCAGAGGTAATAGTGACTTGGGAGTATGAAATCCATCATTCCAAATGTGTCCCCCCTTCCTCCTCTCCCCCTCACTTTATATACCAAACACAGTGTCATATGGTCTGGAATATCCCTTTGGTCAGTTTGGGTCACTTGTCCTGGTTGTATCGCCTCCCATGCACCTCTAATTTCCTTGCTAGCGTGGCAGTAGGAAGAGGGAAAAAGGCCTTGGCTCTGTGCAAGCCCTGCTCAGCAATAACAAAAATATCTTTAGTATCATCATTGTGTTCAGCCAAATCCAAAACACAGCCCCATACCAGCTGCTGTGAAGAAAATTCACTCTATCCCAGCCAAAACCAGTTGTAAGGCCCCAAACAACTCGCTTGATGAGACTTTTAACAGTGCTTACAATTGTTCATGTACTTTGAGTTAGATGCATGGGAGAAATACTGACAAGATATTCTCGGGAGATCAACAAAAAAGACTTTACAGGCTACTTTAGAAAATCAAAGAACTTTGGGAAAATGTTTAGAGCAGTATTCACTCAACATAAACCACTTCTCAAAGTATTAACTTAGCCCATTCAACTTAGCAAACTCAAAGCCCATTCAATTTTAAGTTACTCAAAATTCTAACAAGAGGGAATCAGAAGAAGAAAAAAAATAAAGATACTGAAAAGAACAAATATAGGTACCAACTGATAGTTGGTATTATTAGTTCCAAGAGGAGGTAGGGTCAAGATGCATTTGCCTTGTTTTCCACTTCAAATACCCCCTGGCCTCCTGGGCCCTTCCCCCAGGTGGGACTTCTGCTTATCTGGCCACTCAGGAGCTGGGCTGGGAGCTCCAGGGGCAGCTGTGGAGCGTTGCCTCGGGTGTGCCAGGGACTGGTGGTCACTGTGGGGCAGGGATACAGGCCCGGGGGGTTGTGTGGGGCGGGGCACTGCCTCACCAGGGAAAGGCTGGACCTGCCTCTTGCACACACGTGAAAGGTTTTGAGCCAGCAATCCTTCCAGCCTGTCACACCAGCACAGAAACATGTATCTGTAATGTGATGTGGCCTTAAATATCTTCCCGTCCAAGAATTTGGTTTTGGCCATAGTGAGTTAAGAGATGCTTGCCATTATTTTCCTGCTTCTTTAGAGAACAAATTGGTTAAACTGTTCCACTGTGTTACAGTATTTTTCTTTTGAAAACCGTGATTAGTGGAGGCACTGGTTTGGTTTACCCATAAGATAAAATAATTAATTTTAGATAACAAGTACCAAAACAACAGAATTATAAATCATTTGGGATTGGACAGGAACCCACTGCAGTCCAAGAACAGTATCCTTTGATGGATATATAAGGAAGAAATGGAGAGGATTTCTGAGGAAATCATGAGAGTCTCACTGCTTTGACAAAGAGCAAGTGTTAATCCCTTATTTAATCTTGCGTCTCAAGGCAGACCAAACCCGTGTTTTCTGTAGCCTTTTATGTACTCTTTCTGACTTTGGATATGCCATGTAAAAGTGATCATGCCTCCTCTAAGACAACAGTTGCCTAATCTTTCCAGTGCCTCTCCTTCTCTGCAGAAGTAAATGCCTTCACACCACCCATACACCCCAGGAGAGGAGCCTTCCCCCCATTCCCTGCTTCTGCTATGGTAGCAGCAACATCCATTTGTCTTCAATTACAGAGTTAAGCATGTTGTCACAACTGAAAGTGATGTTAAGCATCTCACATCATCACTTGTCTCTTCCTTTTATTGCTTTCCCCCCTCTATGTTGAAGCCTCACAGTGCATCCTCTTATGTAGTTGAAGCTTTGGGCTACAATTTAATGTGGTTTGGCCTTATTGATTTGGCTGTTCTGTTTGGTTTTATAAACTTTATTCCTGTTGAGATTCTTAAACATTACTAATACAGACGTTATATACTCTTATTAAACCAGAGCCTTATCTAGAATAACCATAAACCCAAAATATTTAAAGAAAGTATGCCTATCCATTTTATTAATAATCATACCATCCCCTATTTATAGAATGTTCATTGCTAATCTTCATCTATTTACTTTGGAGAAATTTATCTCTTGTCTTTCCTGATTATTTCCTTGTCTTACATCTACCTATTAACTCCACATATTTATGCAATAAATATTCCAGCAGTCAGATTACCCCCAATATTCACAAGTTGTTTCAAAAAGGCCACAAATGTATTCTGATTTATTACCAAAAGATCTAATGAATTAATTCTGAGTGTTATTTTATAGGTGATATCAAGGTTATTTTTAGTAGGAGTTTCAATCTCTAACTGAAAACAGCTTTACCAACAGGACAAGTGTTCAGTGCAGATAAGAGATTACATCACAGTGCAATAGTACTGAAGAGCCCTTGCTATAGCTGGGCAAGATACAGACTTTGTGCTGAGCAAGATGCAGACTCAGAACAAAAAGGTGCCCCCCAAAATTTCTTATTAATGTGCTATGATGAAAGCCCTTAGAAAACAACTGCAAACTGGGAAGACTTTGACTTTTTCACTGAAGCTGATTATAAAGGTCAGAAATTGGTAGTTCATCAGAAATATGTATCTATCAGGTAAAAAATCACCCATCTATAAGCGTGGTATCCTCTCCATTCCTGTTTATTTTTTATGAAAGACATTTGAGATGCTTGACTTCAGCTCATGAACTGAAGGTCACTGAAGTTAGATGCATTTCTGTGAATATTCTTAGCTATTTTTAATATACATGTATTATATCCTGAACAATGCCCACTTAATGCACTTTGTTTCACATATTTTCTTTTGTACACTTAGTAACCATGGAAAAGTCACATACTGATCATTCTATTCTTTAAACTATAAGATATGCATTTTGGACTTCTATTCTGCTAGATTTATTCAGTCTTGAAATAACTGCTTGAGAACAGTTTGCTTTATATGATCAACCATGGAATGAATGCATATATATTATTTATATACATATACATATACATATACATATACATATACATATGCATATATATATATACACTTTTTTTCTTGCCTAGATTTTGAAACCAAGTACAGATCACAATATTTTCCTTCTTCAAAAGGAGTGGAAAATACTGTGTAATTTTATCCAAACTGTAGCTGGATCTACTCAGACTGCTTGTTTTTTAAACTTTCCACTAAAGGGGGGGCAGGGGGGAAAGTATGTTTATTGTTTGATGCAAAGGACACAGATTTGCTTGTTTTTATATATGGTTTCATGTTCTTTTAAATGCTCCAGTGAGCTTGCATTACTTCTGCCAATTTTCCCATGGACACAATGATTGTATATCTCAGATATCTACAGTTTGAAGTCCTTAATAGATTCAAAATCAGCCTTGTATAGCAAACTTTCTGTGTCAAAGTCAGTTAATATATAAAGACAAGTATTATGAGAATAGAAAAGGAATTTCCATTAGGGAAATCTGTCAGTAGAGAATGGAGTTTGAAAGTCATTAGGTACCATCATCTCTGCAAATGTTTTAGTTGTAGTAACTGGTTTTTTAATAGCAGTCTCCTACTGCTCCATCCATCTGACTGGAAATCACAGCGGTTTCTAGTAACTGATGCCTGTTCATCTTACTTTTAACTGATTAAAATCCTCTCTTTTCAATCTGTAATGAGAAACACCTTGATCCTGTATTCAAATCATAATGTTGTTCTAACTTTGCATATTATTAAAAATACTTCCTGGTAGTTACGATATAGCAATATATCATACAATACACCTTGCTTTATATGACTTTTTTTTTTGTTATATTTTCAAGCAGCTGAACAATTAATTATCCATTCTGTAGGTTTGTTTTTTTCTGTCCAGAAACGCTGTTCCTAGATACTCCATCTTCAAAATTCCAGGTGGTCCCAAAAATGTGTCTTTGTACTAATAACATTAAAAGAGAAGCTACTTAAATAGGCCTAGGTTTGAACCAAACTCATTGCTCCCTTTCCCCCACAATCAAAATCCCACACATTTGACCAATCTTTTGGAGACAAACCCCACAGCTTTTCAGAGTTCAGTTTTTCAAATGTGAATACTCTTATTTTACATTGTACATTTAGATTTGAAGCACATGAATGAAGCTGCAGAGTGCTTTTAATTTGTCTTGTCTTTTTTCACTGTATATAATGTGTAGCCTGACCCTTTGGGAGGAGATACTGCTGAAAATTGCTGGCACACTTATGTAAGATGCTTGTCTCTAGAGGAAATATTTTTATGCAATTAGGATTAAAGGAATGCCTGTGTTTGTAGATTGCATTCTAATAGAAATATAGTTTAGTTACTTTTAAATCTATTAGCTTTGAAAGTGAAATCCTAATGAAACTATCCATGCAAAATTCTTAGCATTTGCATCTAGACAGTTTTCCAAGTAAAGTGATTTAGGAGGTAGCTGGTGAAATCCCTATTATATGCTGCAAGCTGCAGTTATATGGGATAAAGTCCACTTGGCTATCGGTTTTTATGTTAACTTCTACAAACAAAGAAATGTCCTTTAGCTCCAAAGTTTCTGAACCAGAGGTCATGAACTAATGGAAGGATAAACCAGCTAGATTTTGTGAACGTTTTCTCTGCTTTTGAGTTCTTCCTTAGGTATGCATTATTGATCACTATCAATGTCAGGAAACTGGGCTAGATGTAGCTTTAATTCTATTTTCTGAAGAATACTGTTTTAATAATATTTTGAATTATTTGGACTTTATGTATATATTAACTGTACCATGAAACTGTTCAGGCACTAAGATGTAATGTAAATTGAAAATCCATTTCAGAGAAGGAGGAAAATTCAGTCGGATCAAAAGCTAATGCTCAAACAAGCCAAGAGTCTTTTCTCATTTGAAAACAAAATAAACCAAAGCTTAGCACACTCCCCAGACTTAGGATATATAACAATTTATGTAAAAAAATGTCCAAGTGCAAAACTGGTTACTCTTAAAAAGTGCTTCCTAAATAGGAATATCATAGAATGGTTTGGGTTGGAAGGGACCCAGAAAATCATCTAGTTCCAGTCCCTTTACCATGGGCAGGGACACCTTCCACTAGATCAGGTTTCTCAAAGCCCCTTCCAAACCAGCCTTGAGCACTTCCAGAGATGGTCAGCCTGGGTCAGTGCTTCACCACCCTCTCAGGAAAGAATTTCTTCTCAACATCTAACCTAACCCTACCCTCTTTCAGTTTAAAGATATTACCCTTTGTCCTATCAAATTCCAAATGTGGGATGTGGAATTTTAAGGTACGATATTAAAATTTCCTATCTGGCATGTATACAGAAACCAGGAAAAAGGATCAATGGTTGCTAAGCAGACAAAAACAGAGCTAAACCTTATTTCTAAACTGTATGGTTCATCAATACTAATTATAACTTATTTTATATCAAGGTGGTTAGCTTGCTTCATACACGTTTATAAAAATCAATTGTATTGCTTATATATTTTTCTGTCTTTATGCTAACTTTTCTGTCACATCTTTCTTTGCTTAGATCTGCATATAGTATATGGCTTGTATTCAAACATGTCTGCAGCTGAAGTACAATACAGCAAATGTTTAAGCACTTCATCTGTCCTTGAGCTCAATGGGACTAATTATCTGTTTATCTCTTTTACTTATATGCATAGAAGTACTATAGGTTTGCGTCCTTACACTGTAAGCTCTGTGGTAAGGTTTTATGCATATTTACCTCTACCATATCTGGGAACAAAACTCTAAAAAAAAAAAAATTATAATAAGAGCCTAAATTTTTGGTTTTTGTTGCTTTTATACAAAATATAGGCTCAATTTCTAAATTAGAGCACACCAAGATACCAATGACTGTAGCTTATTTATATCTTTAAAACATAAAATGAGGTGATAGATGTGTAAAACATTTTCAGCCCTTACCTTCTTATTCTTTGGTAATGAAAATCAAAATTATGACATTAGCATCCCTTTCAAGCCAGCTAACTGATGCTGCAGCATTATGAGTCATCTCTTTTAACACCAAACTGCTTTTTAAAAAATGTTTTAATGGTGATAAAAGGTTTGAGGGTGATATGTGTACAGATCTTACTCTACCCACGGAACATAGGGAAAAGCGGTGTAAGTTCGGGACTGACTCTATGAGCTAGAGAGGTAACTGCATTTTTTCAGCATCTTGAGTTCTTTGCTGATACTGCTTATGAACACAGGAATTTGAGATGTTCACTCTGCCCACTGTAACTGCATTGAACACAGGGTTGTACTGTATATAATTGTGTAAGGCACTGAATAGCTAGAGAGTGAGAGCATGTAGTCAACCGATACCTGATCTCACCTGTCACCAGGAACTTAGATGTGAAGTTCTTCACGTGGCCTGTGCTGGGACCAACAGCAGAGCAGAGCTGCTGAGCTGCTCCGTTGCACTTGCTGCACAGCCATGGTGCTGCTTCCACCAGTGGTGACGCCCTGAGGGTGCCATGACAGAGTGACTGCATCAGAAACACCCACATGCCGTGGGGTCAGGCTGCCCAGGACAGTTCAATAAGGGCCTCTATCCTTTCCTGCAGTTTAAAAGTGTAAGGTAATTGGGAATTTCCTTTTCAGAACACAATGCTTCAGTTCAAGCCCACCTTTCTTCTAGGCAGAAGGCACTATGGTAGCCTATGGCTATGGCATAACATTCTCTGCTTTGCTGTGGGTTGCTGTGGTGGTTGAGGACAGTTGCCCAGTGCAATTACATCATATACTGGTCTTGAATGACTGGTTTGAGTTCAGAAATGGTGAGGGTGAATGTTGGTACTCTGCAGCATCAACACACCACTTGCGGAATGTCTCTTCCCATCATCAGCATGATTGCCATTTCCCTATAAAATTAGTTAATTACTGATTCCTGTAGATGACTGAACAATCAGAGGTCAGTGGAGCAACACTCATTTGCTTGGTTGAACTGCCACATCTTCCATCACTTACATTACTGCCCAGCTGAGGTTCTCAAAGCTTCTCGTGCTGCAGAGTTTCATACTTTCTCTGTAAAGGCAGGGGAGGAAGAGTTAGGAATGATGTACAGATCTTCATTCAGGCCCACCACAAGGGGCTTTGACTGTGCAGGATTGTAACTCATTCATTCTACAAGTTCTTGTTCACAAGTTCAGGGATGGTGAAGATTATCATTGATTATTTATCGGGTCTGTGTTGCAGTCTACCAAGTAATGTAATGTCTGTGGGGTTTAGAGCTTGGGCGTCTTCATTAGGGACAAAGCAGCACTCTCTTCTCCAAAAGGACTGTGGTATTGTCAGCCTTAGAGTATATGTCTAATTACTAAGAGCACTGCTCATTACTTTTCCTTTTCATTGTATTGCTCTACTAAGTGTTGGTCAAACACGCCCTTGACCTCTTGCAGATAGAGGGCAAATGTGTCTGCTCGTGCCTGGCTGCACTAAACGGACCATTGGGGGCAGTTTCCAGATCATCATGACAGCTACGGTCACCACATAGTATCACAGTTGTTAGGTATGCATTAATGAAAGCATAGTAAATGCAGCCATAATTTCTCCACAACTTGGAGCCTTTCAAGTTAGAATAGATGCTGCAGAACAAAGTTGTCCACATATCCTTGATGCAAATTAACATTTATTACGGGGGCAGTGTGGATGCTCCAAGACAAAATAACAGTCCAAATGCAGACCATTTGCCATCACACAGTACAGTTGCTAACAGCAATTTACCTATACTTAGTCCTGAAAGTTGCAGTGAGGTATTATTGGAGATCCTGCCACAGATTAATCTGATTATCCATATAGCACTACTTAAGCCAGGAAGTTGTCAGGGAAATGATGCTTGGTCCATTTGGGCTGTTTTTCTTGGTCTAAGAGCTGAAAAAAACAGTGGAATGATCAAAGTCAGTATCTCTTCATTACAGGTATGTGTGGAGGCAGAGATGTTTATTCTCGGTAGTTTGGAGAGGTACAATTCACTGGAGGTTCCCTAGACATAGCCTACTGAGACACCCACACCTCAAGGACACTAACTTTGTGTAAACACATGGGCTGCAATCATTTCTTTAGTGACCATTGCTGAGAATTGCTTGGTGAGGTGAGCAGCAGTGGGTGCAGTGACAGCACCTGCTGGCGGACATGTGAACACAAAAGGAATGGCATAATCCTAGAGGTAGCCTGAATGACCTGACAGCAGGAGCATGGCATGTTTTTTGGGAGCATGGTTCTATTTTTATGGTGCGTAGGTAGCAGAACATAACTTACCTGCTTACCTTCAGATGGAATTCCTTGCTAGGAATGAGCACCTGTGACCGTGCATGACATGACTGGGTGTAACCTAGGTGGTGACCTATGTTCTTATCAAAATAAGCACCGCTGGCTGCTGCCTTGCCAATAAGGCAGTACAAGTCACTGTACTTTGTCTTAGGGAGTTCCACTTTCTTTTCTTCTGAATAAGACTGTAAAGAAAAAGCTTTCTTACTTTAGGAGGTTTTATCCAGCCAATACCCATCACCTTGGCTGCTGTGTGCAGTGCACTGTTAGCACTGGCCAGTGCTGCCACAGGGGCATGGGAAAAGCTGGCCCTGGTGGCCTGCAGCAAGGTCCCCCTGCACTCTTGGGCTGTGTCAGTGCCAGAAGAGCCCAAGTTAGAGAATTGGTATCTGGACCCAGCCCAGAGAATTGTGGAGCAGTTCTAAAGATCTGTAGCTCAGCATAGATGGGGAAACAATATTTAAATACCACCATTATGTCCTCATATTCTTTTTCAAGTTCTTGAAGGTGAATAAGCGTATCTTGTCATCTTATATGAAAACAACCTTTGGTGGATCATCTGTAGTCTCTTCTTACTACAGCTTTAGTATTCCTGTCAGCAAAGTCAAAGGCATGAAAGTAGCAGTTTTAAATCTTGATGAATTTCCTAGTCTCCTCTTAGGTGTATACTGTATCTTACCAAAGGTGCATGTAAACAAGGTGGCTGTTCTAAAACTTGTTGGTCATGTGTATTTGTAAGGTGATGAGGCAGGAATGCGAGTATTAGGGTATGACCCAAGGGGTTGGAAGTGTGTGTGAAGTTATGAGGCCTCATCCTTTGCAGGATAAAAAAAGCCTGAACAACTGGGATCTTGCACAGGTTGTACCCATGCAAGGGCAGGGCCCTGATGTGAACTATTCTCTAGTCTCTGCCCATATTTCTCCGCCTGAGAAACAATTTATTTTGTCCCAGAGTAGAAGCTGAGTGTATAGTAATACCAATGCAGTGGTCACAGTAGCATATAATGCTGTCTGAAATAGCCACTTTGAAACTGGTAATTGCTTTCTGTTATTTGTTCTTAATATACTGAGAGAAACTAGACATTGTGTACCTTTTTTGCAAACAAACAAGATTGCATCAAAGATATACTGATTCTATCATGAATTTCTCATCCTGACATAATCTGCAGGATCTCAAGTATAGGCTGGCTGCTTTAAGCAGCAGACAGAACACTAATGGAAGCTAATTTAAATTCCTATTTGCAGCCCTCATCTAAAGGTGCATAAACTTCATACACAAATACCTTATATTTCAAATGTAAAGTTAAATAGTAATTTGCTGGATGAACTGCTGTTTGAAAATACACAATGCACTCCCCTTTTGGAATGATACACAAAGAACTTCTGTGCTTTGAAATTATTCATAGCAGATGGGAAGAAAAGTGATCATTAATTGATTTTTCAAATAAAAGATCACAAGTGTAACTGAGAGACCCTGTTGGAAAATCAAATGGACTAAATTTTCACAGAAGCTTGTTCTTATCACAGAAGTCTTCTGGCAGAATTTCAAATCAGCTTGATGATTAAACAGCAGGTCATTTAAAGTGTGTTTACGTTAACAAGTATCTGTAACCCTATTCATACTAGGGTGAGGCATAGTACACAGAGTTTGTTAGATTATAATTAGTTTAGATTACTTTCCATTATGTATTGCTAAAGGCAGCCCATGGGCTGGCTCATGTTTCAGGTTACCCTGCTGTTCCTGTTCATGCAGCAGTAGCTTTGGGTAAGGCATCTGCATGACAATGTCTAAAAAAACCTGCCCAGCAGTTTTAAGTAGTGACCCTTGCACTTTTTTGGCCCATGATTCCGTGAATGCCACCACCCATTCTTATTATCAAACTTTAAACTGAAAATAGGACAAAAGTGATATAAGCAATTCAAGGCTGTATTTCATAAGAGTCTTTGCGCTCCTTGCAAGCAAGTCTCTAGATTACACAGCATTAAACTATATTCTTATTAGTCTATCAGTGCCACTGGAGAATCAGACCTGTAATATGTAACACCAGAAACTGGTGTTAACTGCTTTGCAGTGTTCAGACCTGTTTATTACCCTTATATCCCATACTTTTTACATGTGTATTCTCATGTGTTCCATTTTTGAAACCACAGAAATAGTATGTTTTTACTTCTATTTCATTAATTCACTTGGCATGTGTGAAGGCAAAGTAGTCACACTGACACTTCTGAAGAATGTTTGAATCCTTTGTGTTATTACATAATTTCTTGATTCGTTTTTATCTGGTGTAGTTTAGCACAGCAGTATGGGCCCACCCACTGCATCTCAAAGTGTAATCTCTCTGACACTTAAATGACATTTTTCCATTTTCTTGGGTAATGAATAATTTACAATGTGGGCCTGTAAAGAATCTATGTTAGTATTTAAATATCTGTGAAATTTACAGATTCACTTTTTCATTTTGAAAGCTCTAAGGTAATATAAAATGTTTCACTTACTGCTCTTCCTTCTTTTTCCATAAAGAGCTTAGGTTCTGCAGATTGTAAAAATGCTTTATAAACTATAGCTTGTAAGATATATAACTTTGTAAGGCTGGTTGGGGGTTCCACTGTCAAAAATTAAGAAGGAAATAATTAGAAAAACTATGCTTAAGCCAAACCTGTCTGTAATACTAAAATATATATATAGATACATATATATATACACATATGAGTATAGGTAGGGTCAGAGGAGTCTAAATCTTACAAGTCTGGGAAAACATTTGTGAATTTATTGTGTATTATGATTTCTGATGTTAGACTATTTTGTCTCACACTGAGAAAAGCTCATTTAAGATTAAAAATTGAGAGGTTAATGTACAACTGAGAGATACAGTAAGTATACGTATTTAAGAGAGTTAGTGATAGAAGGCATCCAAACTCCCATATTGCCAGAGGATGCAGTCAGACAAACCAAGGAAGCAAGTGCTACAAGGGTCAGCCCAGCTTGGAGTTACGTATATAAGGGTCCGAGCTCAGGCAGGAAAAGATGCAGAGATAAAGGCGCACTGTAGACAAAGAGGAAGAAAATAAGGAATAGTCTGGGAGATGCAAAGAGGCTACTCTGTCCATCATGTAAGTCATCTGAAACACGGGGCAATCTCTTTCTTAAATCTTGTCTGGAACTACATTTTTCTTGCTTCATGTCTTCTTCTCAATATGCCTTTTTCCTTGCATGAGTTGTCGAGTTTGGGGGAAGTAGGGCATATTCTTTACAATCAGTTATGAAAATGAGGCTTAGAACCAGTCCTGTTCCAGTCACCTCAGCAAAGATCAGCACATCTTTGTACTCAGTCACCCATGTTCAACTAGTGCTCTGAGAACAGCATGTAGAAATGGTTAATGACTTACAGCTTCATATGGCAACCAAGGATCACAATTCCAAATTAAAAAAAAAAAAAAATCACCCTCCAAATCTGGCTTTCTTGAAAATTGTTGTTATCTGGGTAATGAGGTATTTTTAAAATCATCTGGGCCAAATTAACCAGATAGAGTGTATCCGCTTATCTCTACTGAAATAGTGCCGCACAAATATTTACTGAATGAAAATATCAACTAACAATTTTATGTTACTAATTAAAGCCAGATCCGTTTTAGAACTTTTACCAAAACTGTACTGTACTTTAACCAAACTGTACTTTCTGACTGCCACTTGGATGCAAAGAAAAGTTTTTTCTTGAATATTCATCTATATCTTTATAATATAATGCCATTTCAATGCAGTATTTTTTCTGACAAATTGATTCATTATTCTGAACTACTGATCTGGCATAAGCGACACTTTCATCATTGCCTGATCACACAGCTCCTTACATCATTTTCATCTCTTTCCAGCTTTGAAGTTTCATCATCCTTGTCAAGATCTGGAAGTGCAGGTCAGGATATGGTAGTGCCCACAAATCAGTAGTGGGTAAGCGCCATCTTAATGTCTCAGACAGCAATGTATTTTAATACCTTTTCGTTTAAGTTCAGTGTGTAAAACTCAAGATACACATGAAATACATTGAATCTTAATGAAAACTCTGAAAAGTGTTTATTGTGCTTCTAATGTGGAACCAACTATTTAAGAAAATGTTTATCAAGAGTGAGCTTGATGCTTCAGTGCTGTGACGCTTTACTATATTGGTTGTTGGTGTTGGAAGTCAGGGAGTCTAATGTGAGAAGCATGACTTAGAACAAGGTCTTTTTTCAGACTGGTGCTTTAAGTATGAAATTCATCATTATGCAGCCAGTCAATGACCTGATTTTCCAATGCTGTTTACACAGGATTCTGTCTGGTCTGCTTTAGATGTTCATTCTGTTAAAGACAACACAGCGGAAGGCCAGATCTTAGGATCCCTTTGGGAGGACACCACATAGGGTGCCCTCAGGCACAACAGCCATCTTAAAAGCTCAGTCTCCTTCTTCTCTTAAGGCCTTTTTAACACCCTGCATGTTGTCTTTATTTGTGTCATGATCCAACATACCCCCTGAAACTATCTCAGAATAAAGCAAAAGGAATTGAGAAACCTCTCCCAAGGCACAGATCCTGCTAACTGATTAACCACTGTCTCAGACTATTTACTTAGAGTGCTGCTTCAGGCCCTCATGAAGTCAGTCTGTACACTTCATTAGGCAACCTGATGGGACAAAATGGAGAAGATGCTTTAAGGTCCTAATTATCTCCATGCTTCTCCCCAGTCATTCCAAACATGCCATGGTCATGATAGCTCCAAGGATTTTTTAGGAAGTTCTAGAGATGGTTGGGGAATCTAAACCTGACTATGCCTCCTAGCTTAGAGAAATAGCATACTGCATTTCCAGCCATTTGTGGGCAAGTCATAGCAAAAGCTGGGTTTTACTGTAAGCATCTCACCATTTTTATTGTCTATCCAAATTTAATAATTAATCAACAAAAACAACAGCATATTTATTACTGATATTGTCCAGCAAATACAGTGATCTAAAGTTATAACTCAGAACGTTCATCCTATTGAATTTTCCCTGTTATTATATAAAATCACCACAGGAAGGTGAGTTTTGTCTCACTGCTCTTACACAAAGTTAATGTTTAAATTATTCACTTTCTAACCAGTCATCAACAGTATATGTTTATTCACAAGTAGGAGCAATAGGCCCAGGTGCTTCTGTACGGTATCTACAGCTGACATTTCAGCATTACTGGTATTCATAGTCCTGTAGCTTGTTAGCCACTTGCTGTCGTATGAACCAAAACCTTTAGGGGCCTAATTTTTGCTGATAAAATCTCAAAGGTACTTCAGTTTCTACTGCTGGGCACACACTTTATGAGAGGACAGTCAGGATTCCCTGACATCAGAATAGGGTATTTGTGACAAAATACCTAACTAAAGATAGCTTTTGTTCCAAACTAGTTTTCTGAACTCAGACTGTCTTTCAAGTCCAAGTAAACTAGTAGTTCATCAGTAGCAGGCTATCAATTCTACAGACGATTTAGATGGTTTTAAAGATGCTCAGAAATAAAGAAAGATTATCTGAAAGAATCTAATGAACACATCTGGAATATTTTATTAGGATCATTGTATTTGACATCTCTTGAATGAATCATTCAGGAATGGTGTTAGAAATTCTCTTTATAGTAAGAATAGTGTGTCTTAAATTGATACTTATAGGCCTGAATTAGTGCTCAGCGACATCTCTATATCCAACTTCTTGTTATCTTTAAAGTGTGTGTTTGGAATTGTTCATGATTTTGTAATGAAGACTATTTTTGTACAGCCTGCAGGGTGATAATGTAAAAGCAGCAAAGAAGAGCTAGAAAGTAGTAAGTTGGAGTTCAGAAAAAAGACTTTCTTTTGGCTAACAATGTTATATAAAGATTTCAGAATTAAGAATAGATGCAAAGTTTACTCTAAATTTCAGTGCACATAACTTAACCTTTCAGAACTCTACAAACTCTGGAAAACATTTTGGACAGACTAGGATAAAAGTATGATTTCAGTCAAAACATATCACTGCTCTTCAAGTTAATTCTGGAATGATTGCTCAGAGGTATAAATTTTCACACTATTCCGCTCCACTTTCCAGTTGTCAGAGTGAAACTTTGTACTATCACTGTTATAGCACAAAAACTATGGATCTTTAACAGGAAAGTTAACTTTTGCTAGAAGGTTGTAACATCTCATTATACATTAATTTAGTAGCATCTTTTAAAAAGAGCAGCACAGCTTCTCTCATATTTATTACTTCTTATGAATGACATCAAGAATGGCTTCTTCTGAATTAAAGAAATACTTGGAGGTTGGTACTTTGATTACTCAGAGGATAGTTCAGTTTCTTTACCTAAAAGTGACCAAGGTTAAATCATATGCAGGCAAGTTGTTATTTTAGTCTGACTTAACTCTTACTTTTTCCTGATAGTGATGTAATAAACCCTTTTAAGTTATTAGCAGTTCAGGCTGAGAGAAAAACTTTGTGTGAACTTTGTCTGGATTGCAGAAAAACAACATTTTAAATCTTCAAAAGAAGTAAAAAGAGACAGATATTGATTGTAATTAGGAAACTTATTTCTGTACCTACTCCAGATTGTATGACAAGTGATTTAAACATCTCTATGTTTGCTTTCGCAGTGGAAGAATAGCCACAGGAGTATTCACTTCTGCATAATTAGTATTTGAAAACCATAATACATGTGAAATGTATTACAGTGACATTTTCTGAATATAGTTCTCTCTTTACCACAAGGTTGCCTTGCTAAGTGTCTGAAAGTATTTTGATCAGGAAAGTAATATTACGGATTATAGCTTGGGAGGTTAATCAGTTGGTGCTTTTGCAATTTTAAAGTTACAATGACTTCTGGAAAACTGAATACTCTAGAAAATTAATATTTATCAGGGAAGAAAGAAATGTTTCTTACATTATAGGGCAGCAAAATTTTGCATTTTATCCCAAAGGTTAAAGTGCATGTCTCTAGCTAATTTATTGAAAGATTCAGTTTGCACATAGTCATAGAATGTCAGTGAAATAACCCTTCGACTTTGATCTCCCTTTGGAGTTACAACTTAGAATTTCCCAGTGATAGTAACTTTGGTGGAACACGAGGAGGAAACGTAAGATAAGTTCTACAGAAAACAAGAATTTAAAATGTGGGGGGGGAAAAAAGTGCTTTGTATTTAAATTTATTATTATCTTTCTGTTAAGGATGAAGAGATGCTTTTGACAGGAGGCTTGAAATCTCTCCTTCCCCATGTGCTAAGAAGAATAATTCGGTGCAACAGACTCACTATTAGTAATACTTCTGGAATGGCGGAAGGTAAGTAAACCTAACAACTCTCTGTGCAAAGTGATTCCATTTTAGATTCATAACTAGGTGGTTTTTTGTTTGCAAAGCATTGAAGAAATACCAAAAGCACTAAAGTAAAACAGAAGAAAAAGTTATGTTCTTGGGTGTTTTTGAAATCACATTGTAAGCACCTGACTGTTTTTTAAATCATAAAGATGTATCAGAGAAAATGCACCGTACTACCTGAGTAATGTACATCGACTTTGTTTTCAATGTTTGCAGTGCATCTCTCAGCTTCCAACTGTCATTGAGAAATGATGGATGCAGAAAATATTTGAAAAATCTTTAACCAAATCTGGCTTTTCTTGTATGTTATTATCACATTTGTAAGATGACCTGCTATTTTCTTCACAGAGACCTTGCTTTACTGAGCACATCAAATATGCTTTGGGGAAGAATTAGAGACATATAGCTACAGAAATGGTTTTCTGCTTCATTTGTCACAGAAAGTGAAGATTTCTGGCTCACCAAGATTTATATGGGAGAGGGAAAAACTAGTTTTATACTCAGATAACTGAATGCATTCTGGACTACTGATTTCTGTCGTGCCTCTCATAGCTGGACTTTTACAGAAGCAGAGAAGTCTGTCATTGTTCTGATCAACTTTAAAAAGTAACATAAACAAAAATACCATGGCAAATAGCTGATCAACAAAGCTGTGTGTACAGTAGTAGAACTACTATAAAAAATGTCAAAGGTCATTTTGTAGAACAATAGTGAGTCTTGAAATTGTGGTTTTCTTTTCTATCAGTTCCTAAGTTGAAAAATACTAATGGAAGACATTTTATAATGTTAATAACTTGCAGTTTGCCCCAGCTGAATTTTTAAGTGAATTTATTGCTGCAGTAGTTTTAAATGTATTAGTTCTAACATTTTTAGAAGTATTGTTGACATACAAAACAAGTTCATGAACAAACAGTTTCGTTATACAAAAAGAACCATTGTAACAAATTGTCTTATGTTGTTGTTATCCAATTCTTTCTTACTGTCCTCATTGTCATTCATCAAAGAAATTAAAAGCTCTTTCTAAACTTCTCTGAACTGGGACACGGGTGTGTTGAATTAATGCCTGGGTTGGTCAGCACATCCAGCTCCACTACCATTGCTTGTGAATACATTCATAATAATGACTCCATAAAGCAAGTGAATACATCAGGAGATATGGGTTTCATGTATACAAAAAGGTAAGGATAACTATCAGGAGGATATTTGCCTTCCAATTCAGTCTGTCATCTGTAACTAGTATGTGAAATTCAGTGTTGTCAGTTGAATGCCCTGACTAAACCCATAATTTTAAGAACTCATTAATATAACCAGCAAGGCAGAAAGTGCCTGTGGATTTCTCATGGATGGCAGGGAATGAAGTTGAGAGGTAACCAAATGCAGCATTTTATTCAGTGGTAAATGTAGTATGTTTATTTAGCAAAAATAGACTTCTGTATTTAGCAAGAATCCTTTTCTGTATTTAGTAACTTGTGCTAGTAATAAAATGAATTTTTGTGCTGACTACTCCCAAGAGAGCAGTTTGTGGACATATTCAGTATGCAAATACATGCTTACCTCAGCCTTTGCTTTGCATTTTTCCATCAGAAATAGAATTCTATCTTTGGATTTCTTTGTTAGCTTTGGTCAAGAGAGGGATTTGGCTCATTTTTTACAGCCTTTGAAGGAAGCTCATTGATTTCAACTAAATTATTGCCTCTTTGATGACAGACTAGTGCAGTATTTAAGAAAGTGAGTGCTTCTGTGCAGCCTCCTACTCACTTGCCTGATATCAGAGAGTAATAACTCTTCAAAAGAGTATCAGTACAGAATTTAGGGACTGTTAATCACTGGGTTTATACACCCCAGACCAGTTGTATTCCAAATTTCCCCTCATTATTTAAACAGCTGATATCTCCATGCAGGAAAATTTAAATGGCATTGGTATTAACTACTACTGTTAAGAAAATAAATTATTGCTAAATAAATGAATGGGACCTTTCTTAAGTGCTACTCATTGCAAAAATGTCAATGTCTTTAGAAGTTATTTCATGGTAGTAGACAACAACCTTTGAAATCAAAGATGTTTCCAAGTGAAGAACGTGTAGCAGTTCTGTTTATTTTAGGGGTTTTTAAAATTAGTCATAGTGGAAATTACTGAGATTCAGTGGACAGTCAAGAGTTTATTCCCGACTTGTAATCATATCTGTTTAATTGCAGCCCACATTAAATTCCCTAGCCAAGAAATTTTAAAGAATGTGCTAAGAACATCAAGATACCAGGAGTTTACTCTTGGACTGACCATGATTTATATCTCGGTGTTGTGAAAAATAACTGTGAAAGCGTGGTATGTGATAGCCTTTCTTTGGCTTTGGGTTAACATTTGCAAATGAAGCATTTTCCTACAGAACACTGATTTCCCAGGTTAGACAAGAAATTATGTTTATGTATAAATTCATAGAAATGTTTATTAATTATGGTGTCTTCATATTCTGCTACTACTCATGTCTGCCAGCTGTTTTAGCTGTGAATGACTTCACATATAGAGTAGGCCTAGTTATGATTTTTAAAACATTTCAAGAAGTTTAATCTAATTATGGAGTTCTGAATAAAAAATTTCCTTTAGGTAATTTTTATAGACCATCTAAAGAAATTTATACAGAAAAGTCATTGTTTCATGAACAAAAAGCTGAATTAATAACCAGTCATCCCTACCTTCCACAATTTAAGGCTATACACAGGCCAATGTTGTGATTTTGCACAAGTCCCTGGCTAATGATTTTGAGAAGTTCTGCCATGCAAACGATGGACCCCTGCCACTACTGCACAGAAGTCAACCAGGTGATTGGAAATGTCCTTCCCTGAGTAGTGATTCTGATATCAGGTAACTACAGATGAACTCTGCTGGTCCATATCCTGTAGTGAATGCTTGTGGTGATTAGGAGGGTTTCAGGAAACAGTGCTTTACACTGTTGAACATTTTGAACAAGATTCTTTTCTTGGAATTGTATCTTTGCATGAAAATCATGTATCTAACAGCCTGACCATCTTGTTCTTGAGAAACATATTATGATAATTGTCAGTATTACAAGTATTTCTTTAATCCAAAGGTGAAATTTGGTGTAATTTTTAAATATTTTGCAGTCTGAGCCTGCAGAATTCAATATTAGGGTTTTATATTTGTTTTATTTACTAGAAACATGGCTATGGTGTCTGCATGATACTTGTAGAGTCTCTGAAATTTGAAAGATGTACTCCTGCAGTAAACACTAAAAACATAGTTTAAACCAGCTTCCTATTTTTGAAAGCCAGAGGCAAGATATGCATAAGGGGCCTTTACCTATAAAACCTAAAAAATGCTGTGTTAGCCACCTTGGTTTTGTGCAGAGTAAGGTGTTCTGGAGGTTTTGGCTGTGTTTGTTTCGTTATTACTCAGAAAGAAAAAAATGGATAAACTAGGCTGTATCTTGTGGTTTCACATTGGGTTTATGTCAATTCAACCAATTCATCTTGTTTTCAAAAAATGTGATAAAGCTGTGATAACTTCTTATTTCACTAGAACTGACTGCCTACAGTACAGAAAATACGAGCATGGAGCTTGTACTGGATCACTGAAAAGCCTTAAGGAGTATTCTGAACAACTCAAGGACATGGTGACTTTTTATTTAGGCTGCAGCTTCTCTTTTGAAAAAGCAGTCCAGAAAGCTGGCATTCCTATAAGAAACGTTGAGCAAAAATGTAATGTAAGCATGTACAAAGTAAGTATATGCACACACACATAGTCTTTATTGTAATTTTGCCTGTGAGTTTTGCCTGTATTCACGTTAGGTGCATGTACTATTGTTCAAATCAGAAACGTTTTTCTCTACCTACATAGTAACTTAAGGCATGTTAGTGCTGAATGCATGAAAATCCACGGTAAAATATTCCTAGCCTCAGTTCAGTACAAGGCCAATCTGCTTTTTTATTAATTTTTCATTACAAAGCTTTCCCCATTTCCTGTGGCAGCCATTTCATTTGGATTCTGTTCTGGTTTGCCCTCTCAGTTTCACTCAATGATCCATGCATTGTTCTGACCATGCCTTTACATGTGTCCTGCTCTCCATACCAGCTCCTGCTTGTTGGAATATTCCTTTTATAAACCATGACCATGGCAGTTTCTTCTGTGTGACAGCCACATTTTGGATTTTTTCTGTGACAGTAGAGCCTTTAAACTGCACATTTGCTACAAACCCAGGCCTCTGGGACAGAAGATGTTCCCAAAGACTTGAGGTGTCTACCATAGCACTGAAAATTATCACTGTGATGAGAAAGTTTATGGTGTAGATTTTAATGCTAACAGAAGTCTTAGAATAATTCTGACTCCAGTAAATAAACCCCCTAATACTAAGAACATTAAAGTACATATCTGCATGCCTTTTTCCTTTAGTTCAGATGCTGTGCTACTAGAGGAAGGTTATTGTTGTTTTCAGTGTTATCGTTACACAATCTGTGCTATGCTCCTGGTCAAAATGAAGGTGCAAAAGTATCTCTTATGTGAGTCCTTCTACCAGGCTCAAAGAAAAAAAATAGAACTATGTATCTGCTTCTAGCATTTCAGAATTAGGAAAACTTTATAGTTTATAGCACATTAATGCTGTGAAGAACTGCACAGTGTGTTTCTTCAGTGACAGGTGTGATTATTATTATCATTACAAAGGCTTTAAATGACCGTTTTCTAGACAGCTCCAGCTCTCTGCATGTCTTGTTTATGTTCAACTGTAACTCAGATATCAGACATTTTTTTCTAAAAAGCCGACCAGCTAAATAGAAATTTCTGAATAGAAAAGGTGCTTCAGTCTCCCAGTTCGTGAGTATTATGAATCCCATAGAGCCTTTGTAGAGGCATGAAAGATTTTGTATGTATGGAACTGCTGCTTCTGTCCAAGCTGGTACTGCCATCACCAGTGGCTGACCCTGGCATGTTACAGGGCATTGTGTTCAAGTACAGAGAGTAGATTAAGCCCAAGCAGATTTGCAGCTATGCAATAATCTTCTGTTACCTTTTTCACTTTCTTTAGAGGGAACACACCATTGTTTTCTGATAATATTTAACATCTACTGAGCTCACCTGGTTGTGTGCACAGAAAAAAGAAATGCACGATGTTGAAAATTTTAGTGATCTGTATTATGAAGCTAAATGATGGAATCTTAAAGGAAAAAAATACGGGATCCTAAGAATTTTTTTCAAAAGGATTCAATGTTAGAATGTAGCCTTTCTAAACTCAAGTAAAGCACAAAGATTTAGATTTATTTATTCTAATATTTTAGAAGTATTTTTCAGTATTGCTAATACTGGATTCTTTTGAACTGCCAGACATCTGTGCCTTGCTACAGCGTTTCTATGTTTCACTGCAACTTAGTAGTCACAATGAGACCTATTCCTGAAAGCAAGTTGGAAGCAGCTGTGCTAGCAACGTCTGAATTAAAAGAAGCCCATGGAGCACCAATTCACATAGGTGACCCTGGTCAGTGCTTTTCATTTTTCACTCTTCTTGCACCTGACTGTGTATAAAAGTGAAGGGGGAAAGCATAGGAAGTGGTAGGATTGAAATACCTGTACCACTAAATCTATTATGTTTTAATCCTTTCTAATGGTCACAAACCTGAATAGAAAAGGAAAAAGAAAGAGGGGAAAAAAAGAAAAAACAAGGTTCTGAGTAAGCTGAACACACACATTTCTTGGATAAAAGATAGTTGTCAGATATAGGTAAGTTATATGTCAGAGGTGGTTTTGGTAAAAATGTGTAATCACATTTTTCTGAAATGTATGCAGTTTCATTTATATGTGAATACTTTCTTGCTGTCAGAGATTCCAGTGACAGCGTAGCAATGACTGACAGCATGGGGAGAAGTATGTGTGGATGCATTTTGTGTCTTAGTGGTTGAATGTGAAAGTAAATACTGCATTATTTTTAAAAATACTGAGATGGCATACAATGAGCACAACACTTAAGACAGAATGAATAGAAATATGACAAGATTTTTCTTAAAATCTAGTTTGAACAAAACTGAAAAAAAATAAGACAGGAGGCTGTTTGAAAAATAACAAAACCAAACAAACACCTGTAATATGAAGATAGGTTGGAATAATTCCCACCGCTGTCAGAAGTTTGGTAGTCATGGGCTGCATACACGGAAGAATCACATTGCAGGGCATGGAAGTGATGCCATGATGAATTTTTGCCTTTTATATAAACCCCTTTTTATACCTCTTTTATACCCCTTTATATAGCTTTTTATATATCCCCAGTGCTTTTAGTGCACATACTTGTAATTCCCTGAGTCTGATAACCCAGCTGAGACCCAATGTTCTATTAAGCCAGGATGTTCCATTAAGCCAAGAGACCAAACATCCTGGAAGCCTCGCTTTTAAGGATCAGAAAGCCCCAAACACCAAAGTCCTTTCTAGCACACGTCCTGTAAACTAAGATAGGCCCATCCAAGAGGAGACTCCTCAGAATGGGGGGTTCATCCAAGCCTCTCATTAGGGAGTCTTTGATAGATATGCTAATTTGCAAGGTCTATAAATTATATACTCAGTCTATCGTGTGTGTGCATTCTGGTGTGCATTTCGGCACACTCCACCTAGAAGTGGTGCACCTAAAGATCCTTAAATAATTACCAAAGTAAAAACCCCTCTTCCCTCTAACCAAGTTTTGGCTCTTAATTTTAAGACCAGGAAGAGGCATCAGAAGGAGATGTCTTTGGTTAACACAGCGCTCCAGTAACGTATTTGAGTAACATATCTGAGTACTTGAGTCTGAGGAACTAGTAATAAGTCATTACTAAAGAGTAAAGTACTATATATACAGATTATATAAATTAATTCCAGAAAAGATAGTGGTATATTAAAACATCTGAAGAATTTAAAACCAAGGGAAGATAGCAAGTGCTTAGAATGACCGAGATTATAACAAGTAGGTGTTAGAATAAAGCAAAAGACAATTTAGTGAAAGGTGGCTAAGAGTGAGATGTATTTATCTCAGACAGAGAGGAAAAGAGAGATTGATCATTTCTCTAGCTAAAGAATGTGGGAAGTTAAAGCAGTAGAAAATGTGTTCTAGAAAGAAGTCATTTTGCATTGCAATCATTCATTCTTGTTTGCCAGTGCTACGAATAGAATTCTTCTGTTGATCCAGAGGATTTATATTATTTTGGAAACTCAGCATAGATGTCTAGCTTGTATTTTGTTGCAGAAATAAGGTAAATACATTTTTATTGGTGTTATCAAGTACAAAAAGGGAAATCAAGTCAGCTTAGGCTCTGAGAATATGCACTCAAAGGCAAACAAAATGTTCCACTTTAGGGGGACTTGACACTCTTGCACTCTTAAGTCACTGTCATTGAATGATCTTTGGGGTCCAACCCCCAACTTTGCAGTATTACTGCTTACTTAGAATCCCTCATTATTTCATTTTTTATCAATTCCAGGTCTGCTGGGAATACAAGATCTTTCTAAACCAGACTATGGAGATCCAGTTCACCTTCACCCTGGTGATATTCCAGTGTTTTGGGCCTGCGGAGTAACAGGAGTAGAAGCAATTATCAACTGCAGTATGTGCTGCTTGGAGACTCTTTTTAAATTATCCTTCAATCTCTTTTCTCTCTTTTTTATTTTACTTTTTTAAAAGCAGACTGAGTTGGCTGATTAGCAGGCTTGATTTTAGGGTAAGATAAAAAATACCCCAACTAAACAACAAAAAAGCCTTTGGCAGGACAGTTTTTGTTGTGAAATACAGGTCTACTTTAAAGAAAACTTACTGAAATTTCACCACTTTTGTGTGAGTATTTTAAAGATCTGGCAACATCAAAACATCTTTTAAAGCATTATAAAAACCAAGAAGTTTAAAGGCATTCATTTTTAAGCTTCTTTCTTTTAAAATATTATTTTGTACTGCATTGAAGTAAAGCAATAGTAAAGGAAAAAGGAAAAAAAAAAGAAGGAAAAGAAAAAAGAGAAGCCAGAAATCATTCCAAAATGTTGTCAAGAGCTAGCAAATTGATTGACATGGAAAAGAGTTTTTAAGTATCTCATGGAGGATGTTGAGCTTTTAGTTTTTTCCAAAATTAAGTAAATGTGATACACTTTACATAAACGGAACTTTCTCCTCTGCACAGAGTGTTTCTGCACTGTGTGCAGTCATTTATGGAGGCATGAGCACAAAGGGCAAGAAAATGCCACAAAACCATAATAACAGTATTATAGACTTCTCTAAGTCACTAGTGTGGAATGAAATACTGTATTTTCATTCTTACTGAAAAAGAAGCTTAATAATCATAGGCAGTATATTTGAGAGAGCCTTGGTAGGCCATCTGCTTTGTCCTTCTCTCCTTGCAGGATCCTCATGGTTTCTTACAGGTGTTTATCTGAACTTCTCTCAACACCTGCTCTAAATATGTTCAGCTCTAAGAGAAGGACTTATTTTTCTTTCTTACATACAGTCTCTTTCCTTCAGTCCCAAATCTACGCTGAAAATCCTGCTCTGTCCTGTATTCTTCAGCAAACCTATTCATCTTCCTCATGCATCCTTGTAGGGAAAAGAGAAAATTGCCAGTGTCTCTCCAATCTGTTGCTCAAAGTGACTGTCTATCCTGTCCTTGCCTGGAACCAACTTTCACTTTTGTTTATTTCTCCATTTTCTATATTAAAACCAGTTGTCATTAGTGCATTCCAGGAACTTTATGACAGTTTTTATTTTGCTGTGCTACTTTCTCAGCTAGGTAGTTAAAAATCTGCCATACCATCAGTACCCATACTTTAGATGAATCTGCTGGCTTATCACAAAAAATTGTCTGCTCACAGGGTTCAGTGAGGTCTAGTAAACCTCAACAACCATGTTCCCCAGGTGCTTTAAATTGCTAGCCATAGAGTCCCAACAGATATAGCTCAAACCAAGCACATATGTACTTAGTAAAGAAATATCTTCTCCATTTTCACCCTCCTAACAAAGTAAAGTTTTGCTTGTTTAAGTATACCAGTTGTGATTTACCTAAAAATGTACTAATTTTGCCAAATCAAGTATTACCTTGATCCAGACTTCTGGAATCAGTATAAAGACAGGAAATATTTTCAGCTTAGGGAGCTACTATGCTGTCAGGTCTAAAGAAGCTTATTTTTCTCAAGGGTTTTAGAGGCTACTCATAGTTTCTTTGCTAAGGCTTACTGGTCCCCTTTTGTCATTACTCCTTGCCAGTTTACAGTGGTTGGGGTTTAACCCCAGCCAGCAGGACTGGGGAGAAAATTGGAAGGGTAAAAGCTGGAAAAGTAATGGGTTGAGATAAAGACAGTTTCATAGGGAAAGTAAAAGCCATGCATGCAAACAGAGTAAAACAGGGAATGAATCCACTGCTTCCCATGGGCAGGCAAGTGTTCAGCCATCTCCAGGACAGCAGGGCCCTGTCACATGTAACAGTCACTTGGGAAGACAAACGCCATCACAACAGACCTTTCGGGGGGGCATCAGAGTTCTATTCTTTGGCTGCCTCAAGTTTAGACCAAAGTTGACATTGTGGAAAAAACTCAACTACCCACATGAGCTTTTTAAAAGTGAAAACACTTTCAGACGTTCATGCATATATTTCTTTCTCAAAGTGTATTAATTACTGCAGTGTAACTTAAAATATCACCTGTTTTTACAAGTGTCATCAGGCAGGGACCCTGTTGTTATATGAAGTAGCTTTTTGAAATTTTATCATCCTGATAATTCATTGTATTGCAATAATAACATTTAACTGAAGTTTTTTCATTCATTTTAGGAGCTCCATTAGCTTTTACTCATTCTCCTGGCTGCATGTTCATTACTGACCTAAAGAATGACAATGTGAGATCCTTAGGAGGAGTCCCACAGGTCCACTGCATCTCTCAAGATCCTCTGCATTTCAGTATTGTGTCGGCAGAAGCAGCGCAAAAGATAAAGACTCTAGAGACCCTAATTGGAATAGATCCAGGTATAAACAAAAACTGTCTCCCCTTAATGCATTCGTTATGGGGTAGATACCACCTAACCTGCCTTTTTACATATTTAAAATTCAAGAACACAGTAAGAATCTAAAGGTGATTTTACAAATTCTTTGTGGAATGCAGTGAGTTTATATAACTAGGTCTTATATTTTCTGTTAGTGTAGTTAATATCAGAGTCTGGCCAAAACCATTCATTGTGGGTAATGGAATATCTGATCTTGATGACTATGCGCTCTCAAAGTACACAGGAGCAGTGATGTTTACAGCAGACTGGAGAGTCCACAGGGAATAAGAACTGCTACTGAGTAAAACTGAAATTGGTATGTAAAGTACAGGGCACCTCAGCTTGCTGGTAACAGCTACATGGGTGTTCACTGTAGAGTAAATACCACATTTCTTTACATATATTCATGACTACTGTGCTCCTACCAGAAAATTCTAGTAGTTGCATGTGGTTTTCAAACACCACTCTCTGATGGGTGGAATTATCTTAATTTCTGCTGACATATCTATCACTGAGGTGTTGTATGATGGACCAAAGTGACCAGGTCACCACAGAAGGTATTGGATGGTTGTGTAGGTAGGGCTGCCTGTGTGTACAAGGAAGAGAGGGAAATAAAGGCAAACTGAGTAGTGCAACCATTCCTAAAATACACACTGAGTTAGTCCCCTCTGGCTGCTGTAAAGTCTGAGCTAAGTGTGCCATAAATTTTCTGAAATCCTCTGTAGTAGGCAGTAGTGGAAAACAGCTTACACCCAGCACTCCCAAGCTCCGGGTTTGGGCTGTGTGCATACATTTGGGTCTGTTTATTTTTACTCACAAGGCCTCTCCTTTCCCACTGTCTGGAGCTGGCTTGGCACAATGCCATGCTCTGCAGAAATACAGGACCTAACTTAAGAGTTAGCTCATTTTGTTGCTAAAGGAGAGTACAGTACTTTGTCTCAGTCAAAATACCCTACTTCTCAGAGACTTATATTCTGCTTACGTTAAGTTCTGTTCTGAACATTTTTCTCTGTCCATTATCTGTGTATTGCCTGTGTGTTATTTAGGAGGAACAGAGGGATAAATGACAAAGGGGAAACTGAGGACAAAAGAGGAAAATGTGGGGGTGAGGGGAGTGAGAATGATGAAGATCTGAGGAGATTGGAAAACAACAGTGAAGACTTACCTCTATGAGCCCATCATGGTTGTATTCATGGTTTTCTTGAGTGCTAGCAAATCGAAAGAACTGAGCTGTGAACTTTTTTCCAAGTGACAGGGAAGGGACATAGGATAGGAAGTGTTTGAACAATGAAAGCTATACACAGATAACAGTGTTGCCTATTTAGGGACTGACCCATGAGAAGAGGCTTCTGTTCATATTCACCTGTTTCTCAAGGTCTGATAACATGGTTCTCTACTACATAAAGTGTTACAAGAACTTCTAGTACTCACCTGGATACCACTGTATTAAATGAGTTTAAAAAGTCCCCAGGTAACTTACAATGTCTCTGAAACCTCTTCTGAGGTTAATAATTTCATTAACTGAAATTTATTTTGGAATTAGCTCTTCCCAAAGTGGATGGAGTTAAATAGAGACAAAGCACCAGATTACACATCCGATGTCTGCATCAGAACTTTGGTAAGGTCTGGGATGCTTGAATTGCAGTCTAGCTTCAGTACCTAAACCTGGTCTAGCAGGACTGTCAAAGGAAAGCAGAGGGCCAAAGAAAAGGAAACAATATGCAATAAGCTCTCAGAAAAAGCTATTTACACTCATACCTAGAAATGCTAGTTATAATAATTTTCAAAATTGGACATTCTTAACCTGGAAGCACAGCCCATTATCTTCATTACTCATATCCTACATCTTCTTAGGTTTCCTGAGGAAATTACCCCAATTCCTGCCCTGACCAAAGGTTATTCTCTCTCTTTTTTTTTTATTAACCCATTTTATGTCACTAAAGTATGTACTTTATGTATGTACCCAGAAGGAAACTTCAACAGGACAGTGATACATAGAAGTGTACTGCTCTCTTTAAAAACCCTTGTCTAGGAGAGCGTGGTATAGTGCACCTGCAGCGCCAGGGTGAGCTGCTGGGGGCCTGCCTGGCCCTGTCCCACGCTGGGTCCGTGCTGATAACAACGGGATTTCCCACCCACTTCACCCACGAGCCGCCCGAGGAGAACGACGGCCCCCCGGGGGCCCTTGCCATCGCAGCTATGCTGCAGGCCTTGGAGAAACAGGTTGCCATAGTTACAGATCAGAGAGCCATGGATCTGAATAAAAAGATTATGGAAGAAGCTGTTCAACTAGGTAAGAGACATGGGTTTTTTCAGTTTTTATCTTGCTAATTTGAGCCAAGGTTTGCTTCAGTTTTAATCTGTCACTTAGTACAGGACTTCTTTTTTCCCAGAGAATGAATCAGAATTCATCCTCTAAGCTCTGCTCAGCATTGCTATGATGACATTGTGTTAAACCTAGCTGGCATCAAGTTAATGTGTACATATATGGGTATTGATTCTGGATAAGTTTCTTGTGATAAATTCTGGATGTCTGTTCTTATTCTTGTACACTTGTTTTCTACCTTAAGGTCCCATTAATAGCATTTACATCTAAACAAGTTTAAATTAAAATAAGGATATAGGGAGCTCATCAAGAACTGTGTAAATTCTTGATTTGAATTCTTACTGTTCTAGCAATTTTGCTTTCTTTCTTTTTTTTAAGTCACTCAAACATACATCAAACAAAATAAAAAGTATATAGTATCTGAATTTCATTTTGCTTTCCTGTAGGGATCCTGAAGAAACCCATCCCTCTATTGAGTTATCAAAGGGAAAGTGCTGATTCAGCTTTAATGTTTTTGTGTGAGAATGGGAATCCTGGAAGACCTAGGTATGTGTATGCAGTTTTTGAGAATGGATCACACCTCTATTGTGCAAAATTCTAGTAAGGACCATGGTCTGAGAAGGCACAATGGCTACAAGTAAATTCTTAAGATTGGAATGAACAGAACAAACTTTGAAGCTAAACACTATTATTGTAGCACACACAGAGTACAGAATCCACATTATTCTGCAATTATGCACTTCTGGGGTAAAAAAAAAAGTAACAATTCTCCATATATCAATAGTTCTTTTCCCTCAAAAAATTTCTAGAAGGTTTTCTGCTGTTACTCTATAAATATATATACACACACTATGTATTATTATTTTACCAATTTTTAAATCAGTGAGAAGATCAAAAACTATTATATCAAAGTCAGTGAAAGAGCTAAGAAAAGAGCTGTGGAGTGTGTTCATTTTCTAGAGCTCTAGCTCTAGTCTGACTACTGGGGAATCTGATCTGACTTAATAAAGTGTCATGTGTTTGAAATGGTGTGATTAGGGTTAATGCACTGGAGAATTTGCGAAGTAGCTGTTTGCTCATTTCATTACTAAGCAGGCAACTTAAATTTCCTTGAAGTAGGCATACATTGCACATTTTTATTGATCTTTCCTTGTAAAGTATTTTAATGTAGTTGCCTTCAGTTTGCATTCTTTAATAGAAAGGTGTTTCACCCTGGTATTTGCTTCATTAACTTATTCCATTCCCATTTCTTTCCACAGGTTAGTGTGTACTGTAATAGTATGCATGATACTTAATGATTCATTTTTATGTATTGTTTTAAAAATGTCTTTTATAGCTATGCCTAATAAAAGTACAGGCAGATTCTATTTAAGTTGGTACCTTAGTCGCAAAAAGCTGAAGTATTTTTTTAGGTAGACAACTAACCTGATAAAGGTCTCTGGAATCACTGTAGATACCCACCCACAAGAACATTAAGTAATTCAGCAGAATTAGTAATCTCTTGACAGTAAAATTGGAGAAACAGAAGCTAAGTATCTTAATTCTAACATACAGTGGCAGAACTGAGTACTAAAGTTCTACTTAAAATGTAGGAGAGCTGCAGCATGTCTGTCTAGTTTCATAACCAACAAAATAGCCATAGACTTAAAAAATAAATCCCCCAAATCTAAAGACCAAAACCCAAGCATTGCCTAACTAGAAACAGACGAATATTTGCCAAGCAATGTACTTTAAGCAGAGAATATATTTGCACTAACAAGGATTTAGATGATCAATAATTTTCCACTTTTTTGTTTTCTTTGAATACACTTGCAGAGAATAATATTTTACAAGATACCGTCTGCTTTAATGTGAAACAGAGCCAGGCCAGATGGCTGACCCAAAGGATTGCTGGCTAGGAGGATTGCAGCAACTTCTCCATTTCTTGGTAGCAAATGTGGTTTGGGGGAGCTGCACTAAAGCTATTAAAAAAAACCTGAACTAACCTTTGAAAAAAAAAAAAACATAGAGAACTACATTCAGAAATAATAAAACAGTATCCAAGTTTTACCTTGAATCCCAAATGGTCAAAAATAGAACCAAGCACAAGCAGCCAACAGAAGAATTTTCCTGTGAAAATCACAGCTTTGACTTTTCCCCTCTGTGTTTTCATTCACCCCTAACCAGATTTGATCACCTGATAGCAATAGAGCGTGCTGGGATGGCTGCTGATGGCAATTATTACAATGCCAGGAAAGTTAACATTAAACATCTTGTGGATCCCATAGATGAGCTATTTTTAGCTGCACAAACCATTCCAGGAGTCACAACAACAGGTAAGTGTGAGTTCGTGTGATATTCTCAGAAGCAAGAGAAGCACAAAACAGGAACTCTTAGTGGTAGTGAAGGGGAGCAGGAGGCAGGTGCTGAGTAGCTGCTTTCAGGCTACAACTCTGCTGTGGTTGAATTTGAAGAGGCCATTGCTGGAGAAAAATTGCAAGTTTCTATTAAAGGATTCTCACAGCCAAAAAAAAAAAAAAAAATATTTAAAAGTTATTAAAGGACAAAAAAGCAAGCCCAGGTGTATTACCTGTATAAAAGTGTAAGTACATATACTCTAAGTGGAGATTTTTAAAAGTGAATCTGTTCTGTATTTTATGTGTTAAAGGCAGCATAGAAAGTAAATGGTTATTGGATGGTAACATTACTTATTAAAGTATGGGGTTTATGATTGTTACACCTAAGTTAAAACAGCAGTCTGGATAGAGTCTTTGTTTGTATTGTCTTTAGCAGTACATTCCTTTAAGCAGGAATTACATACTTGCATCTATTATAATAGTGCCTTCTCTAACAAAATATGTGCGTACAGTAAGAATCCTTAAAGGAGTGCCTTGTCCTTCCCACCAAAACAACATTGCCCTTTGCTAATACCTCTAATGAGAATGCTTTTGTCAACATGCTGCTCCTCTCTTTAGGCAATAAACTTTTATTTCTTGAAAACTTATTTGTCTCTGGTTTTGAAAAAATACACCATAGACCATTCTACAACATCCTTGTACAATCAAATGCTTCCTGCTATCGTGTGGCCCAAATGAGAGTTTTGGAGATATATAATCTCTATAAATATTAAAATTAAATTGGAAATAAGTACCCATGCTAGACTGTCACATCAGAACATGTCTGCTAATTTAGTTACCTTTTTTTCTTCTTATAGTGCTGTGGACTTACTCCTAAGTGTTACCAAACATATGGGAACTTTGGCTTCTCAGATTTGGTGGTTTTCAAATGTTTCCACAGAATTTAGAGAGCTTCTGCAGAGATAATTCATAGTCTGATCTCACTGTATTGGTATCATTTAAAAGCTGTGTAGCAGAGAACTTCACTGATTTTTTTTATTATTGTAAAATTTGCAATACTTTGTATTTAGATTTAATTTAGCTTTTTTCCTATTAATAAGTACCTTCCAACATTCAAAAGGAAGTACTCTAGATGGCACTGTCTTGGCAATCTCAACAGAGGACAAAGATTGACTGAATAAGTATAGGAAAAGCTCTGTTTTGTAAAGGTGTCTGGCAAAATGCCTCAGAGCTGTATCTGTTGCTGTTAGTTTCAACTCCTGTCCCTGACTTTAGGTTGTTGATACAAAAACTTGATCTCTCCAGCTACTTACATAACATCACAACCTGATTCCTTTAGTAAAAATACCCTAACCTCTTCAAAAATCTCCCACAGCAGCTCTAAGTGTATTATTCATTTGCTGGAGTTAGGAATGTTCTGCCAGCTGAGAATTTGAATCTATTCAGCAGAATGTAGTTTTTTCAAACATTCTCTGAATATTCAGATATACTACAAAATGTCATTAATAAAAAATACCACAGGTTTGTGAAAAAGAAGAAAAGCAGTTAAGCAGATTCACTGTGTCTCAGTGCTGTGAACTTTCTTTAAAGAGATAATCTGCATAGAAAATGGTTTAACAAATTGGAGGCTTCAAAGGACAATGCAGGGATCTGCTCTCATCTCCCATGGCATTTGTGTACGTGGATATTCTGCTCTGGGGAACTAATTGAGTATCTATAGAAAAAAAATGTAATTGTTTCTTACATTGTCTGTTACCTAGTTAACATTTCTTGTTTTGCTTATCACACTAGTTTTTTGTGCCTGTGTTTTGTAATTGGGTAGCAATTTCTTGGGTTGGCTGTTGGGTTTTTCAGTGTGTTTCTGCAAAGCTCAGTTTAACTCAGCCACTGGGCTGTGACCTTTGTGTCTTGTCTCCCATTACTGATAGCAATGTATACTGATGAGGATACATTTTTTTCTGGTGGGGCTATCTTCAACTTGCTTTATGGTCAGTAGGAATTTGGAGGCACATGACTGGTTCCAAAATAAATGCAAATACTGTACAGCATTAGGGTGGAGTACTTGAATAATCTTATGGGCTAGAATACTAGAAAGATCAAGTTTTCAGCCTACAGAAGTTCTTTATATGGTGTGCTCTGTGGCAAGAAGCACTGTGTCAGTAGGTGGAGAGGGGAAATGTTAGAGCATTTGTTACATGCTGATTAATTGCTGTCAAGTGTTCCATTTAAAACAAGATCTGTGTTTTTAAAAAAATGTGATCTGGTAGTTTGACCACAGACAAAGCATGAGCAATGCCTACAATTGTATGGGTACTGACATCCTAAAAACTCATGGAGTAAGGAGCAGCCTTGAGGAATTCACAGACTAAGAAGACATGAAAGGCTGAGTTTGGAAGGGACTCATTTTCCACATAAGACTGAAATTAAATATTAAGAGATGTTACTGGAACCACATATTATTTTTTTCAGCTGTCATACAATTGACATAGCTATATGCTATTTATATAGGAGCTAATTAAAAGTTAAAAAAATTTAAATTTTAGTTAAAATTTAGTTAAAATTAAAAATTTTAATTTTAGTTAAAAAAAGTTTAAAAATTAAAATTTCCAAAGTACTGCATTAAAAAATGGGGTCACACATTTCCCTTTCATAAAAATTTTTAGCACAGAAGACTGACGTCTCCTGCATATTTCATGAACATAGTTTCAGGAAACAATCTAGTCAGTGGGAACTTGCATGGAAGATCCACCAGAACTATTTTTCCTTAGCCTGGAAAGCAATTGAGCCTTTAGAAGAGGATTTATCTTGCCTATTTTCAGACATCTATATTTGAGATGTCTGCCTTGGGGTGAGATGAACTGAACGTGTGAAGGTAGTGTTTCTTTCTGCTGACTTTAAAAGCAGTGTAGCTGACTGGCTCATGTGTGGATTTGCACAGGTGAATTTCACTCTGGAGAACTACAGTAAAACAGTTCTCTGGCAATGTGTGGAGGAAAAAGAAAACCGATGGGACAGGAGACTTTTCAGTGGGGTGTTCTTTTCCTCCCAGTGTCATACAAATGGGATACATCCACAGCAGTAGATCTACTAATTGTGCAGCCATCCTGGTGACAGGACTCCCACAAAGACAAGAAAAGCAAAGCAGGACAGATATAAAAAGCCCTGAGCAATGGATATCTTTCAGTTAAAGAAACTGTTGGGTAATCATCTTAGCCTTTCTAAAGACTACTAAGAGCAAAAATTTTAATTTTGAGTATAAGAAAAATCAGAACATTGTGTGCGATTCTTAAAAAGCAGGAGAACTTCCATATTTGTATATGAGGATAGAAGCACCAGGATTATACCAATACCTCTGTGAAAAGTGCTACCAATGAACAGAGTTTTGAAAGCACCAGTAACTCCCAATGGTGAAATAAATATGAGCAGATTATTAAAGATAAAAAGAGTAGCTGTTCCATGGCAAATCCTTTTATGTAAGCTATGTGTCACTCAGTTAAGCTCCACTTGACCGGATAGATTTAAGGAATTAAATAAAAAGTTGCTGCTGAGAAATAACTTTCCATTTCACTTAAAGAAGAAATTTGCTACAGACACATGAGCTATTTATGTGGTTACTAAAAGTGGTAAATTTACCAGTTTTCAGGGCTTGAAGTGTAAATTATAAATATTGTAATTTCTCTCCTGTAATACATGCTATGTATTAGAGCACAGTCACATTTCAATTTCAAATCTGATACATCGCAGTGAGCACTTGGAGCTCTTCACTGTTCCGTTTCACAGACATTGTCTAGGATTTTTCTGTAAAATCTTCAAATTGAAGAAGATGCCATTCAGACTACCAGATGAAAGAGAAATTTTAATTTCCAACTAAATAGATGAGTTTTTAAAGTATGTTTTTTAATATTTTCTTAAGAGACTAGAGGTACTATCCAGCTTTTATGTAAACTGCTAGTTTATATGTTACCCTCATCTTCAGATCTCTAAATGACATCTGACAACTTTACGTCCCAGACATAGGGCTGCCCAGAATTTTTCTGAAATTACACAGATCCCACTAATTTCACTAAAATCACTAAGACAAATACACAATATTTCTATTTGTGCAACAAAAATCAAGGCCCCACATCCAGTATATGAGAACACTTAAAAAAATAAAGACTAGCTATTTTTTTGGTAAGTGACTATGGAAAATGAAAGCAGTAATAGCACACAGGGCAGGGCTCTTTGTGTACTGCGGCACGTTAGTGATCTGTATCAAACAGATGCACAGTGCAGTCAGGCCTACTTCTGCCCAAATCCTTATGTATATTTTTGCTTGTCTTTCTGCAGTAGTTGTTATTTCTATTCTGTTTTTTTTTTTTTTTTTTTTTAAAGCTTGTAACAAGCCTAAGTTTTCAATGCTTGCTTTATTATAGAATTGTTGTCTAATTTCTCAGGTTTATTTTGGTTAAATTTTCTATCTTTTTTCTCTGTTTGTGCTGACGTACTTGTGATATCACAGTATCTAGAACGCTCATGTAAGGCCTTCCATAAGCAAAGTTTGTTGTCTTAATTCTGTCTGCAGTTCACAACCATTTGATAATTTTGATCTCTTCTACATACACGCAATGTACAGTGTACACTGCACGTATAAACTTAGAGATTGGCATGTAATAGATGATGCTTTCAGCTATTTCATTCACAGTCTTCTGTTTTTAGGCACTGTGGATGAAAAAGGATAAACCATCTCATATGGAGCTATGAACTATCACAGCAACTGTAGGGAAGACACTGAATGCTTTCTAGAGTGATTGTCAGTTACATGCTGTTTTCATACTTATTTTGTCTTTTTCTCTTTTATAAAGGTGTTGGAGATGGAGGAAATGAATTAGGAATGGGCAAAGTAAAGGAAGCTGTAAAGAAGCACATAAAAAATGGAGATGTTATAGCTTGCAATGTTGAAGCTGATTTTACTGTTGTAGCTGGTAAGGGATTTTTGGTGGGGTGAGAGAGTAGCTGATGTTTGAGAATAGAACTGACAGGTAAACATTTGTCTTTCCAAGTAGTTTGTATTGGTCCTTTCCAAGTCATCCCTGGCAAACTAATCTATCTCAGTATTATGTACATTTTCTGAAGAGTTAAGCACCTGTTTCTTCAGAAGAACTGACTGAAAATTGAGAATGTTCCATGAACAAAGTGTATTTAATTGGAACTTGGGCAAATCCGGAGTATTCTTGAAAAATCACACATTATATAAAATCGTAGAACCATAGAATCCATCCAAAAACAGGTTGGTTTTGAATGGACCTTGAAGATCATCTAGTTCCTACTCCCCCTGCCATGGGCAGGAAACCTCTCACTAGACCAGGTTACTCAATAACAAAAATCAATAAGGAAGACTGCACAAGTGATCTGTGTGAGAATTAAAATGTCTGTGCACATACAATTTTTCAGTATACTTGATAAACTTCTGTGAGTGCGCTCGTATCAGGCATAAATTAGTCATATTGCTCATTTACAAAGAGATAAGTTCTTTCAATAATCACTCAAGGACAAATGTACATTCTTAATGTTCAACTAAAGTTGAATGTTATAGTTAGAATTCTCTTATATACCAGCATGAAATAAATTCACAGTGAGAGGCATTCAGCAAGGACCACCTTGTGAACTGGATGGTCCATATTGTTCTTGGGCTCAGGTTTCTCTGTTCCTAACCCAGGTGTCTCTGACACACTCTGGACACTAAGCAGCCAATTTTTGCAGTTTGGTTTCACAGTGCCACTCTTTGCAGGGGTCTCTAACTGGGGTGGCTACGCCATTGCCTGTGCTCTGTCTGTGCTGCGCTCCTGTGAGATCCACGACCGCTACCTGCGCAGAGCCGTCGGCTTTCCATGTGCCCCAAGCAATAGGCTCTGGCTGCGGGCTCTTCCGTCCGTCACCAAGGTAATTCCTGTGCGTGAGGCTTTGGGACTTGCTCGTGACAAATAGATGGAAGTGGCCACCAGCTGCTGAATCCTGCCTAGGCCAGTTCAATACCTTACCTTCACAAGGTATCTTGGTTTGAAAGACAGGTGTCTGCTAAGGAAGGCAGGAGCCTCCCTTGGAATGGAAAATGTAACCCCCTTCCCTCCGAATTACTATAATTTTGAAATTAGGGGCTTTCAGGCAAATATATGAGAAATAGGAATAACAGTTCTTTACTAGTATATATAGCAAGGCAATAATACAGAAACACTGGCTTAACCTGACAGAGTCAGGATATGACCTGACACCCTGCCGGGCAGGATGGTGGTAGCAATCTGATTAAGGGGTGGCTGCAGTCCTCTTGAGGTGATAGACGTGGTTTTGTTGAAGAGGTGATTCTGCAGATGGGTCTGGTCTTCCTCTGAAGGTCCAGTGGTGGTTGTGTAGCTCCTGTCCTCTGGGAACCCAGTAGGGAAGGGCTGACTGTGGTGTTCCAAACCTCAGACTATACCCAGGTAGGAATGCTTGGTTTCTCCCCCTGGGCAGAGCATCTCACAATGGGATGATGTAATTTATGAGCCATGCAGTGAGGCTGTATGTCCCATTAACAGAAAAATATCTCCCCAGAGGGAGTTATCAGGGATATGTCATGGAAGAGACAAAGAACCCTGCCCCGCCTGGTTTCAACAGATGGTGATAGAATACATACTTTTGGTTACATCTTACATTGTAACCTAAGACACAAGGTCTTTGGGGACTTTTGGGGATTCCTTGTGAAGGAGCAGCCACACTGTACTTAGACTGTTCCACAAAGGATTCAAAACAGACTGCAAGTAAAAATCCTCCAATATGAATATATTCCTGTTTTCTAACTTCAAGCAGAAGACAGTGCTACAATTCTATAGGCAATACAAGAAATCCTTGTATTGTGATACAGTGATTAAAATTCCCTGCTTGCTTCCTTAGCATCATTCATGATTGTATAACTCTCTGTTGTAGTGTCCTTTAGATCTCTTCTTCCAAAATCAAAAGTCACAGTTCTTATGCAGTAGCCACTCCTTACTTCTGATCTTTCCACCTTTTCTGGTTTGCTGGAACCTTTCTACAATTAGGCTTTAATGTTTCTAGATTAAAGTTGGAGAAAAACTTGTACATGAATATTTTTAAATGTGTTTTGACTAATGCAGCTCTGTGCAGTGTGATATTCTGGGAATGCAAAGGTTTCAGACTGAGAAAAAGTAAAATAACTGAGAAGGGTGAGAAACGACTGTGATCTGTGCTCATCCTGCTAAGCACGTGCCTCTATTTTTAACTTGGCTGTGGTTAAAAAAAAATCTGTCAATATACACACACACACACACACACACACACTCTTAATGATTAAATAAGGTTTGTTCCACATATTTGCAATAACTTAGGAACTTCAAAATTCAGCTTTATTGCAGAGTACCTCTGGAGAGATTTGAACAAAACCATTAAGTTTTTGACCTACAAGAATGCTAAGCAAAATGCAATCCATCTACCATAAAAACTGTCCAAAACAAAGAAGTTTTTCTCCTGAGATGACAGGACATTCTGCATGAAATTCCAAGAAAGCATCTTTTAAGTATTTTAGAGTAGATCTCACTAATTTTTTTTTAATTCTTACTGTCTTAGTTTTTTATCCAGAGGTCATAAAACTGAAACTGAAACTGATACCAACACTTGACACAGCCATAGAGTTTAACAAATCTTACATGGCCCTTTTCAGCACAATCTTTTCATAAAATAGATTAATTACTTTTCAGTTTTCAAGGTTTTCTCCAGTAGTATCTACTGGTTTTTGACCTTTAAATTAATGCATCCTGAAATTACTATGATCAAAATTCCTGGTAATGAGATACTGTAATTAAATGTCATATTGCGTACAGGAAAACCTTCTTGTTTTTGTTATACTAATCTATACAGCTGGGAATATTAATGATCCAATAATGGGCTACTGAAGTGCAATATGAAAATCTATTGAGATAACATTAATGGAAACAACTTTGTGGAGGAGAGAAAATGACAAAATGTCTGACAAGAAAATATTGTATCTTTAATTATAAATCACACAACAGTGAACAGTGCAGAAGATTGAATGCATTAGTATTCGTATACTCCATTAGTATAAATAAATCAGACCATTTATGTTTATATGGCTACTTTCTGCAAAATTCAGCTTCATTTAATGCTATAATAATTGCCTTAGTGAGATAAAGAGCAACACCACAGAGATGCATCTCGATGTTTATATTTGTGTTTGTAATTGGAAAGAGGACATTTGAAGGAGTGCCTAAGCACAAGACAGCTTTCTTGTGCTTTAGTTTTCTTCAAAAAATGGCACTTCCATGAATGCTGTAGGTCATAATTACTAAATGAAGACTTCCCCTGAAACACAAACATTATTCCCTGCAGGCTCATGTTTGAGCAGTTTCAGGATTGCGCTGCCAAACCCCAGAACTGTGGAGCTCTCACTTCCCACTGAACAAACTAAGATTGTTCTGAGTTAATGGATCAGCCTTTACACACATCTTAGCAAGAGATGCTGCTGCAAAGCATTTGTTCCATGGTGAGAACTGCAGGACCAAGAAACAATTGGACCTAAACGATCTTTGCTTACCTTTACCTTTGCTTACCTAATAATTTGATTATGGTATTGGCTTGGTTTTTCAAATGTTTGTACTACTTTTACACCAAGGTGACTGTAATCAAATTATTTCATTCATACATATCCAAATGTAGCTAATGCTAAATATCCTGCAGTCAACACTGCATTTCATTGCATCTCACAATTAGGTAAATATATCAAGCATTTGTTCTTTTACTGAACTCTTTATTAATGGCAAAGTATTAACTGTATAGGGTTTTTTTTTACATTATGACCTCTAAGAATATGAATTATATTATAAATATATGAGGGTGTGACATATTTTTAGTATGCTTTATTAGCTTTGTCATTCATAAGGAAGTTCTTCCCCTTGAATAAAGTGCAAACTAAGAAGATATTTTTCTATTAATTTGATTATTTTCTCTGGGTGCCCCACTCCCAACATAATTATTTACTAAAGAGGGAACTGTGGTCAAATTGCACCACTGTACAGCTAAGGAAGCGTGCTGTACATTGTATTTGCTTATTACAAATGGAAACAGCAGCATTTGATGACAGATTACGATTTATCAGGCAGAGTTATGTAGTATTATGTCGCGCTGCCCACTCGGCCTCCCGGAGGCCGGGCAGGCGACGTGCGCCGGTGTCCCGCTCGGGGAGCGGCTCCGGGCAAGGCAGGTGCAGGCTCCCGCACAGCTCCCTGCCCTCAGCCCTGCGGGGAGCTCCTGCGGGCAGGGGTGTTGGTAGGCAACAGGCGGGGACGAAGGAGGAGGGAAGGCCCTCTTTTTGCAACAGCGTCCGGTTTATAACCCAAAGGGAGAGGCAACGAGGAGAGACAAGGGGGAGAGATTGCCTGTAGTTTTTATACAGGGGAAATTTAGGGGTGGATCTGAGGAGTAAACCAATAATAAGTGACAAAGGGAGGAACTTATTTGAATTAACCAATGAAGATTATAACAGCAATAAACTTTCCAGAACATAATTATATATTTAACAGGGTTATGAATAATCATAACTTAGTTAACCAATGAAAAACACAGGCAGAGATGTCTCTAGAACGGGGGTGGAGATGCCTGCAAGAGTGACACCCAGGGGGCAGAGCCCTCAAACTTCAGTGTCGCCCTCAGATGCGATGGGCGGGGAAATGCACCCACTTGATGTCCTCTGGCCTGCCAGTGGACTGAGCCACTGCAACAGTATTAAGCAAGCAAACTTTTTTACCTCATATAACCAGATCAGAGAGCTCTGATATGTAAATATGTAGCAGAAACCATTCATATTAGAGATTACATTTTGTCTATACAACTTGGGCATCTCTTTTGTTACACGAGAGATCTCCTTTGCCTTTTTTCATTTAGATACACTCACTGCTAAGAGAAACATCTGTAGTGCAGAAAGATCAGTTGTATATATTTGCATTCATATATATGATCATTCATATTATATAAACTGCTGTGTATTTATAATTTTATTAAAATTAAATTAATTAATTAAATTTTAAAATAGCAAATTTTATGCTACTAATGTATCTAGATAATTTCCTTAAATAGATGTGTCACTGCTGACACCATGTAACTATGCATATTTTTCCTTTAGTAGAAAACCAGATCCTCATTTAATTTTGTTGCAGCTAAGAACTAGGATGTTTTACCAGGAAATAAAATATAGATCTTTAGAAAGTGCATTCAGAAAACATGTTAAAAAATTAAACTGAATTGATCATGCAGGGCATGCTTTGCTTCATTCAGAAATGATTATATTTTGGCCATGTACTGTATTATGTAAAATACAACTATATTGTGTCTAAATTCAGATCTACAGTTACTGTATTGTTTGTGGTTTAGAAGTGTTCCCGAAAAAAGTCCCAACATTTGATAAGAGAAAATTAGATATTTTAACTTTATAATTTTTTCATCATTCATTTGTGTCCAGGAGATAAAGAACTTTGCTGGAGGTTGTTGTGTGGTAATGTCAGTAACAAATGTTAAAACCTAGAGAACTCTTTGTCAAGGACACTGGTAGACTGTTCCAGTAGCAATTGCCATGCAAGTGGAAATTGCACAGTAGACAATGACCAGAAAGGGCATTCCTAGCAAAGAAAGGGCGGAAAAGATAGATAGGTGAGTGTTTCAAGGTCTTATGTAACTTATCACAGGGTTGGCATAGGGGAAGCTAAAAAGTGACTAGGTTTTTCATTTTCTTGGATTTTTATTAACAGAACTCAAGAAATAAATTCTCGCTATACTAAATGCTAAAAACATAGAAAGAGATTTATTGTGAACATTTCATAACAAATGAGAAGCAGAGCAGTTTATGCCAGACATGCATCCACTTGAAACCAGATCTTCAAATTTCACTGTTCCCTGTGTTTTTTTCAGAGCTCATTTTATCCCATTTTTCATCCCACAATGCTAACTGGGTCATAGCTCACAAAAAAGGATTTTGTTCCCTCTGTGTACTTTTACAGCTCAACTTGGAACATGCTTCGTTATCTGATTATATTAGTTAAGCAAGAAAATAACCGTAGTTCTAAAGTGCATGCTATTTCAGAGCATGCCAAGCAAGCACAATTTCCGAGGTTGTTTTGTCCCCACTCCTTCCCTAAGCAACCAAAATTCTCATAAAATCAATAATAAAAAGGAAAGAGAGGGCCAAAGGCACAGAGAGATCAGAGAAGCTGCAGAAAAGTGTGTGTGCAGCCCACCCAGGTGCTCTCTGTAACCTTTTTTCCTGGTGCATCCTCTTTCTCTTCTGTTCTTTTTCTTTAAAAATGCAGCTGCAGCCAGCTGCCTTGCTGGGGAAACCACAGATGGATTTTTGAGATACTTTGGGTGGAGGTTCCTCTGATTCTGATTTGTGCAATATAGGAACTTGAAACCAGGCAAAAAATGATGCTTCTGAATTGACATTAATGTTCTGTTTGAGGGAGTGTGGAGAACAATAATATTCAGTAACTAAATAGCAGTTAAGATTATAAACCATCTGACACTCCCTGAGCTCCAGACGCTGAATATATTCTTTGGGACAAGATAGTGCTTGCAAGTTGATGGCAAAATCAAATAAATAAATAAAATTAATAAATTAAATAAAAAAATAAATATGGAGGATACGGTCAGTCTCTCCCAGAATTCAAATAAAGATCTTGATGACTGCTCTTGTCTGATTCAGATTTTAATTATATTCTGTTTCTTTGTTTTTTAAGGAAGAAAAGCTTCTGAAAACACTTGTGCAGCTCGAGGTCCGTAGTGGCAAAACTGCCAGTCTAGAGATGGAAGTAGACGGGCTGCCCTTCTACAACACCCATTCGCTTATGATTGAAAAGCTGCTGCAAGAAGCACAGCAGTGACTGCCCTTAATGATTTCTGCATCAAGAGTTGCTCCCGTGTCATTTCCTTATTCTTGAGGCTCTCGCAAGATGTAAAAGATCAGAAAAAGATGACTTTTCATCTCTAGTGTCTGGACCACACACAGCCTTTCATTGTTACCTTTACAGCATCTCTGTGAAACAAGAAGAGGATATCAACACAATGACTTGGTTTACCTTTCTCTTCTGTAATTTTATAATGGAGAATGAATATTAAATGATATATAAGAGGTGATCTGGCTTTTACAAAGAAAGCATGCAATTACAATGAGATATTATTGCATTCTCTTTTTGTTTTACTAACCTCATAACTGCAACAGGAAGTAACTCTCATAGCAACTTGGATTTAAAAATACTTGTGGTGAGGAAAACAGCTACAGTAGAGAGGGGAGATTCAAAACAAAACTGCAGTGTTGCAGTAGTGAAAGCTCCACTACACACTTCCTGTAGCTCCTCTGTCTTCTTATTGTGGGGGATAGTTTGTGGAAGTGTGAGGATTTAAGGAGAAAATTTCAACTGAGCTGATGAAAACAAGGGCAGCGTTGGAGACCTGTGTACAGGGTAGGCTGTGCCATTGACCTCCATTGTATCAGTAGTTTGCCACATTTATTTTGCCACTTTCTGGGTAATAGAGAAAAGTTTCAGACATTTCAGAGTATCCTGTTGTTAAGAAGAAATCAATTTAATATATAAATTATGATTCAAATTAATTATTAGAAATAAAAGTATGATTAGAAATTAATAAACATTTGCATTCAGTATGAAATAACATAATGTAAACAAACATTTACATGAATTCCTGTTATAGAAATTCAGCTCCTGACAAGACCAAGTGAAGTAACATTAAATTCTATCCCATAGGATTACTAACACTGAAGGAGTACATGACACATAGTTGTGAATTGTGCCCAACTTCTGTCATTTAAAGCTGTGATTTTACCTTAACTCCAGATGAGTGTCAGGACTGAAGCTCTGCTGGCTGTCAGCCCTCGCAGCAGAGAGGGGAGGGTAGCTTTGACACTGCACCTTCAGAGCACTGATGCTTTACCTGTTGTAGAATGGAAGTTGCCTTTAGTTGAACTTCCAGCAGCCAGCAACACCTTATATCTATTTCCTTCCTGGCAGGTGAGTTTGATTTTCCTTCTTCTATGCAAGACAAACAACTTTTTCAGAATGAGAAAAATAATTTCATATCACAAACACCAGCATATTAATCTCCTGAAGTCCCTGAGGATACAGAGCCTTTAAAGACATAAAATAGTTGAACACATGACAGAAGGAAATCTTAATGCCAGACTTGCTGCTAGACATTCAGATTCACTGAAGATCCCAATGCTTATTTTATGGATCAGTCATTTTTTCAGATTTATTTTATCTCAAACCTTCTGAAAGTATGTTCTAGAAAAGTATCTTTGAAGTTTCACAATTAGAAAACATCTCCTTTAGAAGTCTCCAAACTCTCCAAACTATAAGTATTAAGTAAAATATTTCATATGAATGCTTGAACTTTTTGCCAAAGCCAGTAACCCTGTAGGATGGCATATGTTCACTGCTGCATAGTGTGAATGAATGAAATTGGCATAATTTTAAAAGAAGCAGCTGATTTTTTTCTCTGTGTGCTACTGACATATTACACTAACAGGTACAATGTATATTATTCTTTCCAAGCACTAACTTTTGTAAAAAAAATTTCATTTAGTAAGCTTTTTCTCTTTTTCCCCCAAAATACAAGTCTTAACAGTCGGATTTCATTAGGAAATACAAAACTTAATAATTTATTTCTCTCTTTCTCTAGTGCATGCTTTTAAAATCCCTTCTTGTGCGCAGTCCCAAGCACTGCACTTACTGCAATAGCATGTGTAGTGTGTCTCTAGCAACCTTAGCAGGACCCTTGAGTGAGCGTGTTTTGACTGAGATGGAAGGAAAAGCTCTGAGTGGGAGTTTCCTTCCTACTGTATTGGTTACAGTTCTGCAGCCTGACCTGAATAGTTACAATACAGAAAGAATTGATAAAATATTGGCTTCAAGAAAAAAAAGAGGAAAAAGAAGAGAAAAAAACCCTCTCTTCTGTTGTGGGTTAGCAGGTTAAGTGCTGTGTTACACAAGTTTCCATCTGATTTTAAACTGCAGCAGCTGACCAAAGCTGGCCACATCAAAACACCAACTCAAATAAGCTTTAATCCCTCAGATGACAATTCCATGTAGTACAGCGTGCTCTGCATTCCAGTTGTCTAATTTGAACAACGTGGGTAACTATAAAGAAGCAACCCATAAACACGACAGCAAATATTTAATCCTAGAACAAACCACGTGTGTCTTGCAGCCTGACAGGTTGTGGGGGTCCAAAGAGTTGGTGCTTAACACTGTACAAGATCAGCACTACAGCAGTCGGGAGGGAGCCCCTGCCTCATGACCCCCTTGGAACACACAGCAGATGAGATGAAAGATTAGGAGAAAGTAAAGCTAAACAGTGCTAATAGTCAGGAGAAAAAAATGCAGATGTTAGGTAATTAATCCAGCTGAGTGCTCAAAGTATAAAGAAATGTAAAATAATTAAACAAACCAAATGTTAACCTAAGCAAACCTAATCCTCTCTTGGGACATGAATCCTTTCTGCAAGAGGAGGGAGAAAAGGATCTATAGTCTCACAAAGAGAAACTGTGGGCCAAAGCTAAAAGATAGTTATTTCAAACATAGAGTGAAAAAATATAAAAAGAAAATTATAAAAACATTTTTTATTAAACACATCCACTAGTTATATCCAATATTGCACTCTCGAGGTGGTTTCCAGAAAACTGTTAGTATATATTGCTTTTGGAATCTGATGACAAGCAAAGCTGTGTTACAATGACATACTTCAGATAGCAGGAGTAGACAATCTGTCTAGACAATCTTTTGACTTAAAAGCAAACCAAAGAAACAAAACTGATTATACTGCTGGAAGTTATCAGCTCCAGGGTGCAGAGAGAGAGGTGTTTCAAGGAAGATCTGAAACCAGAGAATTGAAAGGACAAGGCAATATTCATGGTGTAACAGCTACAGATACAAGAAGGTGTGATGAGCAGATCACTAAGAAGAATCACACAGGATTCATTAGTGTAACAAAAAACCCAAAAAACCCTAGAGAGGAGGTCGTGGTAGAAACAGTGCTATAGAGCACAACTCCCACATCTTTAAAAGCCACTATTCTCCACTTACTCCTGTATTTTGTTGCTGTCTAAACCAGGACACAGATCATTCATACATCATATTTCTGATACTGTATTTACTAAACCATGATTGAACCCTAAACTATATTATCTGTGGGCAAAACCAGAGTTTACACAGAATTCATTCAACAGTTTCCCTGACAAATGAATTGTTATGTAATTGCTTGCATGGCCTGTGCTGCACAAAATACACAAATTGCAAAGGACACAATCAAAACCGTAGCAAGGTGTAGTAGAATTTAGATGTAAATAAATGTTCTTGAACACAGTGACCCAGAGAAGCACATGGGAAGCACAGTGCCTCATGTACTACCAACCTCTTGTTCTCTTCCAAGTCAGCAAACCAAGTTATTGACACCCATCAGAGCCCAGCATCTCATAGTTCTGGAATTCTCTAGGAGTCTTATGATGAGGATTAACAGTCTGAGATTCAGCAGTCAAGTAACAGCCTGAAGGTCTCAGCAGGTGCTGAGCTCCCCGTGCATGTTCTCCCATAACATCTCGCACTATCAGAATCATTGTTTTAGGAGTATGGTTCTGGCATGGTCTCTACAGGCTTTGAAACTGGCAGAAGGAGAAGTTATTTCAGTTACACAGATGTTGCAGAAGTGTTTTGTTGGTTCTTTTTCTTTTTAAAAGTACACATGGGGACATTTGATTTTTTCTGTCTCTGACCTTTTCAATAGATGATTACAGCTTGTAGAGAATTATTTTCTCTAGATGCAACAGGGGCAGAAACAGAAAGTAGTGAAAGATGAGTTCACCAGAACTACACACCATGAGTACTGGCTTATTCCAGTCAATGCAGTCATCAAGACAAACAGGTTTTAAATGGTAGCACAACAACAACAGATACATGATTGTAAATGAACTGAATTAGCATATGCTTTCCTCACTATTGCCAGGGCCCAAGCACCTCCAGAAACAGCTTCACTGTACAGCATTGCTCATAAGCCTTTGGGAGGTCACACTGTTGTAATTCAGACAGATATACCACACAGCCATAGCTGCTGATTTAGGATTAAGGTCCTCTATTGATTAATGCTATAGGCTGTCTATATCAGTTGTGAAGCAGTCCTTCATTCCAGCACCATCAAGTGGTATTTGTAATCACCCTGGTTGTTGCTCATGCTGTGGTCTTTTGGGAGTTTCAGTAGTATTCAGTGGATAGGATTCCTTCGTCTCAGTACTCAGATGGCCTAAACACATTAGACACGAGTCCCTCATCTTGACAAAGTTCTGGTAAGTGCTCTCACTGGAAAAACAGTACAATACTGGGTCAGCAACACAGTTAAAAGTAGTTAACAGGAGAGAAATATGGTAAACATTAAATATTTTCTCAGCAAATGAGCAGTTGTTCTCCAACAAGCTGCGAATTACAAGTAGGATGTGGTATGGCCCAAAGCAGACTAAAAATATGAAAACAGTGCTTGAAACCAATCTTTTAATTTGGATTTTCTTCTTCTTTTGGGTGCCGGGACTCTTGTGGACAACTCGTAAAATCCCACAGTAGGAGAAGGCCAGCAGAAAGAAGGGGAAAAGGAAGCCAGCAGAGAAGCGGTAGTAATTGACATTGTGCTCCCATTTCTTGATGGGGTAATGCTCAAAGCACACCAAGTGGCTCTCAGCATCCATACTGATCTCCCCGTGTGTGAAGACAAAGCAGCATGTCATTATTTCTTTGGCCCAGATGATGATGCTCACAATGGCAGCAGCCTTCATGGTCCGAAAGCGCTGAAACCGAAAGGGGTGCACTACAGCCAGATAGCGGTCGATGGAGATGCAGCACAGGAAGCCCACGCTGATGTAGATATTCTCATACAGGATGATGCCACAAATTTTGCACAGCAGCTCATCATAGGTCCAGTTGTCATGCTGTAAAGCATACTGAAGCCAAAAAGGCAAGGAAAATATGTACAGCAGGTCTGCTATAGTCAAATTGCAAAGGTAGATCCCTAATTCATTTTTAGCTTTGATCTGTAAATACCCATAGTACAGTGACAGGCAGTTAGCTGGCAAGCCTAATATGAACACAATTATGTACACCACAGGGGATAATGTCTCGTGGATATCATGATTAATACTGCACTTCTCAGTCACATTCTCTGTGAAATTCACCATCTTCTACTTTCCTCTGTGTATCACTCATCAGGGTCCTGAATGTAAGACTTAATTACATTAAGTTTTCATGTAGAATTTATTTCTTCCACAAACCTTTAGGCTGAAGTGATGCCTTGCTGTAGGATGTTAATAACCTGAAGATAAAACACAAGAAAATCTTTAGAAGGGATACAGTTGTTAAATATATAGTGCACTTTTCGGAAAGCTGCCTTTTCCTAGCCCTAAATTTCTTATCGTTTTTGATAAAGATAAAGCCTGTGTGGGAAATCATGAATACATAAGTCCTAGTATGAAACAGAAAAGTGCTAGAAAATTATGTGATCCAGAATCACAAAGCCAATTACAAATATTTGTGGTTTCAGCTTTGGAGGTACCTAAAATGTGAAGAAATATCATCTCTGTTTTACAGATGAGGCAGAAAAGCAGTAATCAGATTTGTCTACAATGGAAAAGGTGTCTCTGGTAAACCAGGAGTCCACTCAGACTTCCTTGGAGGATGTAAGGTGCACAAAACTGTTGATTTTTAATTTCCATTTCTTAAATTTTCCTTTATATACAAGATACCATGTAATATGCAGTTCAATTCATCAGGATGAAAAAAAAAAAAAAAGGAATTTTTAGCACTCTCTGTTAGAGCTACTTGTAAACAAAATCCTGAAAGCAAGCTGCCTTCCTCTGTTGGAAGGACATGGTAACACTCTGGTACAGTGCATCCCCATGGTCTCAGTTCTACAGGATATGATACTACATATTCCTTATTTACCATCAACTCCCAAACCATTTACTCTTACTACTTATACATTTGTATCTTTGCTTTTCACTTTCACTGAATATGAATGTAATTGTTTTCACTTGAAGTGTCTGGTATAATCCAAACACATACCCATAGAAACCATTGCTATACTTCACTATACTATACTGCACTATACTGTACTATACTATACTATACTGTACTATACTATACTATACTACACTCTAAAACACGAAAGTCACTGCTGACAATGGGTTAGCACTCAGTTCTACTCAGTCAAACCTGGGACCCAGCTCACAGTAATGAAACCCTTGACAAAACGATGAAATACCCCATTCAGCATTTTATCACCTCATGACATACTCACGTGGGCACAAGCACTCAGCACTGGAGAACAGCAGGGCAAACTGTGCCTAGTCTGAAGGGCATGCATGTTTAACCTGACGGTGCAGAACAGAAAGACTGTGTTTCTTTCAATCTCTCCTCAGAAAATTCAGCTTGTTGGCTATACCTTTGTGAGGTTAACAACTTGTGTACTCTTCTTACAGCTTCAGATACTATGGATACAAAAGAAGCACTATCCAAATACAAAGATAAGACCTTGCTGCTTTTTTCTGTTTGCTATGCTAATGTGCTTTTTTGTCATCATATTCTGTCCCATCTAGGAACATAAAATTTCTTGCAAGGCAAGCCTTACAGAAACATGACCACACTATAGTAAAATTAGTGTCAGCTTTAGCATTTGAGGATGTTACAGTCAAGTAATTTTTTTTTAATACATGATTTTTTTTTTTTAAATAGTGATAGGCTTTACTCCTCTAGAAACTGAAAAGAAAATCGCTTGCTTTAGGCCAGAAAAGAATTGCCTCGCTGAAATAACTGATCAAAACTGCAAAGAACTTCATTTTTTAGCTTCAACCAGCATAGTTCCACAGAATTCACAGCAAACACATACAAAAGAATTGGGATGTGTTTTTCATCCCTTTATTTTTGCTGTTTCTTTCCAACAGAGAGAACATCAGCCCTGGTTTTGGTGGAAATGTCGTTGGGAGTTCAGAAACTCTCAGTCATGAAACAACAGGCCAAGATAAGTTAATCTCCCTCAAAACGTTTAACTCCACTGTCCAATGCAACCTGTGTGAAAGACTGCTCAAATCTAGCACTCTGCTCTCCTCCTTCTCCCAGTCTCAGGCAGCTCCTTTGGGGTTTAAGAGACTCACCCCTTCCAGTGTGGGTGTCACTATCATTAGAACTCGTGTCAAACTCAGCAGGAGAAATGCTGATCAAGGGACCCAGTCACAGATACCTATGGTTCAGTGTGAAGTTTGCTCCAGGAGACTGCCATAATCTTCCCCTGGAATAAATATGACAATGTTAGCAGTGCTGACATGTACAGCAGAAATCAGTCACTAAAGTTATGTACAAATTTCCCCAAATACTGATAATCATTGGCCATTAGCTCTCTTGTAACACTATCCAGTTTCTCAAAGACTTGATAACCATCACACATCTCTTCCCCCTGCAGATAAGGGCTGTGCACAGAATCTTTGCTGAGGCAGGTTTGATAACCTTCTTACTCCACCCCACCTTTTTAATCCAGAGCTCCAGGACTGTTTGTATTTCAGAGCATTTCTGTATAATAATTTGGTGACTTCTACATGTAAGGGTTTGCCTGTGCAGGATGACTGGCACATCTTATTCTCTAAAATGCCTAAAATCTGACACCTATCGTCATATCTACCAACACAGTGTCCAGCCAGTGTCCAGCTCCTGTCAATAAGTAATATTAATTCAAAAGCTGTTGACAGTTTTGAAAATTCAGAACTGTCTTTATATGTCTAGCACTGAGTTTCATTCAGTGTTATCCAGTGAGTCATTATTGATCACAGTATGAGGAAAAGCAGATGTACTCTGCAGTCACAGCGTTTTTTGAAAATGTTTCTTTTCCTCTAAGAACTCAAAATGTTTTTATCAAATTATGTTTACGTACAGAGAATATGATTCTAAAAGTAATTTCTGCTTAGTTTAAAAGTCTTGCCAGAATGCAGGATGTGAAGGAGGCAGCAAAAGTCTTATTGATACAATATTATGCTAACATAATATACACTTATGATTACAGCAACATTTCCTGCTCCTGGAGGAAATGCTGGAGTGGGCTGTTTGAAAGGGCAGGAAAAGAAGGATGTCTGTAACAAATCTCTTTGCTTTGTGTTAACAAACCCTCCCTAATTTCAAAGATGGGGATGAAAAACAAAGGTCCAGATTCTTGTGCAATAGCTATCTTACACTTCTGTTCTGGTCAGTGGCAACACTGAGCCAGGAAATCCTTCCCTTGTTTCAGCCTCCTCAGTGTGTGGGCTCTGGGCCACCTTTGTACCCTCTGACCACTCATGCCTGGCTAAGGACAGATTCTGTAGCCAAACAGAAATACAGAGGCAGTTCACCTTTTCCCCAGCACCAGGTACACTAAATATAGCTCTGCACCAGAGAGTGAAACTGTAGGATTTTTTCAACAAATCTGGTATCAAAGGACTGCACTGGTAGGTTTAAACAAAAGGGTGTGGAAGAGCCCACTCTCTTATTAAGAACATACGACACAATACTTTACAAGCTGTCTGAAAAAGGGGAAAATGAAGGAAAGGTGATGCAGGGTATAGAAGAGAAAAGACAAATAGCTCTCCCATTACTTACTGGCCACGTCTGGATAGAGGGAGGAGAAAAATGAAAAAAATTGCTCTATGAAAAACATCTGAGGTGCAGACAATCACAAAGCTGAAAGCAGTTATGAATGGGAACACACAGGCATTTCTTTTAGACAGCTTTAATATGGATATAATGCAGCTGTGTGACTTTTTTTTTAGCATAGTTTATGTAACACCTTCAGTATCACGAATCTGCAGTCATTTCCAGGTAATACTTCTCTCTCCTATATGCCCACATCTTTTAGATTATACCCATCTAAGCCTAAGTCTTGGCAATAAATTAGAAGACTTTCTCCATCTACATGAGCTCCAAACAATTCTCTTGTTCCTGGATTAAAAATAAAGGCAAGGATCCCTGAGCTTCAGAAAGCCTCACTTTTTCATGGTTTAAACAAGCCAACTTTATTACTCACTGGTGAGCTCGACAACAGTTCTTTCCCAACTCCCTTGTGCCTCAGCTGTTGACAAACGCATGACTTGCCCCTGCACAATGAACCACGGGGCAGCTCACGGGTTAAGTGCTGCCTGCTGGCAACGGCGCAGGAAGCAGCCAGAGCCACGGACAGCAACAGCCTCTTCACCCTGGACCGAGGAGTAGCATGGAGGCCAGGTGGGTCTTTTCAGTTTCAGTGAATATTGCTACAATTTTTATTGTAAGAAATCTGTCTGCAACTAGGCCTACATATTTTTTTTTTTTTGCAGAGACAAATAGGACTGCACCAAAGGACTTCCTTGCTGGAATTTGCAACAGTTTTGCACCCAGCTTGTCTCATCCACAAAGCACCCACTTCCATTAACAGGGAGTGTAACATGGTTGTGTGCCTGCATGGTCTCTTGCTATTTAATCCGTCCTTGCACCTGTCATACAGTGCAGACAGGCCTGAGTCACTTGGCTGTCATTGCGGGACCTACACTGTCCTGCATATCTTGGAATCAGAAACCTGGGGTGGCTTCAGTTTAGGGTTTGGTTCAGGTCATTATCTACACAAACACCAGCCCTTAAATTCACATGATAAGCTTCCTTCAACTCTTGTGCATTTGTCAGATTGTTTGATCCTGTTTCACAAAGCCTGGAAGAATAAGGTCAGATAAGAAGGCAGGGAAACGATGGCCAGCAGAAGGGATTAGGGACTGGTCAAACAACATAAAATGGGCATGAAAGGGACAATATCCTTAGAGCAAGTTTGAGGAAAAAAAAAAGTAGAAGTAGAAATGTGGGTGCACCACTGAGTATGAAGAAATGGCACAATGATGTTTGGGTTCAATTGGAAGAATTATGATGTAAAAGGTGGACCTGTTGGAGCAGATCCAGAAGAAGGTCACAGAAATGACAAGAGGGGTGGAGCACCTCTCCTATGAGGAAAGGATGAGAAAATTGGAGTTGTTCAGCCTGGAGAAGAAGGCTCTGGGAAGACCTTGTTGCAGACTTTCTGTACCTAAAGGGGACTTACAAGAAACATGGGGACAGACTTTTTAATATGACTTGCAACAACAGGACAAGGGGTAATGGTTTTAAACTAACAGAGGGTAGAGTCAGACTACATAAAAAGATGATTTTTTTTATGATGAGGGTGACAAACACTAGCCCAGGTTGCCCAGAGAGGTGATGGATGCCTGGGAACATTCAGGGTCAGTTTTGATGGGGCTGTGAGAAACCTGGTCTAGTTGAAGATGCCCCTGCTCATTGCAGGAGAGTTGGACTAGATGACCTTTAAAGGTCCCTTCCAAACCAGACCATTCAGTTTCTAGAAGGGTATCAAGCAGAAAGAGCCATTAAAAGCAATGAACATGTTTCTATTAACACAAGATAAGTAAAGGAAAAGAAAGACAAGTACATATGAGGCACAAACACAAATATATATGTATTTTTATAATATATATATTTATATAACATACATTTAGAGGTTATATAAGTATTTTTATATTTATATAAAGATAGTTGAAATATCTGCTGTTGTTTTTTATTCCAATCTTTAGAACCAGAATTGTTAACCAGCGACTGACAAAATTATTTTTAACAATAGGATAGGGGCATAGAAGAAAATAGATCAGCAAAGGCTAACAGATGTTTTTAAAAACTACATGTACTCCAGGGGATTTAGTTACAGCAATTTGTGAATAATTGCTGCTAATGTTTCAGAAATTATGATGAATTGGGGTAAAACAGACATAACACTTTGTTTGGTGAAAAAGAGGAGTCAAATTGAATTCCTAAACTAAAGTAATTTACATCTATGTACAACCCATTCAGTGTTTGTAACTTGCAGGAGGATTTTTTTTAATGTGAACTTCTGAGTACAGTAATTATTACTCTGTTTATCTGTTTCAGTTGAAGGAAATCGTAAAAGTGTTCTGTAAATTACAAATAGCTTTGCTTTTATCATTATCAGATGACTCCTCTTATAAATCTATTGTCAAAGAAGGAAGTCGGCAACATTTTTTCCAGAATCCACATAAACAAAAGACTAATTAGTCATCAATGACCAATTTTTCCTAACATGGAAATGCGATTATTTGCAATCTTGGGTAAATCATTCCATTCGCTCCATTTTGATATTCTGGGAATTCCATGTTCTTTCCAACCTTTTCATTTCAGGTTTTTATGACTTTGGACTTCTTAGTTGATGCCTGTGCATGTGAAGGACAACTTGAGATGAAGGGCAAGGCAGGCAAGTAGGGTAACAGGCACAGTTTGTCCAATATCATAGAATCATAGAATGGTTTGGATGAAAGGGACCTTAAAGATCATCCGGTTTCAACCCACAGGCAGGAACACTTTCCACTAGATCAGGTTGCTCAAAGACCCATCCAGCCCGGCCTTGAGCACTTTTATGGATGGGGCATCCACAGCTTCTCTGGGCAAGCTGTTCCAATGTCTCACTACCCTCATAGTAAATAATTTCCTTCTAACATCTAATCTAAATTTTTCAGTTTTAAGCCATTCCCCCTTGTCCTATCACGTCCTATGCGCAGCTCGGGGTCAGCCCACACTCGGACCCTTCGCTGCACGTGGCGAGCGAGTGTCCCCAGAGCCTCCGTGTGGCAGAGCTGTGCTGGGATCTGCCGGCGGGGTAAACCTCGGCGAGCCAGGGAGTGAAAGCACATGTGAGAGCAAAGGATGAGAAAGAGGACCTCGTATGGTTTCCGAGGAAAGCAGGTGGGGTGGTACCAAAGGTGGTGCAGACAGAGTAACCAATGGGGAAACAGTGTGGGAGGGTACAGGGTAAAATTGATATAACATGGGTTCAATGGGGAAAAGGATGGGAGTGGAGTGATTTAAAATATCCAATGGGACACCGAGTAGTAGAGAACTTTCCAGAGTAAGGGGTAGTACAAAGCTCAGGGGAGGAGACCTAGCACACTGAGTGACAAGGAATGGGGCGGGGCACCAAGTCCCGGGACGAACTAACATTTATGGGGGAAAACAGGGGACAAACCATTTTGGGAAGAAAGAGCAATTAACAGTAAAATTAAAACCAACAGCACAACAGTCCTACATGCCCTTGTAAAAAGTCTCTCACCATCTTTCTTTTAGGCTCCCTCCAGGTACTGGAAGGAAGCAATTAGATCACTCTGGAGCCCCCTTTTCTCCAGACTGGAAAAAACCCAATTCTCTCAGCCTTTCCTCACAGGAAAGGTGCTCCATCCCTCTAGTCCTCTTGGAGACCCTCCTCTGGACTCACTCCAAAGGGTCCATGTCCTTTGTGTGCTGAGGGCCCCAGGTCTGGATGCAGTACTGCATGTGGGGACTCAACAGAGGGAAGAAGTAGAATCCCCTCCCTCACCCTGCTGGCCATGCTGCTTTGGATGCAGCCCAGGACACGTTTGGCTTTCTGGGCTCCAAATGTTCCTGTCCAGCCTCTCACCCACCAGCACCCCCGGGTCCTTCTCAGCAGGGCTGCTCTGATCTGTTCATTCCCAGCCTGTGTTGATACCAGGGGTTGCCCTCACCCAGGTGCAGCACCTTGCACTTGGTCTTGTTAAACCTCATGAAATTCCCATGCGCTCAGTTCTTGGGCTTGTCCAGGTTCCTTTGGATGGCATCCCATTCTTCAGATGTGTCCCTCCTCTCTTTGGTGCCATCTACAGATCTGCTGAAGCTGCACTCAATTCCTTCATCTATGTCAATAATGAAAACACTAAACAAAACTGGTCCCAGTACAGATCCCTGAGGGACACCACTTGTCACTGAGGTCCATTAGGACTCTGAGCCATTGACCATGATCATGAATGCAACTGTTCCACCAATTTTTTATCCACCTAGGAGGCCACATATCAAATGCATCTCTCTCCAATTTAGAGAGAGAGCTGTTGTGGGGGACCCTGTTAAAGTCTCTACAGAAGTCTAGATAAATGACATCTGTAACCCTTCCCTTGTCCACTGATACAGTCATTCCATCATAGAAGGCCAAAGGCTGATCAGGCAGGACTTGCCCTTGGTAAAGCTCTGCTGGCTGTCCCAAATCACTTCCCTGTCCTTGATGTGCCTTAGCAGAGCTTCTAAGAGGATCTGTTCCATGATCTTGCCCAGGCACAGAGGTGATACTGACAGGTTGGTAGTACCCAGGGTCCACCTTTCTACCCTTTTTAAAGATGAGTACTATATTTCCCTTTTTCCAGTCACCTGGGACTTCTTCTGACTGCCATGAGGTCATGAAGTAGTTTTACCTAATATGAGGTCTGAACAACTGGTTGAGCACAGGAAAGTGCTGAAAAAAGAAAAAACTTTGGAAAATCCCTATTTATGGCAATAAGTTCATGCAACGTGTAATTTCAGGCAAGCAGTCCGAGTAGTATCAGGGAGGTGAATCACAGCAGGAATTAGTCATACTATAGCTGCCTCAAAGCTTTAAAAAATGACCCTAATTTGCCCTGCACTTCCTGCTGTTAAAGAACAACCAAGTAGACAACATGACCCTCCAAGTATTGCACTGCTGAGTTACTGCGACTAGTTCCTACCCACAGGGCACATCTCTTTGAAGCTTCATGTATGACTTGCTTGAGTACAAAACAGTGGGTGGAGGAAAACACATCACACCACTTCCTGCAGACGTCTTAAATCACTCTATTACTCAGAGAAAAAGTTCCAAATCTTCCTTTCCCCTCAAATAAAACCTTAATCAAGTCAATGTCCCTCTCCCCCAAAATCCTTCTTGACACAAAAGTGAATAAACTCTCCTGTCTCTATTGAAGAAGCAGCAGGCAAGTAAGAATCAATAATAGACAACAGAACTGCTTATAATCCCAAACTTGAAAACTGATCTCACTGAACAGGACAATGCAAGAAAAACCAAGATTACACAGGTCTTGCTTACTAGATGCCACATAAGCCATGATCAACATGCGATATTAGTATGGAAAAACAACTGGAACAATTGTGTTGTAGCCTGGAATTGAGAAATAGGAACTTCACCCTTCTGAGTTAAGTGAGTTCTGATTCATTTTACCATCTACAGCTTTGGGGAAAATCATCCTTCTTATTCATTTTCCTAAACTCTGTATTTCCTAAACTCTGTATAAACTGCCTCTTTTGATGCTGCAACCTGCTCTGACACCAGCACAGTGCTACATCAGGCAATGCCAGATATCTTGTGTTGAGGTCAGTGACTTAAGGTTTAATTCATATCTTTATTGTATTCCAATGATTTTTGCCTTTCTCAGATTGCCAGCATGTCCCTGTAGCCCCAGCACTGCCACACAGCCCCTGCTTCACAGAGTTTCTGCCCAAAGGGAGCCATGGGAGTCACCCACAGAATTCTCTGTTGCCTGAGCATGAACCACCCATTTAAATACTGTGGGCCGTAGCACACTGCTGGCACCCCATCCCAGTCAGCACCCACCATCCCGGTCAGCACCCCCCATCCCCGTCAGCACCCCCTGTCCCAATCAGCACCCCCCATCCCAGTCAGCACCCACCATCCCGGTCAGCACCCCCCATCCCCGTCAGCACCCCCTGTCCCAATCAGCACCCCCCATCCCAGTCAGCACCCACCATCCCGGTCAGCACCCCCCATCCCCGTCAGCACCCCCTGTCCCAATCAGCACCCCCCATCCCAGTCAGCACCCACCATCCCGGTCAGCACCCCCCATCCCCGTCAGCACCCCCTGTCCCAATCAGCACCCCCCATCCCAGTCAGCACCCACCATCCCGGTCAGCACCCCCCATCCCCGTCAGCACCCCCTGTCCCAATCAGCACCCCCCATCCCAGNCGTCAGCACCCCCCATCCCGGTCAGTGCACACCAAGGCTGAGCAAAGCTCTGGCTGTCAGCCTCTACCTTCGGCCAGATGCTCACGGCCCTGGAGCCGGTGTGTGTATTAAGAGCAACTTGCTCTCACACAGAAAGGGGACAGAATGCTAGCAACATGCAAGGCAGTCCCTTCTGTCAAGCTTCCCCAGCATCACTCAAGGGAAAACTTGTCCAAAAACTGAAAGGTTAGAGAACAAAGCAGGGACCAAATTATCTTTCTGCTTACATCTTTTGTAATGCCACAAGGATCAGCACATCATACCCTCCAAACAGAACTATCTCATTAACTAAAAGTCATTTGGAAAGCAACCAAACACCCATCTGTATAAGTTCTTTTCCTCATTTACTGATAATTCAGTGGACAGGACTTATTGTGCAGTGCTGCTGACAAGCTTGGGACATCCATAATCAGTGCCTGACTAATAACACTTGACAACCAGCAAAGGCTGTCTGATGGAAAAATTTTGCTAGGTAGGTCTAACTGGTTGAAACTCTGGCATGTCTAAAGAGATTGAGCAGATCTCCTGTTCAAGGAGAATGTTAGCATTTTCATTATTCCATGCATCAGCAAATAATGATACATTCAATAAAGTAATCTCTTTTTAAAATGCATTTTCTGCATATATGATTCATTATATGATTAATTTCGTACTGCAAAGTTTTAAGACATAGTAAAGGGACAAGCTGCTTCCATTATTTGAAGATTTTTCCCTTCAACCCATTTCTCTTTGACTTAATTATTTTTCTTCTGTTTGGATTTATCTTAATCAAAGAGAATAAATTCATAATGGGATAGGAGCCTGTTCAAATGAAGCACCTAACACTGTGTGCACTGTTGCCATCTAAAAAACTAAAATAATTATTTTTTGCCTTGGTACTCTGTGTTTCCGACTTACACTGATCACTGTTGTGCACTTCAGACATGTTTCTGTTCTAGATCCAATTCTTTCTAGTCTAGCACACCATCTGCCCTTCCATGCACTTCTGTTTAGCTATGCTTATTTCCTTTTAGGCTCAATTGAGTCTTTTTTGGCTCTTGTTCTGTATTTCCGTATTTCTTCCGTAGATACAGCATTGGGGGGGTGGTGTGTGGGGTGCATTATGCATATGTATTTGTGCATGTCTTCAAATAGTCCCCATCTAGTTGGTAGAAACGTAACTGTACTAAACCATCCCTTATTGCTATCTTTAATTAAATTTCTTCCCTTTTTTTCAGTTCTCCTTCTGGAGATTAACCAAGTTTCCTGTAGAATGGAATCAATGCTCACATGTAAGACATGTTCTTCCATTGTTATTTCTCAGTCTTCTCACGAGAAGCAGTGTGCCTTGAAGAAGGTTTTCCTCTGTGCTCTTTCCCTTGTTGCTGTTCTTGCTTCCTAGATGACTATTGAAAACGTCAGTCCTTTTTTTTTTTCCACTTGAGGGTACAGGACTCCAACAACCTAGTTCCCAGTGGATTAATCACTTTAAATAAAGTGCTGGCATCTGTATCTGCAGGTTTGCTTACATTTTCATTTCCTGAATTTCCATTTCTGGATAAAAGAGGTTCAACATGAAAACTGAGAAAAATAGTTGAAGAGGCATGACCTCACAGAAATGCCTCTTTAATAGCAGCAAAGAAGCGATTCACAGCAAAAGCAACAACCTTTCTGTAAACCATTCACACTTCCAAACATGCTTCTGACTAGAGAAAAGGCAGAGAATCAAATGCTTGTTCAGGGGAGTTCTGATGAGGTCTTGAGGAGATGGAAAAGCTGGCACAGGAGATGCGAGATTCCAAATTGAGAGCTGTTCAGAAATCCAGGTCCTGCTTTGGCATGGAGGTGTAAAACCAGCTTTGAAATTTGGACGTAAGTTCAAATTCCAAATAATAATGTGCTGATATGATAGATTCAGGGATTTTAGTTTAAGCCTCTTGTAAGTTTAAAAGACAGTTGCTATTTTAAAACTATGTCTGAACAGTTCTTAAACATGGACCATAAACCAGATACATCCTCTAATTAGGTATATAAGCAGACAGTAAATCATTATCCATCACAGAGTAAAAACTCTTCTTCCTTGGCAGACGGAAGACAAAATGATTCCAGATATGAAATTATAAAATTGTAACGGTTACTAAAATACTGAGTTAAAAGAAAGCCAAACCAAGAGATCTCTGAAACATTTCCATTCTTCCCTGGTGATATTGCCCATTTTAGCATTTTATTCAGGTGTCATTAAAGTGACTGAAGTTTGATAATTCAATTACATTTGCTTTTGTAATTAATTTTTTATTTATCTCCCCTTCCTCTGTTGGCTACTCAACCTCTCTTCAAAGCTTTGTGTCTTTATTGCTGGCCCACAGAACACAACATAAGAGAAAGGAATCTTGAAACCTTGCTGAATAAAGCAACAATGTTCAGAAAGGAAAGTCTGGGCTCATCCTAGCAGCAATAGCTGTCCGTAGCAATTTCTGAGTGGAGAATGTCAGGTGGACATCTCCTGTGGAGCAACAGTAACAGCAGCTGTTACCTGAAGGTCAGATCAGTTTTGCATTTCTGTTTGATTCTGGCATGGTGATCTGAGCCTAAGCAAACCCAGATCAAACTCCAAGACAACCCTACCACAGAGAAGTTTGTTGCCACAGAAACAATTTCTAGCAAGAGGGCTCCATGGAGAGGAACAGAAAATATCCTTTCAGGTGAGCCTGTTTCTCACTCTCCCTCTAGAAGGGTTTTTAAACTATTATCTAGTCTTTTCCTCTTTTTCAGACAAATTAGCTACAGCTTCCAGATGAAGTGCCTAAAAAGCTCTTGTTTTGCTACCCTATAGATCAACAGAGTTCAGAACAGTGTTTCTAGGAGAGAAAAAGGGTTACAGTGGATGTATCCCTTAGAGAATAAAATGCAGTGTTTTACCTAGCTACTGTTGCTTACTAATACTTTTAGGTAAAGTTATTGGTCAGTTTCTTCTAAGCATTAAAGCTGTTCTGTGTCTTTTCAAAAACAATTGCCACTAGCCGTCAGAGTTAGCAGCTCTGCAAATGCTTCAGCTGGCAGAATAATTCATAACAAGCAATAAAAGCCACTCAGAATAAGCTTTATAGGAAAAACAAACATATTACAGGAGACAATCAGCTAATTATAAGGTAATGAGCCTCACAAGACTGCTGTGTCTGGAGTTCTCTTTCCACAGTTCTTCCTTTAAAAATAATTACCAAGCAGTGTAAATGTCCTCATGAGTGGACATGACTTTCTTTAGTTATCACCACACTGACACAATACAGCCATCAGAAGTGAAGCCCCAGGGCACCATGAATGCACCCTCAGGCCAGGACTAGAAAAACTGAAAGGAAAGAAATTTTCTTCTCCATGCACTGTTCAATAGGATGCCAAGAAAATTCACAGCTGGTTCATCTGAGTAACACCATCCACAAGGCTGGTTAGGTGAGGAAAATTTACATTACTACCCCCTTTGAACACCTGGCCCTGTGCAACTGTGCTCAGCCACAGATAAGAAGCTTCCTGTCTGTCTGACCTCACAAGCAGCCTCGGGCTTGCCCTAATTGATGACATCTACTATGATGACACCTGTGTACACCTAGTTCTGCAGATTCACTTTCCTCCCTTCTCTTCCCTTTCCCCATATCCCACTTCTCGCTTTTCCCACTGCTATAAGATTGCTTACAGTCCTCAGATCCAGAACAAAAGGAGTCAAGTTTTGTCCACCAACCACAAAGTGAAATAAATACCTCTCACTGAAGATGGCAAGTGACACAAGGTTTTTTAACGAGATATTGGAACCACCAAATCTTTTTTCATTTAAAACTGGGATATTCAAATCACAGTGCTGTGATATAGACATTTTCACCTCTGCTATGGCTGAACAGCATACTTGTCTGATCCTATAAACTCAACATTTTCTTACAGTTTACTTCCTAGACCCCGTAAAGACTTTTAAAACTTCGGGGATGTACTTTCCATGTTATCTACATCTACTTTTCATCTACCTACTTTTCATCTTACCTACAGCTATAGAGCACCGAGTGTAAAATAAGCTGGAAACAACTCTCTTCTGCCTCTTCACTCATACAACAGAAAGACTTTACAACTGTATGTGCAGGAGCAGCCTGATATGGGGGAACAACAACATAGCAGCAGTGAGATGGGGGGACGGGATGGATAGGGGTGAGGACAGTCGAAAATTTTGTTTCCTCAAAGAAGAAATGGAAGGGTGGGTATTAAATACACAGGTTTGGCTACCTTTTACTGGCTTCTGATTAAAGAAAATATGAAAGAAGAAGTGGTTAGACACTCTGTTCTTCTAAAGCCAGTGTGAATACAGGGTGCTAATGTGGAAAAAGTCACAGCAAGTACTGACTAATAGACTGCTCAGAAGGTCCCATAATGCTCACAGTGACACTGTCACGTCTTATGAGCCCACGTGCAGCCATTTTTACTTACTTTACTAAGTTTCCTTACATTTTTATTAATAAATATCTTCATGTGTTCTGAACAGAAAAGGACAGGACAAGCTGTTACGTTCTTCTAAATTCTCTATTTCTCAACTCTCCTCCCCATGCAACACACAAAAGAAGAAAGCATCACTCAGTGAATTGCTTGTTCCTTTACAAAGACTGACAAGAATCAGAAAAACGTTCTCCTAAGAAGGACAAGCTACAATAATGAACAAAAGTTTTTGATCCTATTGAAAAAAAAAAGATTAATTTCTCACCTGATGATTTCACTTCACTAAACAAACCCTCACATTTCAAGTTCCCAAGTCAGCAGCAAGAAAAGTGGCTTAGTGTTTGGAAAATATAATAATGATATATGTTTGAGATACAAAGACAAAGCTATATGTGTGTACACAGAGCACCCACACATCAAGTTACGTCGTTTAGCAGTTTCATGTTAGGTGCAACTCTTGGCTTGTTTTCTCAGGGGAAATGAAGTATTTAAGTCACTCACAAGTCCTTCAAAATATTTTGTATCTAGTCAACTTATAGAGTACTACTAAGTTCTCTGAAAATGACACCAGGAACTTACCTTCAGGCTACTGCTCTGATTCCTTGCTGCAAACAACAGTTTCTCAGTTTATGTTAGCAATTTCCTTTCATCAATACAACTTGAACATTCAGCCCTCCTTGTGCCTAACTGGAACTCAAGAAATGTTTTTGGGAAAACCTTTATTCAAAGTTCCTGCTAGTAGGAACTTTGCCAAGGAAATTAATCTTGAAGTTATGAAGTTTTTTGGACACATTGCTTTGGTTGAGTCCTTGGAGCACCTTGTTGTTTTGCTTTAACAACTCAGATAGAAAACTGTCTTACCACCTCTCCAGGGGTGAGATCTGGCTCAATGATGGAAAGTTAACTTGCTTTCAAGAATTAATAGATAAAAATGAAACTCACCTGTTAGCAGAGTTTATCCAAGAGGTTTCGCCTGCAGTTTGAAGAGCACAAAACTTCCCTTCTCCTCGCTCCTGCTCAGGCTGCTGGTGAGGCTGTCCTCCTCCCAGCTGTGAGCAAGGCTGTCCGTGAAACAGCACAGGAAAGGAGGAGGAGACTGTGTTTCAGCTCCTGTGCTCTTTATGGTTCATCTGTGAAGGAGTCAGCCCAGCCCAGCCCTCTCCTTCCTTACCCACTCATTCATAACTGAGAGAGATGAGTGCCAAGAGCAGGCACTAAATATAGAGATTGCAACGTACACGGAGGGGTGTTCCCAGCTGTACCCACTGGCACACACACTGACCAGCAGAGAACTGCACTGTGATCGCAGCAGCTGGTGCAGAGGCCAAATACAGCTGTGTCCAGCTGATCGAAACACACACAGATGGTGCCTCATGCAGGCACATTGAAAAGTACAGAGTGTTAGTGTTGTTATTAGTATCATTTACAGTAAGTTGTTTCTGGAGCTCGCGGACATCAGACCATGACATCCAAACACTGCAGAAGGTGATCTCTGCACAAGGAAGCATCTTATCTCACTGTGAAAGAGTAAGGGCTGGGGGGAGGGGGTNGCCAGACAGACTAAGGCATAAACAGACCAAAGGGCTTTTCCACGGTCATTCAGGAAGAGTGTAGCAGGTGAAAAAGCTGACCTCCTGTTAACTCACACCACTACCCCTAGTCCCACAGGAGTGAAAGCTGCACCGTGGGATATGTATTAAATTGTCTGTCACTCAAACTGAAACACACTGCTCTTAAAAACACAGATAGATACAAATTACACCATTGAAGCTGGAAACAACAGCTGTTACCAGCTCAGGCGCTAAACTGGTGTGTAACTCACCTGATGCTGTGCTCTGCCATGCTGCCGTAGGGACACCAGTGGCACTGCATGGTCAGAACAACACCCAACCAGAGCTCCGTTCTTCTCACTGCAAATGGCAACAGTGCTCCAAGGACAGCAGACACAGTGAGACTGGAAACAGGAATCTTGTGCAGGGAACTCCAAAATTTATTCTCCATTTCCAACCCGGTGGAAAGCACAGTGACATAAGCACAGAAACAAAATAGAAAAAAAACAAGCCAAAACAGGGAGAAGACACAAGAACATTTCGAAAACTTGGAAATACTCCAGGAGTACCCATGGCTAACATCAGAAACAGCATCAAAAATAATTCCTCATTCTAAACACAGGCAAAGGGCTCTTCAGGTACAACAGGCTACCCGATGGCAGATACCTTCCTCTGCCAGGGCCTCTGGCAGATCAGAGTTCTAAAATTATCTGCAGGGTTAAGAAATGTCTCTGAGCTTCTGAGGAGGGATGCAGCAGAAAAAATAGGAAATTCTTGGACATGGTCATAAAAGGCTGCAACAAGCAGAGAACAGTCCTTAGCAGGTTCACCATGCTGCTCAGAGGATGTCAGAGGTCAGGCAGCATACCTGGCTGAACAGGCAAGGCACAGGTTCCTGGGAGAACAGCCAGAGGCTGAACACCCTCTGCAATGCTAAGAAATATGAATGGTTGGTGTCACATTTATTAGGACTACTTGGAATACTCCCTCCTCTGATTAATTTTTTCTGTTGTTGTTTTATTTGTTGGTAGTTAATTTGTTTTTATTTTGTATTCATTTAGTCTTTATTGTTTATTTTTATATACCTACATAAGAATATATATATTAAGAAAATCACCCAGATTGAGACCTTTTAGGAAGTGAAATAAAACCTTTGTTTCAATATTAATCCAAAATTATATACCCTTGGATACTGCAACACTTTTATTAAAGAATTTATTTAAAAGGCTAATAAGAAAATGAAGTGCAGTAACTTCCTTAGTAGTACATGCACTATTCTTAAGTAAAAAGCAACAGGGCATTATATGGAACTACTTGCCTTCCCTGAGACACTGTCTAGGGCAGAGATCATGTGGTATCCAGTTCTCATGATGCCTGCAGGGAAAGCATTCCACCTTCTGCAGCATCCAGGCTGCAGATAGGGAACAAGCCCTGAGATGACCCACAGACAGTGATTACCCTTTGGGTGCCAGGGAAAGCAGAGATACCGGCAGAGGTAACATTGTGGGCACTATTTCCTTCCTAGTTCCCACCTTGGCTGCAGTTGTCTTGTCCTGCTGACATGTGTACATGCTCCAAGATGTGTTACACAGATGTTGGATACGGGTGGACAGAATATCCAGAAAGCACAGCCAGAACCTTGGTCATCAGACACAATACAGGTCTGTCACAGGGGGCTAAAAAGGCAGCGCTTGACCCATGTAAATACGCCTTGCAAGTGGAGCAGAAACAATGAGTTCCACAAATCTCCCTCTCAGAAAACAACAGAGCAAAATAAACTCCAGAAAAATCCTGTGTTTGTTTCTTTTCCAGACATTCTGTTTTGCTTGTCTCAGCATGCAGATGCTGTAAAGCAGGTAACTAAAATAATGGGATTTAGGGGTTTGGGCCACCTGCCCACATCACTTCCAAGGGGGCAGAGCCATGTGTTGCCACCTCCATCACACACACTCAGCCACTTCATGTTGGGCCATATTTAAAACTCTCAAAATGAAAAGAAATAACATTTTTTGTAGCATTTTACCTCCATGAATTATACAGTAGTTATTAAAGCTGACAAATAGCTATTACTCGCTGCAAGTAGCAATTCAAGCTTTTCACTCACTTTGGCCAAATCATTTTAATGCATGTGATGATTAAGTAACACTATTGAATTTAATTGCTCCTGGCTTCCATATGTCAAAACCAGAAGCAGCAAGACTCAAAAATAATGGAGCTAAGCTGGCACTATAAATGCCACAGATGCCACGGAAATGCAGCAGGAAGGAGATCATCTAGACCATCTCCTTACCCACTGAGGAAAGCTAGACTAGCTCCTCTAGAGCTTCAGCTTCTCTTAAATTGCCATTAAGGGAGATTCTGTCCTCACCCCTTGCAATGTCTCCTTACCCTGGCTAGGGCTGTTCTTAAGAAACTTGCACTAATACAAAAATCTTTACCTTCCATGTTTCCAATTCATTTATTTTTTTAATGTCCTTCTGTGAATGTACATGAAAAACAGTCTATTGCTACCTTTCTCAATATCAATCATTTAAATGTCTGAGGATTAACCATGCTGTCCCTCTTAGATTTCTGCAGATTAAGCAGCCCCACTTTTCCAGTGTTTTTTGTAGATCACATTTTCCAGGCCTCTGCTCACCCACACTGGTCTCATTTCCAGTCATCAGCATCCCTCCTTAAGCATATTCCAGCAGAGGCCCTTTCTGGCAGTGTTGGCATTGATTCCAAGTACCAGATCTATGCTTTGCCTATGAGGGTCAACTTTCCTATGAAACTTGATTTAAATCCTTTCAAGCACCCATTTTGGTGAGGAAAAGAGGAAAATAAGTAAGTTGTCTCTTTTGCAGTGACAAGCCACAGAAATATTCCCCTATTCTATACCTGAGTAACAAAGACTTGCTAACACTCTTCCTGGTATCACCCTAGAGTCCCTGCCGGACCAGCTCTTACACTGCCCGGAGGGGTGGCCCTGCAACACAACACTTCACTTGTTTCTGAGGTTTCACTGCAGCCAGGCATCTTGCTTTACCTAGCTGTCCTCCTATTTTCCCTTGCTTCTGCTCTTGCCCCCGTCTGCACTGCATCATGTGTTATTTTTAACCTTTCCCACAGGTTAGAAGGGCAACAGGTTGTTCACAGGAACATATGACCAGAAGGAAATTCTCTGTTCTCACCATGCTGGTGTTTTCAAAGACCCTTCAAAATTTAAATTCAAAAGCACTCAAAATGTCCTACTTTCACCCACCTCAGCAGAGGTAGGGACCTGGAAGGGCAGCAAGGACTCAGTAAGCTAGATAGGGACAGCAAACCATCCCCACTCGGTTGGGTTTTTTTGCCAGGTAACACATGCCTCTCTAGTTCCTGGGGCAGGGATCATGTTTCATTTACACTGAAAATGCAATTTAACAATCTTTTGCACCTAGACTGCAAACATCCAACACAGAGACTTCAGTTTGGACACTGGAAATGGGCTTCATGGGGGTGAACTTGGCAACCAAGTAACACTGTATGATGGCTACATGTGGATTACCAGTCCTCATCTGTTGAGGATTAAGGACCTGTAGAGGTTCAGTTGGCTTGTCCTAGACTGCCCTGTGCTACAGCTGCAAGCACCCAGTTCTTCCCTTCGCCTATAAAGGGAGAAAGGCCTCACTCTTACAGAAAGAGTGAAGAGTGAGGTGATATGAGCATTACACAGCCACCCAGGAGCTCTGCCTGTGTCTGTTCACAATACTGAACAACGCAGATGAGGACACAAAGGAAGTGAAGAATGTAGAAATTTCTATGTCAAGACTATCAGAATGAATAAAAAGCTTTTTCAAAATCTCGGTATCAAGGGCAGTGAAGTTATCGGTAGTCATTACAGCTACTCCAGAATCCAGGCTAAAATATCTCTGCTCTTGCTATCTACAGAACAGGCTGAATTAAGTCTTTCCCCAGGTGTGGTGCCCACAGAGACACAGGCTTTGGTGTGTGGTCTTGCAACTGCTGGTTGTGTGAAGGACCCATGGATGATTGTGGATGTGTTGGTACACTATAAATGTGTGCATAAACTTCCATTCAGCTATGTGAAAGAAGGCTGGTCACGGGTAAGTGGAGTTCATCAAGAGGGACAGCTATGTGGACTTGATCTCCTGTGCTGCTCCTCTTCCCCCTACTAGCATGGATTTGGGATTTTAGTTTGAGAAGAACTGTAGTCATAAGATAGTCCAATGCAGTGAGGAAGATGGGGCCTAAATGCCCTTGAACCAATACTTCAAGGACAAAATAGTCCCCAATCTTCTATCAAAGTATGAATGTTCATAGTTCCTCAGATAGGCGTGTTTGCCATAAAACATTGCTAGAGACATCATGCTAAAAACAATAGACAGGGGTCACTGAGCTCATTTTCAGCTTTCCTTCTTGCATTCAATTTTAGATTCCCTTCTAAGTATATTCTCCTTTTCCAGATAAACCCTGTTAAACAGATATAACCTGAGAACTTAACACGTGAAGGGAACATTTCTTCTGATTTTAGTTACAAGAATTCATGTGGATGAAATTTGATACAATGAAGTCTTGTTGGTATCTGTTTTCATTCATTTGCCTGATTGCATAAGAAGAGAAAAAACACATGTTCATATAGGGCAGGGTGGGAATTCAGGATCTGCCAAATGGGACCTGTTACCATTGATATGGCTGGTGAAATAAACAAGGAAAAGGATCTGTGTTCATGGAAGCTAAATGTGGGTAATAGAACTGGGCTTCAGGAATTCCAAGTTTTTTTCAATTAAAGAAGCCAAAATAAGCAAGGAAGGAAATTCTAAAACAATGAAAATGATGTGGAAACTTGTACTGTCAAAAATACTGAAGACTAAATAGAAACAATATTGCCTCAACATGCAAAAAGTGATATGGATCTTCTTGAATGCATCTATCATCTTATTAGTATTTTTAAGTGCTAGATAATTCCCACAGAGAATAAAGATAATACTCTGGGCTGAAGAACAGAAAGATGTCTAATGCTAGCATGGAGAAGTCACAAAGGAAGGAAAATTGCTGGAGGTGAAATGGGCTTGATCAGACTGTGGTAGCCGGTTGCACTATCTGAGCTGTCGGACAGGATCTAGCAAGAAGGCTCCTTCAAACATTTCACGCAAAGAATTTTCTGCCAACACACCATGTGGTTGTTGTTGGAAGAAGTAATTTTAAGAGCATACCAAAACGTTGAAAATATACTGTTTGCGATCAAACATATATAACCCACCTCCTTTAAGCCTCAGCTATCCAGGAGCAAAATGCTACTGCGTGGAAACACAAGAAAAAATAGCAATAGCAGAGAGATCTTCTTGCCAGTGAAGGCACCAAAGCTGCATTCTGGAGTGTACACAACGGTTCCCTCACCAGATGCTGCTTTAAACCTTTTGTGCTCTAACTGATCTAAAACTATTCCACATGGAGAAGGAAGAACTGAATCAGAAAGCTGGGAGGTATGATGGAAACGGGAGTACAAAAGCCGTACAGTCCTGCTTACATGATGCTGTTCATACAACTTCCTAAAGCATTCTACCCATTTGCATCATTTACTGAAGGACCAAAAAAGCTGTGAGCAAGCTCAAGAGACTGAGCAAATTGAAAGTTACCAACTTTAGCTTAATTTTAGTTAAATCTCAGCTAAATTGATACAACATCTATCCCATTCGGTTTGTGCCTACCTGTTTTCTTCATCTGCCTTTTCATAGAATCACAGAATATACTGGGTTGGAAGAGACTCCTAAGGATTATTGAGTCCAACTCCCTGCTCCTTGCTGAACTATCTAACACTCAATCACATGACTAAGAGCATCGTCCAGATGCTCCTTGAACGCTGACAGGCTTTTGCACTGCTATGAGCAAGCAATCCTTGTTCAGAGGATTGCAGGTGTAGATTTTCCTCCACAGACATTTCCCTGATTTGCATTTCTTCTACTTACACTTATAAATACTTAAGAGGGTCCACCAGGAGCACTCAAACTGATCATGAGTTTTCCATCTCTGTAGAAGGCTGAGATGCTGCAGCTGAACATCCCCAGCAGAGATAAAACACACTCATCTGTGTGGATTAGGTATTTTGTGGGCTAACAGTGCACACAAATGCAAGTCCAAGTTTTGCATAACTAGAGAAAAAAAATCCTCTTGCAAGGGTGCAAGGACGAATTTTTTCATGGGTTTAACAAGAATGGGGTAATTCTGGTCAGAGGTACTTAAAATGGCAAGGGAACATAGACTTCCAAATCCTATAACCTTCAAAATACCCTGCCAAATGGTAAAACAATCATAGTAATAGCCCAATGAAACGCTCACCTCAGTTCTTCAGACATACTTTTCCACTTCTTACAGAAAACTCCCTCTTCCCTCCAATGCAAGTTTCTAGAGATGACTCAGCAGTCCACTGGCAAGCTGTGCTTCTCCATCTGGAATATCCTTCTCAAACACTCATGTTCTTCCTTAGCAGTGTGTTCCCAAACACAAACTGCGCTTTTCTTGCCATTGTGCATCTTGCACTTCCAGACCACTCAACAACTGCAAAAAGTGAGGTGATCTTTGACCTGCAAGTTTCAGGGTTTTTTACATGGAGAAGGTGCTACTGTCCCAAGCGTGGAATCCAAAGGCAGCCTGCACGTGGTGTTGGAGAGGAAGCAGGAGGCTCTTACACTTTATCTGATGATGTTTTCTTTAAGCAGAGGCTGTTTAGCTCTCCCATGAACACTCTTATATCATAAATCAAAACCATTATAAGACTATTATATTAATCTATTTGATTTCCTGAGAGCCTGGTGTGGTGCAATGAGTCTCACCACTAGCTTCATTTTCCTTTTCCTAAGCACTCTCTCCTTTAGGAGAATTTCAGATCACACCATAGGGTGTCACTCACTGCGGCAGAGCTGGGCTGCTTTTGTTTTCTCTTGTGCAATACAGCTTTTCACAGGCTGGTGCCAATGCTCAGATCTGCTGCTCTTTTTCATTCTGGTATGCAACACACATCATACACTTTGGCATGGCTTCACCATCAGAGCTACATAATCCTCAGTTATGATAATCTTTGGTTAAAAATGTTCAAGTATTTTAACTAGAGCTGATTAGAACATCTGGGAATGATGAGCTGACAGTTTCCATGGCATTCTGTGTTTTGTTTTGGACATGTTTTACATTCCTAGTTTCTGTGGAATAACCACATTTTCATCGTCCTGTTCTCAGGAAAAACCCAGCTTTGCTTCCCTACCATAACATCCTAACCCCCTAGAAGAGTCAATAGAGAAACTGACTCTTCCATGTTTAAGCTGAGAGAAGCACAAGTACTCTTCCACTGGGGCCCCTTACTCATCCATGTTATTCTTTAATGGGATTCTTCACAATCCTCCAATTCTGAACTAACCTCAGCTTTCTGTCACACTTCACCAACTCACATTTGTCTTTAGGACGCAGGTTAGCCTTTTAAGGACTTTCCCGTTTGTGAAGCTATTGAACAGCAGCTCTCTATTTTCTACTGTTCTCTTCATACTTTTGAAAAAAATCTTGTAACCGGAAAAACACCATTTAGTTTTGCAAAACTTGCCATAGCTTGTCCCAGTAACTTTAAACTCTTGTCAGTACTCTCTTAAATCATGGTTTTTTTCAGCCTTTTGCAGCTGATGCCATCCTCTCTCAGTTCATATGGCAGCCTCTAGCACCACCTTTCAAGCCAGACCTTCATGGCCCAGTCTAACTCTCCAGTCTAGCAGCCCTTCATAACAATAACTTCATTTGTTATTTCCAATAACTGAATTATTTCACTCTGCGCTGTTACATCAGGTTAATTCTGCCTGGTACTGGCAATTTGTAAAAACATTCACAAATTTTCCACCTTGTCCTGAACATTTCCAGTGCTGTTGGGATCTGATATTCCCTGAGTCTGATGGGCAGAGAAGCAATTTTTAGGATAATTTTTTTTGGTGAAATCTACCACAACTGATTCCACACTCCACTGCCCCCTTCATCTAAAAATGTAAACCCACAATTCAAATGCTCTTTGGACAGCTGGTTCACGTTTAACCAGAAAAAAAAAAAAAAAGATAAATTATGTTATTCTTTTTACATCAATTTAACATCCAGGCTGTAATCCTTTCACATGAACTAACAAATTCTGGATAAATTTCTTCCATGTTCTGTCTTAAAAATCATTTACCTGTGGCTAAGCTAGTATGTCCCCAAATGTTGGGACAATCAGAAATAATTTCTGACCACATGCTGATGCAGAGTTTTCCTAAGCTAAGCACTAGTTATTTTTACAACGTCCTTAACACTTACTACTTCCCTCATTATAGAAAAAAAAAAAAGGTAAATTCTATTTTTTCAAATTCTTCTTCTAGTGATTTTTTGTTCTGAACTCAATTAACTGAAATCAGAAAAGGTCTGCTCACTTCACAATCAGGTTCCAAGTTTGAGGAACAGCGGAAGAGTATCTAATAGGAAAAAAGTTTCCATGACACGGTATCTCTGTAAAGGACCTCAGATTTCTTGCTAAGGAAACTTTCTGGTCACTGCAGACCACACAACCTCTCGGCAGCTATTCCCAGAGCAGCCATTTATTTTACTTCAAACACACACTATCATTTGTCTCCTTGTGTCAAACAGCTTCACTGACTTCAGAGTTTGAGCACGCTGCAAGGAGTGGGTGTTGCCAAAGTCACAGCCCTTCGGCTTTCTTGGAAAACTACTGGCAACTTAGCTGCCTCCTCGGGATGGATCCCCTTCAAAAATTCGTCCTTTAATAGAATGCTCGGTCTAGAGAATTAATGAGCCACTGAACGGCTTGAAGCGTTAAATCCAGAACGATTCGCAGCACTACTTAGCACATAATTAGCAACCTTCAGAGAGCACACCCTTCCCTCCTGTCAGGAAACATCAGCATCCTACAGCCCACGCAGAGCTGGGAAAAGCCCGTGTGCCGAAGCCTGGGGCTCCTGGAGACCCCTTTTTCCCGGTGTCCAACAGGCAGCTGGGGGCTCAAACCAGCTCGCTGTGTCCCCCCCGCACAAGCTGTAAATTGAAATTGCTGCTATATCATCTTCACTTCTTGGAAGGCATCAAGAAAGGGTCCGGCAGCTCTGCGCCATCCTTTACCCTCACAGAACATCTCTCCCTACAGTTCCCGCCACCTCACGCAAGCTGGTGCCTCACGGCAGCTCCACCTGCCCGGCTCCACCTGCACAAAACTAGAGAGGATTTGCCGATTTCTGTCTCTATAACACAATCCTCTTCCCCTCTGGCACCAACACGCCTGGTTTATGCTATCGCTGGCTCTGCGCGCCTCAGGAGGACGAAGTGCAGCAGCCCCGGGGCTGTGGGCCGGCCTTCTCCCGCTCCGCCTTTCCTTACCTGACGGCGTAGCACACGGCGGGAGCGCGGCCCGGCAGCCACCGTGACTGCCAAGGAAGAGCTGACAACAATTAATGAACTGAGCAGACTACAAAATACCTGCACCTGCCATGGCAGGGCAGGCACCTATACCAAAACTTTCCTGAACATTCCCAGAAAGACCGAAGGGCCACAGTAGTGTGTGCTTCAACAGCTGTTCCATGGAATAACATCTGTATTTAGAAATTATCCCACACCTGAATGGTACTACATATGAATTTAGTACTTTTTTATTCAAACTCACTAGAACCGAGAACATAAATAATTGTAAATGACTCAGAAACTGACAACTAAGGCGTGCTACTGGACAAGTATTTCTAGCAAAAGCAGATCTACACTAACTAACAAGTCACAGATCACTTCCTCAGCACTCCAGCCTGCACATGCCCTCCAAAAAGGAGCTGAAACAAGGGAGAAACACTGGTCTTGAACCTTTAGTGGTCTGACCAGAATCCATTTTGAGATAAAATTTCTGGAAGAAGAATTTCGGTTTACTAAGGAGATTCAGTATGTTCTAAAATTGCCATATAACACACATAATTTAAACTTTGTTGAAAAACTAGAGTTTGCAATTAAAATAGTAGAGAAGGCAGAAAGGGGTTTTTTTGCCATTCTCTCCATGTTGAAAGATGAATATTTTCTTACTTTCATAAAGCATGCTGAGAGTTAAGTATAAAACAGACTATACAAGATCCAAGCTTGGTCAAAATTGACAGCATGTTTGGCCTTGTCTGAAGTGGTCAGAGAAGCATAACAATCTAACAGCCCAATTACAAAGTGAACTGTAAGTCACTTATTTTGCATGTTCAACCCTCCTGTAGTCTTCAGTAAGAAGGTTACAATTAAACAAAAAGACTTCTAGTACAACTTCCATATTATAAAAACAAATACAACTTCACCACACAGACATGCAAATCAATATTAAGGCTTATGAAGAGCTGTTGCAGACATCTCCAGCACTGTTAATCACATTTTTGGGGGTTTTTATTTTTCCAAGGACAAAAATACAACATCAATCAATATTATTTTAATCTTTATTATAAACAATTTTGTAGTTTTGAGAATGGGATTGCTACATATTAGATAACAAAAGCATCATTAAATGAATCAGTTTTATCTTTTACTAAATTAAATCAGAATCAGCAAAACAAGTATTTTTTAAGGATTTAGTCTATTGCAAGAAAAACAGCTTTACAAACATGGAATTAAAGATACACATTTGATCATATATACATAAGCAGCTGATGACACTCTGGACAGAAACATACAAGGAACTTCTTTGCACATAAATAGATTTTTAAAAGTATATTTCTTTCACATGTGTACAAAATTATTTTGTTTTCTATACTGAGAAAAGTTCTTGGACACAAACAAGGATTTCTAACAGACAAAATCCCACAAACCACTTAGGATGTGGGCTGTCATGCACACAAGGATGTAATAATACAATTTACACAGCATTCTTATACAGAGCTTTTTATATACATACTTACAAGACACTTTTGTACACGAGATGCCACCTTTGCAATTGAAATGGCATCTCCCCTGAAAGGCTGCATTAGTTCCAGTGTTTGTATAAAAGATAAAACAAGTTTCAAAAGGCAGCACCACTCTGGTTGCAGAGTCAAGCATCCACTGAGCTGTAGCTATAGTGAAGGCAGTGGGATAATTATGCTGGCCTCTGTGTTTACACAGTCCAAGTGGGAAAGGTTGAGATGCCACCCTTGAAGTCTACACAATACCTTTAAGAAGATGTAGCTGTGGCTAGAAAGACAAAGACATGGCTAAAGCCATGCACTTCTGCTCTTCATCTCTATGCTACTTAAGTCAAGCATTTGGTTCTGTCTTTAGGGGAGAAGTTTGGCTTTTACATGACTTTTTCAGTCTGGTTATTTACCAGTTGTGGGGTGGGGTTTAGCACACATATGACCTGTGAAACTTTTCTTTAATGCATGTAGAAAGGGTGCACAGTGCAGCAGTGACAGGGGACTCTGCTAAGCTTCTGCTGGACTGGGGAATGCTCAGAACCTGTGAGAATCAGGTGCCAAGTTTGCTGTGAGATTAGGTCAGGCTTCCACTTTGTTTTAGGCACAAGTGTCAGAAAAAGGACTGGGGTTTTGCTCCTTGCGTCTCTTAATCACACTTTGTCCAACTACAGAACAGTACCCAGAGAACACTCAGAGCAGCATGCAGGTGATGCCTTTTAAGACCTGACAGTGTCTGGATAAATGGTACCTGGACATCAGCCATACCAAACACACACATTACAGCTACACCTGTGGGTTACACACAGCCATACTCATACCAAACTGTCTGCTGATCGCCCTGGGGATCAGGAGACCCATGAGTGCTGTTGGAGCTGCCTCCTCTCATGGGCTCCTCTACAGCCCCAGAACTGCTTTCTAACAGCTTACCCTGGCACTTGGTAAGTAGGGCATCACCCTGGCCTTGCCCTAGGGAAGTATTTCCCTCAGTGCTGCTGCAAACAGCTCTGGCAGGGGCCATTGTGGCCACCTCCTCACTATGAAGTGCTGACTTGGGTTTGACTTTTGAGGGGGTGTGCGATGCAGATGAGTAGTGTTGCCCAGGGTTCGCACGCTCTTGCTGCTGGACATTCAGACTGCTGGTGGATGCAGTGGGTGAGGCAGAGAACTGATGGAAGGAGAGTGGCCTCTCATCTTTTGGTGGGACCAGGGAAAGGCGCCTTGCATCAAGCTGCCGACAGCGGGAATCGACACCTTGCACGGAACCTGCCACCTTTGCAGAGTGTGGCCTCTCTCTTAATGGTGCCTGGGAGCTCATTGGCACAGAAGCCCTGGTGGTCTGACTGACAGCGTCCTTGCCCCCATGCAGCTCTGCTCCTAACTTCTGAGGGCTCTCCTGCCTGTAGGCCTCTGGGCCAGCAGCCCTGAGGAGGTCTGCAGAGGCTAAGCTAAATGCCCTGCTCAGTGACGTACTCCTCCTGCTCACGGTTCCAGGCTGCTGAGGCTGTGCCATCTGCCGCATCCCACTGGCAGACTGGTGCTGTGGTGTGTGAGGAAGCTTAAGAGACCCTTGGGGCTTTGCCAGAGCATCAGGCTCAACTTGTCTGAGGTTTGGCGTCATGTAATTGTCAGGCTTAGCCGTTCTTCCTTCTTCACCAGTGATGGCCATCTTCACAGTTGGAGCAACAAGACTACTGGGCATCTTAGCAGCCTCCCTTCTGGATGGCTGAACCAGCAAGTTCCCAGTAGCTGAAGGCTCATTTGCTTTCCTAAAATAATCGCTGAGCAAGTCATCTCTGTTAGTAGAGGTGTCCTGGTGTGAGAAAATATGCACATCACGTTAATGACAACACATTTTGTTTAAAGAATCATGCAGAACTCTGTATTCACACAATCTTCCTTCCCCCTTAATTCAAGCCAAACACAACCATAGATTTTTATATAGTGGGGAACAGAAGAGATGAATATTTAAATGGGTATAAATCCAACTCAAGGAATGATGTGCTTATAGTAATTAGATTGTGACAGCCTTGTTTGCCAGGTTAATTGTCATAATTTTTAGAAGTTTCATTTTGGTTGCAACCTGGACAGCAGCTCTGTTGCCTCCTTTCACATCAGCCACTGTCACTTTAACATCAATTATCATATTGATGACATCAGCCTTTGGTATCAGCAGATATCAATGATGTCTGTCATTTTCGAGAATACAGTTCAACTGGATAACTCTCTACTGTAACTTCAGGAATGTAACAGAAGACAATACCTTGGGGAAATGTGCTAGCATTACAAAAAAGTTTAACTCCTTCTCCATTGATTCCCTTCACCTCTCCCACTCAATATACTATATATGTTAAAAGCTGCATGTACAATACAATGAAATGTATAAAAATATCATTACAAAAATTGTTTGCCCACAATAACTTGCAAATTTCAAGTCAGACAATTAACCTGGCAGTAAATGAAAATATACAATGAGTATTTCATGGGGATGGTCCATGCAATCCAAAAATGGCAATGTTTCATCAGCAGCCATTGTACTAATAGTAAAAGGCATGCTCAGAACAGTTAAGGGACATGCTGTCTTTACAAACAACATGCTGAACAAGCTCATGAAATTTACTTCTTTCCTCCAGGGAGCATATTTAAAGCTTAATATACTTATTTCACTAGTGTTCCAAATATTTCTTCCGGTCAAAAAACTCATTTTCCATATGCAAACACCATCAATGGTAATAGTGCAGTGTGAAAATTTCTAAGCTCAACTAAGTGTTAAAGCATTAAGGTTATTTTTAACTTTATTTAAACAGCTGTTACATACATTAACATTACAGAATGATGAGCCCTCCGAAAACGCGTGTGTACGAACAAATGCTGCAAATACTTTATGAGCTATTAATGCAAAGGATCTGCCAGCCTTTAAAATACCAACTAAGAGTTATGTTAAGAGTATGCTTCTATAGGTATTAATATGCTAGCAAAAGCTGCGCTGAGTCAGGAGCTGTTGCCTTCATAATAAGAACAATGGATACCCTGGGGATATAGAATGAAGCAGATCTCCTATTTCCCCTGCCTGTTCTGTGCCTCATGCTGTCAGGACATGAAACACTGAGGACCAATTCGAGTGACTGCAAATGTTCCTGATGAATGGAAGGACATAGGGAGTAGCAAGAGGGATACAGTGCATCAGCTTCTAACAGAAACTGGTGTAATGAAATCATTTCAGTCTCATTTAAACTGTGCCGATGCTGAAAAGGAACAGGATGACAGAAAGAATGAAAGTGGACATGGTCAGATAGTTACAGACACACACAAAAATAATAATTTAAAACATATGTAAATGCTAAGAATTGTACTTAGAATTATGAGGGAGTAGGAGGTATATTTAAACATTACTCTGAAGATTCAAGGACTAGAATTTACTGATGCCATGAAAAGGCACAGCTCTGTTGATTTCAATACTTTTACTAAGGCATTCATAAAACAGAAATCTCTGTTCGCTTACACTATCAATTAATGGTTAAGATATTAACCTGTTCAATAGTGCACTGCCTCACATTGTATAGCATGTCTGAGCAGTGAAAGACAAATGCCATCTTGAAAACAAACATTTAGTTCCTGAAAAAAGCACTTCATTAACAGACATATTGTTGCAGTCATGGAACCAACAGGGCACTACCAGTCAACACACAAACACGGAGAAAAGTATCAAAAACTTCCTTCTGCAAGAAAAATAGTCTTTCTCAAATGCACTGATATTTCCAGATTAAGAGATGGTTTTAACACTGTGTATTTTGCACTTCATTTGAAAACTATTCTAGATTTCATTCCTAATTATAGATTTAGCAGCTGAAAATGACACAGAAAACTTACCAGTTTATAAATAAAAATACCTGGAGCTGAGAACTGATGATATAATACAAAACCTTAATCACAACCATTTGCTAGCAAAGAGCCCCAGCAGTCCAATACACAGTACTTGCAGTGAATTATCTGACTTGCCATAGCTCATAGACCAAAATTAATTAGCAGAGTGCTATGTGAAAGCTAATTTTGTCTTAGTTATTGAAACTGTTTCATTCGTTTTGCAAGACTTGATAGTAGTCACATATATGAACAAAGATCATCTTGTCTCTCTCTGTTTCCCTATGCACTCATTCTCCTAAATCAGCTTTGAACAGTTTCTTGACATCTGAAATGGACTATCTAGCTTTATTTACTTACACTTGGTAGAGACAGCCTGTTGCTCTCTTCCAAGAACTCTTCCAAAGTTACCATCTCACTGCCAGGTGAGGCAGACCGCTGCCTGTCTGTGTAAGACTGAGATGGATTGCTCTTCTGAGGTATATCACGGGACATCAAACCATTCCTGTTGCTAGGGCTTAAGAAAGCAGCAGCACTGTGAAGGGAATAGGTGTCTTGGAGCAAGGCTGGTGCCTCTCTGCTTGGCACCGTATCTTCACTGCTGAGGCTCTCAGTTCTGCCATGGATATGGTCTAAGGAACCTGAGGAGAAGCATAAATACCATTATTGACACAGCTCTGATGTAATTTCAGTAGATTGCACACTCAGGTAGGAACTTTATCATCCAGGACCATTTCCACACAGACTGGGTGGCATTGTTTACCTTACTTTTTTCTCCTACAGAACTCAAAGCAATCAGAGCTTTGAAAAATTAGGACTAGTAAATGTCTTACAGCACCTTAAACAAGCACAACTACTTCACTGAAGAATAAAAATAGCACTGGGGGCTAATAAGCCTTATATTAATAAGATAATATTGAGGTGCCTCTTTACAACCTGGGCATCACTAAAAGATCTTCCAGTCTTGGCTGTGTGATCTGACAGCTAGAACCTGACAGTGGAAGAGCAGAAAGTGTATTTTTCCACAGTGCCAGGTCTCTTGGCATCCTTCAAGGATGCACAATTTCAGCAAAACCAAATCTCCAGAGCACACTGATTCCATACACAAGCTGTGTACAGAGTAAGAACCACAAAAACCTCTGGTTGTAGAGAGTATAATATGTTGGAGAGAGTCTAATAAATGGCCTGATATTTCCCACAATATGATGCCAGTCAGACTGAAGCAAAACTCGACTGTGTTTCTTAAAAGCCAGCCCTTGCCAGAACCAATCCCAGAAAAGCATTTCTTGCCAGCATTTTGATTCCCAAGACAGCCATGTCCAGATTGCATAATCATTACCATTTCAAAACAACAGTCTTCAAAATTAATTGGAAGGAAAATGGCATTTTACACCCTTTCACAGAAATTCACTTCCTGTTTGTCACAACTCAGCTGTAAAAGCTTTACCTTTCAAATTGAGAGGTGAACTACTGCTGGAAGCATTCCTACTGCTCTCTAAACGGTTTGGCCTGGACACTGAAAAACACAAATCAAGCACTGAACAAATAAATCTTAAGTTCCTCTGATTTTTTAAAAGCCTTGGCTACAGTCTGCCTTCTGAAAATAGGACCTGTGCAACTAAGTCACTTTGAAAACATAAACAACATAATACACACAGGATGCCAAAATCTGGACAGAGTAGAAACCATCTTCATTTTTCAAGTTGTTTAGGATCCATCTTATTCATCTAAGTTTTTGCACAAAGAAATACGTTCTGTTTTTTTTTTTTTACAGTAACTATAAAATAATGCAGATCCTGAAAAAGCTCAACAATAAGTTACTGTCTCTTAGTTTTCTTTGGAGGGTGCTGGTAGCCAGCTTGCAAATTAAGTCTTTCACAATCTCTAAGCAGGCAGTGCTGCTGCTTCAAGTGTTCCCACTGTACATCCACAAGCCCTACACTGAATTTTCCTTACTGCTGATTCACTCCCTTAAGGAAGGAATTAAACATTCTCCAGAAAAATCAGCAACAAGTCCATAGGACATGCACTAAAAGGTCTGTTGGTGGGGGAAGGCAACTTGCCTCAACATCAGCATTGTTCTGAAAATTCCTTCTGGCATAACATCCATTAAAAGCTTCAATAAAAAACTAGAAGCAGTTAGAACCACATTCCCAAAATGGTGCTGCATTACTACACCTCCAGGACAGTTCATGTGGATGTAATGAAACACGTCTTAATGCAGATATTTAGAGCACTCACACATGCTACAAGCTTACCGTGCTGCCTGGTGCTTGCAAACTCCATCTCCAGGGACTGTTCACATAGATTATCTTCTGAATTATAGCCTGGAAAAGAACATAAAACTTAAAAGGCCAATTGAACACAGAAAGGTTAATCCTTCAGGCCAGTCTCCAATGCATTCTAGCAGTGTAGAAGACTGAGGTGATCACGAAGGTTTTACAGACCCATCTTCTAAATACTGGGTAGGGAACCATTGAAGAACTGACACTCAAATAGGGTCTGTCAAGTTGATGACATTACAAGAGTGAGTAGACCCTGTATTTCATCATTAAACCATGAAGCAGATAAAGTAGGAGTGAAAATATTAGTGCTCTGGGTTTGTACTTGAATGCCACTAGCAGCCTTGCAGGAGCTATGAAGCAGCCTGCCTGGCACTACCAGCTGGTGTTTCAAATGCACCACACACCTTTGGGCCTGCTCTGGATCCGAGAGATGGGGGTGGAAGTGTGCACGTGAATAGCAGAGGTTGAGTAAGTCCTGGGACCTATTTCCACACAGCTGGGTTTTGTTGTAGAGTAGTCTGCTGAGATTTCAATGTTATCATTGCTGCCTCCGTGATGGGAATTCCTTTTTTGCTTTAGGTCCATTAGCGCTGGTGGGGAGAGAGGTAAATGAATAAGACTCAATGAAAAAATAGCATTAGGGGATTTGTATTTATCTGCCCATACAAACATGACACGCAGGCACAAAGAAACTGCACAAAAGAGGCGCTAGTTTGGCAAGCTTTTCCATAAACAGTGCAGTAGTGGATAGGAAATTTCTGCCACCAGCTTGTCAATCATGTGTGCTCTCTCTAAAGTGTGGGAGTGACAAGGGCTGCTTAGTGCCGGTAGGAGGGTTGATATTATACATGCAACAATTACTGTGAAAGGAGGAAGAAAAGGAGCAAAGACATGAATCCAGAAAAGATAAGTGAAGTGTGAAATTCCCATAACATTATTCCTTGTAGGTTCATTTTGTAAGAACTTACTCCAGTAATAAAATAAAATAAGGAAAGAGTGACAGTAGTCATGCTCTTACTCAAAGACAAATAATGCTGATTTGAAAATTATCTATTATGATCCATGCACTAAGCTAACCGCTTTCAGGTTTAGATCTTTGCTGTGGGTAAGAGCTCAGTCTTTACAAGGATGAAACTCTGCTCTTATAATGTCCTGGTGCAATGATTTCTAAGTGGAGCTCCTGGGATCTTAGCAGGAGAACAACAAAACTGTCTGCTAAATTATTACTTAGGTAAGAATCTGAAAAATTCTTTTCTACTGATGAAGAAGGTTAATTAATTTCTTGTATCCTGAATGCAATCCTTTTAGGCACACACAGAACGAAATTAAAGAATGTACTACAGAAAACACACTTAATGAGATGCAAGATTTTAGATTCTATATATTTCTATGGAATACTTGATTAAGTAATAGAAACTAAATGTTGAAAATGCAGCAGAGTGCAGCAGTCAAAATAAACAACTCACAGAGACAATGGACAGACAGTTCAAAGCACAGAGCAGCTGTGAAGTTGTATTAGAGAAATAGACCAAGGTGCTGTCATCTTAGGTGGACCCTGGAAGCTGACTTCATTCATGAACAATTTTTTCTCCCAAGGTCTGCATGGACTCCACAGCACAGGGCCAGCACTTGCTCTCAGAACTGAAGCTTATGCCATGCCTGCAGAGGCAATTACTGGCTAAAGCTTCACATGCAAATCTGTAGTTCTTATTGACTTAGTAGATGCACTTAACACCTTCCACAGATGCCAAAAATATTAATTACCCTGGAGACTAACGTTCTCTACAAATCCCAAAATGGGTAGCAACAGGCTGTTCTGCCAGAGTCCCTGGTTGTGCCACTGGGGACACTTCTCAGAGTGAGAAGGGAAATGAGATCTTTTGCCCTCTCTGCTGAGCTCCTGGCAGCACACTGCCCATGCTGCATCCAATTGTCTAACACGGTGGGGACTGGACCTGCACATTCATTTCAGAAGCCACCAGGTCATCACTATTAGACAACCAGAATTCTGGGCAATAGATTAATGAAGGTTATTCCCAGTCTTAAGAGAACAAATCTACATTCTTCTTCCAAAAAAATTTGTTGAAACTGAATCAGAAGAAACCGAAACATCAGCTCAATTGAGGATGAATTTTCAGAGTTGGAAGTATAAAACCTTGCAAATATCAGGTTTGAATGCAAGCATCAAGACACTTGGCTGAGAATAATTTTTTCAGTAGCTTCCACTCTATATTCAAAACTAGACTACTCAAAAGCAGAAAGATATGTTAAAAAACCTGCCTTTTAAAATCATTTAGTAGCACAGAATATTGGAAAAATCTCTGGAGTTTGAGACTGTATTTGTATTTTAGTAAGACTATCACACTGTGGAAAGCATAGTAACAGCAAGTAAGTTCAACACTTTAACTGGACACAATGCAAGTACGTGACTGCAAGAAAATATTGAAGCGAATAGCAACTTCACTTACAACATGCACCACAGCCAATATACATACGCAAACTGTATGCCATGAGGTCCCCTAAAGTGTGCTGCATTGAAGAAATGATCCACAGTGTGCAACAGTGATTCATCTTCTACAGGAAAACTTAAATCCATGTTTACTAATCTTTGCTCGTATTTAGAGTATTGTATAGACATGCTGAGTGTTTCTATCAATGTGCGTGTTCTTTTATGGCAATGTGGGTTTATTTTTTATTTTAGATATTTGTCAGAAATAAATGAAGATAAATGCTACAGAGAAGGTGTTAGAAAACTCCCAGTTCCGGGAAAGAAAGAGTTTCATTAGGAGAGGATGGGATGCCGGAAGAAGACCAGAACCGGAGCCGATTAGAGAAAGACTGATGATTCGATGGAGACTTAGGAGACTTTTCTTTATCCTTGCTTTTGCTTCTCAAAAAGGCAATCTTTTTGCGCTGTGCAGCTAAATTGTAATCACCCAGGTATCCCAAAAAGAAGAAGAAAAAAAAAAAGTAAAAAAAAAGCCTTATAAATAAAACTTAAAATGTCTTAATACAGATTAAAGACTACACAACCAGTAAAAACAGATAAGGCTAAACAATGGCCAACACCTATAATGGAGGATCGATGAATGCATACCTGAACATAGCTAATCTGACTCAGATTAAGGCATAGATTACCATCTACACACAATATTTAAGCAAGTCCACTAAGAAATTACTATTAGATCATTCAAAATGTTTTTGCTTTATAATATAAAATTAAATTGGTGTACATGTTACTCAATGATAACACACTCAAATTTCCTAGATGTCTTCTAGGCTTTAGTACTGGTGATCCTCATCTCTACATCAGTGTGTTTCACACAATATCAAAACAAACGAAGCCCCAGAGACTTTCTGTTATTCCTGGCACTCTGCAAGGGCCTTGTTCTGTGGCAACCCAAGCCCAACTTCCAATGCTGAACTTTGAATGCATGTTAAACACTTAACATCTCCTCGAATCATATGGATGATCTTATTCCATAAAACATCTGTTTTTACTTTAAGTGAATAAATGACCTTAAAGAGTTAGACTAGAAGAAAGGGTTTTTATCCAATCAAAATGAAACCTTCAGACAGACAGATACTTGCAGTAGTTTATAATAAGAGTTCTACTTTTCTAAGTTGCTCCCCCTTCTGTTTCCAACCCCCCACAATGGGAAGACAGGAATTATTCAAGTATCAATTTCAAAATTGCTTCTTGAAAAGTATTCCTGGAGTACAACAATCTATAGATAAAAGCTGACAGAAATTATCTCAATAGAATAAACAAAGCTTGGGACATATATGTTACCTTTAATAAGGATGAAGAGTATTTATTTTGAGGAATTTTCTTTTAAATTTCCAATAACTAGGAGCACCTGATTTACTGTAAAAACTAACTTAACAGAAAATCATTCCATCTTCCTTACATATGCCTTAGTGTTCAAAATAAATAATTTCATAATTTTACATTTAAAAATTCCTAGTTCAATTCTAAATCAAAACATGGTATCATCCTCCAAAATAAGGTTCTGATAAATCAGTTATTTACAATAAATGTGTTGTTGGTTTTGCATGTGCACCACCTGCTGGCAGTGGCTGTCAGCCAGCTCATGCCCCTCAAAGAGCAGCCTCTCCTGAACCACACACTATTCCATGATCAAGTTTTAAATGGCTTTGCTGCAAAACCCCAGTAAATGAAGTATTTGAACCAACTTATTCAGTAACATGCAATACATCTGGGCAAACGAAGGAATTTTACACAGAAGGTGAAGGGAGAAGTAGTAGATAAAAGGAAGAAAAACTAAAACCAAACCAAACCCATTACCTTCTAGAGTTTACTCAAATTTCTAGTTCAGTGTTTTATGCATACTAAAACTTATATTGTACAAAAAAACCCCCCAAAAACAACAAACACCAAAACCTGACCAAAAACCCCCAAAACAAAAAAAAAAAAAGGCCATAAAATATAATGTGATTGAGCAATAGCATATTCTATATATTAAATCTTTTAGAAATTTTTTTCAGCTGATAAATTTAGGCTGGGCATTCCTTACCTTTGTTTGAAGAACCCCCGGGGTTCTCTCTCTCTTCCACAGGGTTTGACCCTTGAGAGGTATTATCTTGAGCCTCGTGTTGATACTTCAATTTTTGGGAGGCAGATGGAGAGTTTACCATCTCTGGGGATTCAGAATGCCATGTAGGGCTTTCTGCTGCTGGTTTCAACCGCTCCCTTGGAGTCTCCTTCTTTGGCTTGATTAATTTGACTAAGGCTCTGGCTCCAATCCAGGGGTTTTTCCTGATAAAGCAGGTTTTGTGAATGGAAGAAATAAGAAATACTTACAAGATAATACTTACAAGACTTACAAGATAATACAAGAAATACTCCCCAAAGAAGTTTACAGCTGTGCTAAAGCCATCAAGCCATACTAAATTCTTATTTGTCTACTGTCATGAATTGATTCAAAAAATGCAGCATGAATTTCACAGCACTTGAGATCCATTTCTCTACTAAAGTCAAAATTACTTTTTCAGAAATATTTCTTCATCATGAGAAATGTGAGAAAGACAACTGTTCGCTCTGCTAGAAATCTAAACTACATATATGGACCCATGTAAGACATTCTTACAGTGTGGAAAACTCCACTACAAGAACAGACTAAGGAGGAAAGAAACGAAAGCTGCTTTGAAGCCTCTTTGCTAAGGTTATCAGTCAGAACTATGTATGGTAGAATTAGCTTGGCTCCTTTTTGTTGTTCTTAACATAATGTTTAAGTCCTTTCTGTCCAACAGACTGCTTATCCCTTGCTTTGAAAGAGCAGCTCTGAAAGCTCCTAGTGCTGCTTTGTCACCATACTGGGAGCAAAGTTGCTCTTTCCCAATTAATTTTGTTTCAGATTCCTATATTAATACAGAGAGCCCCACATGAGGCCCTATGCTCTACATTAACACAACCTGCTGCTTCAGGGAAGAGCTTTCAGAGTGAGAGTGAAGAGAGAAGTGGAGATGACACCACCCTTACTTTAGATGGAGTTTCTGTTATCGCCAGTTATGGAAAGCCCTTTCTCACCCTCACAGATCTGTACAGGAGTACTGAATTCATGTAGAACTTACTTTTTTGGAGCAGGATCATAGAACTTGTACTGATCCATTATCTTCTCTTCAAGTTTTTCCTTATGTCTCCGTAAGGCATTCAATTTATCACTGTGAGGGGGAAAAGCATATTCTGAATTATCTGTATAAAATTAGGCATAATAAAAAAACTGAAGACCAAAAGCCACCAAGAAAGGAAAGAGACTGAAATATCTTCCTATCCTGAACCTTCAGAATCCCACTGAGCTCATTTACAGTCTGTTTGGAGAGGGAAAATGAAAAACCCCACCAACCATGCTGACAGGTGATTTTTGTGCAATAAGCATGAAAGGTGAAAGAACAGTAGATGGTGGTACTAGATTACTAATATCTCGGGCAGAATTAGTTCGGTGGGTGTTAAGATTAACTGTATCTCTTACTCATTATTTTATTAACCTACGCAGTGAAAGTTAGCAAACCTTATTTTCATTAAAGTAGTAGGGCAAATATACCTCCATCACAGAACAGTCAGACACTAGGATAAACATACTAGGGGTACATCTGAAGTGTATTCAGCCTATTTCAGCAAACAATTCCTAACACTTCAACCATATAAGCCAGTACTGCTATAAAACTCAACTCAGTAACTCCCACATCATCCTGATGTGCTTGAAATAAAGTTCTTGGGATCAAGAACATTTTGTCTTCCTTCTTTCACACCTATAAGAGAAATTTACTGCAGTGAAACCAGGATTCTTTGTAAATGCAGAGTATCTTTAAACAGGGTATCTCACTTCAGCATGTCAACCTGTGCATGAAGGACACAGCAACGTATGTTGATGTCTGTATCCTTAAAAACAACCTCAAAGCAGGTATTTTTGAAGTGCAAATGACAAAAACAAGAGGAATATGAATATTTGCTATTCTTCAGGAACCTAAATATAAAATGACTCTCATAAGACTAAATTTTTGTTGCAACTTGGCTGTTTTCTAAAATCTTAAAAACCTTTCCAGATTTTCCCAAACTCTTTTTTGAGAAGTACCACTGGGTTTGGCATTTCATCTCTTCTAACTGAATTTTCCACATAGGGTCATCTGTATTATTTGGAAGGAGCCGTGCTTCCCCGGGTGTTTCATGAACATCCCTTTGCAGTAAGGCGATGTGAAAACATTTTGTGCTTTCTCCCATTACACTTATCTCCTACCAAGCACCCCCTTTTCTGACAGATATCAAGAAGACTTATCATTCCACTGCCTGCTCTTTTAGTCCTGATGGATGATTTGTATTCTATATTCATCTAGATTACTTTTTTAGGTTTCACAATTCAAATCTCTTTTTTCTTACATGTACTGTTTCTGTTCTTCATGATACTGGTCCTTGCTCTCCATGTTCTGCTCCAGTAACATCTGATTCTGTTGGCTCAGCATCTGAATCTGACTCAGGAGATGATGGTTTTCTTCTTCCAGATTTCCCTTTAGACGGGACAGGAGCTATTAAACAACACAAATTAATCTCTCCTTTGCATCTGGCTTCCCTGGAGTGCACCATAATCAAGAAAACACAGTAGCATGGCACCCTAAGATAAAAACCTATACACTTCAAAGTATTATGGGGGAGTTTTTACGTAGTTTGACCTTCTATATATAGCATGTCAAAAGTTTCACACAGTAAGTGTCAGCTCTCTAACAAAAGCAGCAGCAGCTATGTATCTACAGCTACTCACCTCACAGTGGTTATCCAGCTTGGTCAGAGAGATGTCCATGGATTGGTGCTGTTCTTTCAGCTCATCATAGCGAGCCTGCCAACGATTCAACTCCAGCTGAGAGTTGTTCAAGGAAGTTTTCAGCTCTTTAGTGTGTAAATGCAGGCCTTCATACTCTGCCTTTAGTTGGCTGTGCAAGAAATTCACCCTAAACACAAAGAAGACAGCAAACTTACGAAGAACACTTCACAGAAACAACCTCACATTCAAAGACCACACCATCAGTTTGCAGCTGTCACTAAATCAAAGAGTCACTCCTAAGGACATTTTTATTCTAAGCATATAATAAAATTTTAATAAGAAGCAGTGATAACATTATAAAAAAGTTTCAAATCTACAAAATAACTGAAAGGAAAACACATGAAAAATAAAACTGCTATTTCCTCAATATGTAAGAGATACACCACAGATTTCTGAGGCACAATGTATTTAAGAGCATTTGTATATAAAGGCAGCTCTATGTGGCACAAATGAAGAAAATACGTTATTTTTTTATCCTGATGCATGAAGTATGAGCATTTAAGTGTCCTGAAGTGTGAAACACTGTAGTGTAGTTGTAAGATAATCCTGTGGCGTTCTTTTACACTTTTAGGTAAATCTAAAATTGTCTACAAATCATGAAGGCGTAACATTAAATAAGTAAATAAACAGCTTAAGTTCTGCATCTGCTGACAGATACGCCTGGCTCTCTGCCAGCCCTGCAATCAACATTATGCGACATCTTTGTCCCTAAGAAAACGAATCAGGAACAGCAAACTTGAGAAAACCTCTGGAGAGCTCTGCACTGTTCTAAAGTACATTTGTATATCGTAGCTCAACTTAAAATGTGATTTTTAAATATGATTCAACCTGGCATTGCGTTAACTTGATGTGGTCTTGGCCCCTTATTTGTACCAAACAGATTCTCAAAACACCTTTGAAGTAAGTGGCAAGGCTAGGGGGAGGTTTTTGAGTGTGGCTCTCAAGAGGGGCTCTGCCACGAGTTAACAGTTACCCACTGATCAAGAGCCTCTGAGACTGCTTTTAATAACAGGAATGGCAGTTTTCTCTGGGCAGCAGAAAAGAAACAGTGGTAACTCCTAAAGCTAAAATCATATTGTGTAAAAACCATAAAACAGTTCTCCTCAAGGAAAAGAAACCCAGTATCATTTGGGGGGGTTGGGCACTTGTAACTCTGCCTAAAGGCAAGTACGTGGAAACAATTCATTGCAGAAAACACTTATGAACTGAACCAGCCACGTGTGGAAGCTTATTTTACATGAGTAAAGGTCCCAGGTCGGAAGCACCAAATAACAGTATCGGTCGACAATATTCATGAAGCTGACAATCTTTAATGAGTTAAAATTACCAAATTACCAATACCAAAATAAAGAAAGAAGAACAGACACGTTATTATGAAGGTACTTCAGAGCTAAAGCAACACATCCACGTTTTGCATAATTGACTTTTAAATTATATATAACAATTCAGCAAAGGAACCATACCTGTCCAGTTCTTCCCTCAGCTTCTGATTTTCCCCAGTGGTTATTGCATTTGATCTTCTCTCTTGTTGCAGAACCTCTCTCTCAGATTTTAAAACTAATTCCAACTCTTCTAATTCTGCTTTGTGTTTCATTAAATTGTTGTATCTGCAAAAGGAGGAATAGCACACCCTCAGCTTTTATTTAAATTTCATTTAAACATTTTTCTTCCTCTGGATTAAGATTTTTAATAGGCAATACCACAATGATCAGTAAGTATTTTTTTTTCCTGCTTGCTTTGTTTCATCCACCTTTATGTGGTTAAACTTCTACCAAAGCTGAAGAATCCCACACTATGCATGAAAATTCAACTTAGTATACAAGTCAGCAGAGAAGACTTTAGGAAAAAAAAAAAGAAAAAGAAAAGCATTTTTTAAGCAAACTGGAACACAATTCCCAGAATCTTACTTCAATTCCAGATTCTGGTCATTTGGAAAAAGCATGAGATTCTACAGAGTGCGTGGAAACTGCTCCACTAAACCAGAATCCCAATCACAAATAATTGACAGTGGCAAGAGTCAAAAACCTGACTAGAAAGCACCTCCCAAAAAGCAACAAGAAAGCAGAGCAATGAGCTAGAGTTTATTAGGTAACCAGCTAATGCATATTAGGTTGTATGCATAGGTACTAGGACCCTGCACATCTACTAATCTCCTACATATTCCAGACAGATGATGAGGTATCAGTGAGATGACAGCAAAACACCTTTAAGCAGGGGCTGACTCACATGCTCGAGTGGCTCTATTTGTTCACTAGTGAAAAAACCAAGAGCAAAACTGGTGTTCACATCCAAGCTTCCACTGTTAATTGGTTTATAGAACTTGCGGATAAACCATTCAGGGCAGGGAGATGGGGAGAGAGAGAAGGCTGACACCATCAACTTTGTCTTTAATTTTGATCTCTGGAATGTTACAGTAACCAAGGTGTGGAACAACTGCCCTGATATTTGGCATAGGCATGGATTAGGCAGGCTCAGCCTCCCTGAGGTGCTACACCACCTGCATTCAGAAAACACTGCAAAGAACAAGGTGGATTGAAATCACTTCACAAGGCAGCAAGCTGTTCCCAGATTTTTTTTTTTTCCTGTGGTGGCTTCTGTCAGAATCTGTGCCCATACGGACACACCAGCAGAGGCCACTGGGCCACCGGTGCAGTGAATGCCAAAAGTCATCAGCACATTTTTTGGTGACTGTAATAAAAGGGTATTGCCCTGAACTATCAGATACATCTGTGTCAGTAATGGAGAAATAGTCTTTCAAGCAATTTTAAAACAGAATCTAGGCAGAAGATGCACCATTTCTTAAAAAGTTTAAGAGAACATGCATCATCTTTCTGTGACTCTCATGCCAGCACAGATGAATGCAGAGAACAGTTACCCTGCAGTCATGAAAACTTCAAACCAAAACCAGCAGACAGCACCAAATACCCTGACTCCTGCCAACTTGTTTTTCTTTCAGGCTACCATTCCCTTCATCCCAGCGTCAAATTACAGCCTGTCCCAAATTCCAGTCCATTGAAAGGCCACACAGTAAAGTACCTGTCTCCCAGACAAAAGCGGCTTTATGCTATTCATTCCCAGTAACAGCAGTAGAGTTTAATTAACCTTATTTATTTATTTTCTTCCTCCATTCAGCTCTGGGACATTTCAAATTCAATGTCCATACAACAAATGGAAGAACCTGAAAGCAGAGGGAGGTTTCACATCCAGCTCCAAGAAGCATTTTAGACAGACTGTGTGCCAATCCAGAGTCTGAGAAAACAAACTCCAGTCAGTCCTTTGGCAGATTACCATGGCTGTCTCTGCAGAAACTGCACTGTAAATTCTTTTGCTGTCTCTGTATGATAGGGCTACTCTGTTAATTTTTATCCAAGTCCTCTATGTTTTAAAGATGGCTCCTTAAGAGAGAAGCAGAATACTGGTCCAGTGTTACGAGCCAGGCCCAGCACCACAGGCTGCCACATTGAGCCTGAGGTAGACCACAGGTGCTCCCCTAGTTGTTAGGTGAAAGGTAAGAAAGAGGAGACTGTCTGCAAAAATGGAAATGATTCTTCATGTCCAGAGCTCTAATGAAACCCTCAGGCAAAACCTTCTTGTAGTACAGATTCAGCCTGAAGTCTACAATTTGAGCACAATCTGTGCAACCTGACAAGCTCTACCACCAGGGACCAGGTTATGTTTCCTGTAGACTATTCAGCATTCATGTTCATTTCCCTTTTTAAAACATCAGGCTTGTAAACAGAAGGATTTTTAAAAAGATTTTCTTATACATGCATATAGAATCTATTTTGGCTCTCACACAATCCATTCCTAGGACTGAATAATCATAGTCCTCTTTACTCCTGTTGGCTTTTCTTCTTTCTGCTGCTTTCTGAGGAGAAATACTATGGGTAGGCATTTGTGACTGAGACAACATTGAAAATGCTCAGCTATGATAAAAAAGTGTGGCAAAAGGAATCCAGAAAAATAAATTACCACAGCAGCACTGGTAACATAATAATATAACTCCCTGCAATATGTAACCCTACACAGCAGGGATTCTTTTTCCAGTGTCTCTGCAGGATTAGACTTCTCCAGACTAAGCCAGAGAGAAATGCTAAGGGATCTGTTAATCAACTGTAGCTAGAAAGTTATTACCTTCTCTTAGTAACATGCAATATGTAAAGCAATTTTTAAAATGCAGCAGAAGAAGCCAGCCTTTCTGTGTTCACTGAGACAGCCAGACACTGCAAAGTCAAAAAACTGCTATTAATGGTAAATTACCCTAACGTACCAAACCTCCTTTTCTTGCTAAGCCAAACCCACACATTTGTGGTTTGCTGGGCTGTGACAGGCCATTTCACTGCAGTTACACACAACCCATTATTAAATCCCCACTGCAGTGTTAATATTGTGCAGACAGAACCAAGAGAGGTTTAATGAAGTTTGCCCAGGTGCAGATAATATTCTGTGGTTAGAATGCAGCAGACTGAACTACACAAACCTTGGGGATGTGTTGTGGGATGTGCAAAGCTAACTGAAGTTGCTGTGGATTTTCTAGACAAGCTGCAGTTATAGGTTTGTGTGGAAGTGTAATTCTGTCTTAAGCAACAGAACTATGATTACAGTGCTGTCACCAGCTGAGGAAAACCAATCACCTTGGAGTTCTGATGAGCAAAACCCATCTCCTAAACACCACACAAGAAAACACCTTGTTTGCACTGAGCTGCTCTGGGGAAAATTTAGCAGGTGACACATTCTAGCTGAATTTGAAAGTGAAATATTCCATCTTAGCAGTTAAATACCTTAGTTAAAAAGAAGAGGTATAAGAAAACTTTTCTTATGCTACTCTTTCTCCCTTCTGCTCCCTCAGCAGCACATGACGGAGGGAGAACAAAACATGCACTAAAAAAGTGGCTTGTGGCTTTTTTCCTGACAGGCAAATGGAGTCCTTGGACAAATCACCTTGGTAAGTATCTTTTAAGACTGATCTGCTGAGGAGGATACAGCACTCCTGAAACTCCCAAACTCAACCTGGTTTAAATATAGAGAAGGCCACCATCTGCTCCCCTGCAACACCTCTCACTAGGAATCACATCTCAGAAAGAGAGTCCAAACTATTAATGATTACACTGGTGATTTGAGCACTTACCTCTCTAGATAACCTATTCTTTGAAAAACATTTCTTCCTTAGCTTAGAGCTGCTTAGTGTTTGGTACTCATCAAGCAAAGAAAGAACACAGCAAACTGCCTTAACACACTGTAGTGTAGTGTAGTGTAGTAATCTCAAGCAAAGCCTGCATCAATGAGAACAATTAATCAGTCTGAGAGAGACTTGGTAAGCAGGAACAGTGTCTGCGTAATCACTTACAGCTCATTTAGTCAACAGCCAAGCAGCTGTCGTGTCACACATCCCCAGTGGATATTTTAATCACAATAAGTTTACTTCTGTACTTTATAAAAATCTACCACACATTGTATTTGCCAGTTCCTTAATCTTTGGGAAAGAAAAGTTTAGCACCAGTTTTCAGTCCACCATCAAGGATCACCACTGAGTTGCTCTGAACCCAACTCATGATCTTGCACAGAAATTAAACTTGAATACAAGTGTTTTGAGGAAAATCACTGAAAAGTATAAGAGAAGTTTGAGAGGTAGGCAGAACAGCATTTTTGTAGTAGTTCATTATGTATATTGTTCAACCCATGCACAACTGTCAGAAAATGACGGTGACTAGAGACTAAACAATTAACAGTTTACTGATTTCCTAATTCAACTGAAGGGCCTGAAGCAAAAGATTTAGATTATTAGAACTACAAGAAAATTAGTAATACATCACTGTCTCATAGTTAGGTCAATATTGCTTCCTTCAGAGAGCCTCCTCTGACATGACATGGATGCCACGAGGTACAATGATGGAAATTTCTCAAGATACACATTAGTCACATATAGGTAGCTACCTAGGTGACCTGCAGACTTTATGGTTAGAAGAGAGACCCCACACAGTAGAATTGGAGAATGTTTTTAAGGCTGTACATTGTTATAGCACAAATCCTTAAATGTAGCAGAAGTATTTAAGCTACTTCTGACAAAGCATGCCAAAGATACAAGCTCATGTTTGCTAAGTATCACCAGAGTTACCTCTGTTCTGACACCTTTAGAGATCTAGTAGCTAAAGCTTTGCAAATATTTTCATCTAATGTCCTAATGACAACAAGAATGACTAGGTATTTTTCAGGACAACAACTTTGTAATTTCTTTTTGTAATTGGAGACAACATTTAAGGCTAAAATTGTAAAATGGGCACATTCTGGCTACACTATATCCCTGAACAGTGAGCATACCTCTCACCCAGACTTTTGTGCTCCAGATCCAGCGTTTTGTGTAATGTTTTCAGGCAGCTGTGCTGATTTATTAGGCTTTCATACTCTGCAGACTGCCGTTCATGCAGTGAAGCAAGGTGTTCATGGTCCTGAAGCAATGACTCATACTCAGCTTTCAGGTGCTCCTTCTGTTTCAGTAGATTTTCATTCTCATTCTCCTTGGCTGTCTGCTGATTTTGGAGTAAAGCATTCTGGGCCATCAGTGAAGCACTCTGGGAGCTGAGAGTTGAATTTTCTACCTAAAGTTTCTCAAATAAAAAGTAAGTATTACTTATTCACATCCACTAGTAGATACAACAAACATTCTGTAGCAGCTTACATCAATATAGAGTTAGTCAAGAATGAACCCACTGCCTTGTAGACTTTAGACATCCATGTACAATTTGGCATCATTTTGGTATTACTGCTGGTAGTATGCACCCCATAAAGCCATGCTATCAGCAGTATGAAAATTATCACGATAACCTATAAACGGAAAAAACACTGTTTCACCAGAAAGCTCGGAGCCCAAAGACTGACATGATCTGGAATACTCGCAACTCAACTGCATCTCTGACAATCATGATCTAAGTCAAAAGTTACCCCATATTTGTGTACAGGTAATGGAACTTAAGTTCACCCAAACTCAAAAATATTAACTGCACCACTGTGTATGTGCACAGTACTCCTAACACTCTGTATGTGAACAGTACTCCTAACAAGTCTGGTTTCAGTAGAGAGATGGTGCATTGATTTTATATGTTGCTAATAAAGTCAATTACAGGTGAGATATAAATAAAGAGAATCAAAATGCTCATCTCTGAACATGCAAGAGGAAAAGCTTGAGAAGTGAAAGTCATGCAAGAAAAATAGAGCTAATCCAATGTTGTCTTTTGAAACTGGTCTCTTTCTCAAAGTAAGTTTATTTTTTTTTAAATTCAAGTAATTTTTAAGAGTATCTTTTCCACTGGGAACTTTGACTTTTTGTCTGAAAGCCTGAAAACTGTGATTGGAACTCCTTGCTACAATGCCTATGGGGAACTGACTTGTGTCCTCTTTCCATTTCTGCCAAGCTCTTTCACAGGCATAGCATTAACAGAAAAAAGCAAAGAGCAAACTTTTTCTTATTTCAGAAGTGCAGCTTCTGGAATAACACATCTGGATTTTGCTGTATTAATTCTAATAAATTCTCTCTGACTAACCACCTTCTTGCTGGAGGTAGTGATGCCTACTCAGTACGAGAGAACAGAAATTAACAGGCTACAAGAAACCTCAGAGCTACACACTAAGCAGTACAGGATTTTGAACAATACAAAAGTTAAAATCTAAGGCATCAGTAGCTACCAGACATTAGCTATCTAGCTTGGAGACATTCAGACCTCAAACTAAGCTCCACTTTCTGGGCCTCATCTTTACATCATTACATTAGCATACCAACAGAAACATTTTATTATTAGCTGTCATCTTCTCCACACTATTGTAATCAAATCCAACCTCCTGGCACAGAGTGAGACGGCTGCCCTGACCTGGAGTTTGGCTATCTGTGTCTGCAGGGCAGTGTTGTGCTCCTGAAGGAAGACGGTTTGCTTCTGTAGTGTCAGGATCTGATTGTTGAAGGAGACATTCTGTGTTTCCAAATGCTTTTGCTGTTCCTTAAGCAGCTGCTTCTCAGTATGCAAGGCTGCATTCTGAAAGAGAGATGGCATTGAAAGGGTGACAGGAAGAAAAGAAACAGCTGTCCTGATCATCTGGAGTCCTATCAAAGATGAGAACCAATTAGTGATGATCATTCTGCAACAGAGGCATAAAACAAACTCTTCCCAGCATTAAATGAAGGTAGGACAGATGTTACACACAGGATTAATCCCTGCAAAGATGGGACAAGATGGACACAAGACATATGAAGCACTTAAGTCCCATGCGATACTAAGAGGCACCCAAGGAATATGGTAGACTTGGGTGCTCCAGAAAACCTACCAGATTCCCTTAAGCTCAAAAATCCAGTTTCTAGCAACTCACGAGCACAAGAGAAGTCTATGAGCTAAGAGGAAAAAGGTGAAGGCTTACATTCCTTTCCAGTTCAATTGCCCTGTCCTTCAGTTTCAGCAGCTCTGTGGTAGCCTCTTGGTGCCCTGTTTCCAATTTCTCATTCATTTGCTGGTTGGGAATGAGCTTCTCTGCTGAATTCATCAGTGATTTCTGAGCATACTGCCTGTCCTGCTGAGTCTGCTGCAGTGCATCGAAATCCTTCTTCACCTACACAGTCAACAAGCAACAACCTTCAGCACTGAGGGAACTGGGATAATGCATTAGTAATGATGCGATATGTCACTCCTCTCTTGCACTGTACAGGCTTTCAGAGATTCAACAACCATTGCCCCACTTCACAGACAAGGAAGCTGAGACACAGATAGGTGGAAGAATCCATGTGTCCTAGCCTTCAGTCAGGTGTCTTTTGACTCAACCTCACTGTCACCTAACAAACAGGCTATTCTCAGGTGAGATGTTTCAACTGTAGTCTTCCTCAGCCTATGTTTCCACTAAACAAGGCAGAAAAACACAGCCATGCCAATGAAAAAAACATGGGAAAACAGATCTACAAAGAGCAATTATCCAAGAGAACCCCTCCTGACGCGCCCCTAGCCCAAAATTTTTTTATTAATTTTGTTTCATTATATAGAAAGGGACAAAAAAAAAGGCAGTCCAGTGAAAAAAAGGTCTTGGGAAGGATGTGTATAGGGAGAGACAGAGAGAAGAGCCAACCTGTTCTTTAAAAAAAATTTAAAAATCAACCCCCAAACCAAAAATCCCCAAACATGAATGTGCAGAACTGCAATGTGAAAAATTAAAATTCACTTAAGCTCTTACCATATTTAGATCATTCTGTAACTGCTGGTTCAAGTTTAGAAAGTCTTGCACTTGAGCTTCCAGCATTGCAATCTTTTCCTCTTTCACAGCCAGTGTGGATTTTAGCGCTGATTCAATTTTGCTTTCCAGAACCTTGTATTTCCTGAAAAATATGACAATATCTTTCCAATGTCTGCTACTAGGATATGAGCCACCATTTAAACAGAAGACTTCACCTTCACCCAATTCCTAATCTCATTTCATGTTAAATTATATGTGCTTGCTTCTTCAGGAAAATTGTTTCCTCTACTGCTGCAGATTGCTACTGATACATTATAGTTGGGGAACTCACTTATAGAAAATCCAATCTATTTTAATAGAGGTTAACACCAGCACGGTTCTACAGAAATATCAAAGTTACATAACTTGAAAGAAAATAAGTTTTTCTCTTTTTCCCATAATTACACTACAGAAATTTCTTCTCATATCTCTTTTGTACATTCTTGACAAGGAGGAAAATCCACAGTCTAAAGACTCCTACGAGATGGGTATGTTTCTCTAAGTAAGTCTCACCAAGAAGCCAATATACAGCCAATATATATCCCACAGCTTGTTGGGATTTTCTTTGTTCATTACTATAAGACTTAGAAAGGAATTCCTTGCCATCAGATATTTCTTAGGCAATATCTATGTTTATACTAACAGGTATCTGGATGACCAATTACATGAAGTAATGACAGACACTGTTTAATAGACACTATTCTTACTTGTTAAAGAGAACGTGAAGAGAAATACCCACTGAAATAGCTACCCAGCTACTCTGCTGGGAAGTACAGAGGAACTGTAGTAACTCTGGAGAGAGAAAATGGCATTTCCTCCTTCCACGCAAAAAACGTTTTGCAAAACTTACAGTATGCTGCCAAGCTTGCCCCAGAAAAATGTGGTTTAGCTCCAAAATTGTCAAGGGTAATGGCAAGGAGACAGATGAGAACCAAAAAGAAAGACAAAGGGCTTCAGTTAGGCTGAGTTAAAAGAATGACTAGAAAAGCTCAGTTTCCTTACGTGTCATCATTGCCATTATCATCCTCCAGCAGCAGCTCTTTGTTCAATCCCATCTTCTCCAGTTCCTGGCTCAGTTTGTCCAGCTCACTAGACAACTTTTGACTCTTCAGCTTCTCCAAGACCAAATCCTGAAACAGCATTTACACGACTAGTTGCCATGCAATCGGTAGTGATAATTATCCAGCACTATACCTTTCTTTTAAGAGTACTGAAAAAATCATTGGATAAAATCCTAGTTTCAAGTAGGTCAGCTAAAATTCTTCATCAGTGACAGCTGAGTGCAGAATTAAACTGATTGCTTTTATTTATAGGTCACTTGAAATAAATCTGCAGAATGCTTCTTTTGGCCTTTGCCTCACTCATTGTACTTAATTACTTCTGCCAACACTGGCTTTGTGCCTGCCTGCCAAACGAGGGAACGTGCGGGCCAGGAGACACCACCCCATCTCTGTGCCACACAGGGATGTGTGCAGGGCAGGGGACACCAGCAGAGGGAGTTCCCACCTCTCAGCTAGGACATAAAGCCCTGCCAGCATTGGCACGCACACAGAGGAGCAACAGGACTTCCGTATGGAAGTCTCCTGAGGTATTATGGCTATGATGTTATTACCAAGGGACTTGGTAACAGGGTCAGTAGTGAATAATGCACCAAGTTTCTGACATATGGTAAATTACTGCCCAAAATTTAAAAAGTGTAACTACACTGTAGCATATGAGACAGGACAGCTTTGGACATGTGACCTTGGTCACTTATTCTGGTATCTACTGATGCAGCCTGGTTTCATTTAGGTTTCTTTGGGAAGAAACTACAGCAGAACCCAGCAAGGAAGTCATACAAGAAGAAGACTTGACAGCACTGTACCATAAGGTATATTGGGACAATGTTTTGCTGTTATGCCATTAGTAAAGTGGTCTGTGTGGAAATGGCCTAGACCTGCATTTCTAAAAGGGACAAATTATTTTTGGTGCATGGCTAAGTGTGAAGATCCCTAGCATTCAAAATTCTCTGAAATACAAAGGCACCATAGAGATCTACATTGCTTGTATTTCTGCTAAAAGTTTTCTTAAACAACACATGAAGAAAGAACAAAAAAGCTACTGAAGCACTTTAAATGTAAAAAACCCCCACCAAACTATCCTGAATATCAAATAGAAGCAAGAAAAAAAATTTCTAAGAGTACTTTGTTAAACTCTAGGTATTCAAGAGTCCTCTGATATCAGAAATTTAGCCATGAATTCATTCACATGGAAAGAGGAAAAAATGTATGGGTAAGGTCAGTGCCAGGCCAGTGGTCTGTGGATAGGTGCCTTCAACATCCATTAACTCCTTCTGCAGGATCTATAGAAAGTAACTAAGGAAAAGAAGATGGGCTACTGTATGGGGGCCCGCACACTGGAAAATTTGCAAAAGTCTGAGAATGGAAAGATTAAAAAGGAGCCTTCTCAGAAATTATATTATGTATTTTTAAGGAAGGTCGGATAGAAACACAACTTGGGACTGTGTCAAGTGTTTCTGAGAGACTTTATTTCTCCTCCTCAAAATTACACTAATGCTTCAAAAACTGAAATAAAACTAAACCTTGAAGTAAGTGATTGCTTATTGTATTAGTCTTGCTAAACTTACTTATTTCACTGAGCTACTGCAGCACAACCCTTTTTCCTTTTAATGCTCTTTCACAGGAAATCCTGTTTCTGGCAGGACAACAGCAGCTGGGACAGGCAATGAGAGCAAGTTGCAATAACCTGAATCTGCTCATAGGCCACTTATAAGAGTGTCAAGTTCTGGCACACACATCCTCAGATGGCCAAAGTCCTAATGCTTGGTGGAGGGAGAGATCACTGCTGTTTAGCATGCTTTCACTCAGCAGGGAAGCTTTAGGGGAAAGATGCTGTATGTAAGATAGCTGTAAAGCAACATCTTGGTGCAGCTCTTATTGAAAGGTTTAGGTTGGCCATCTGGAATGGTGTTGTCTCTTTCAGAACAGGGATGTCAATGTGTCCTTATCAAGTGCTAGAAATTTCTAGATCTGAGAGTCAATCTCCCCTACTGGAGCTCTCATGTTAGCAAACAATTCTGTGGTCCCGGTTAGAGAAAGCATCAAAGTCTTTGGTTAACAGGCACCACATAAGAACTGTTTTAAAATTTTATTTGGCATGAAAAAAAAAGACAACATTTTGAGACTCTGTATTGTGGACACAAAGTGGAATACTGCACAACTGCACCAAGTGCAGTTTTTGGCATGTTCCACTTTCCAAGGCAACACTTTCCAGTGAAAGTTGTTAAGGCTGTGAAGATTTCCTGTGGGACAGATATCTCCCTTTAGTACTTCACTGAGCTGAAAAAAAAAATAGCAGCATACAACCCAAGTAAAATTATTTTGCTTACCTCTCTCAATGTAGTTAGTGTTCTCTTATCAATTGTAACTTGCTTTAGGAGGTCTTTATTGTCCTTCTCAAACTCTTTCAGTTTATTAGATGAATCTCTGAATCGAGCAATTTCCTTTTCTAGTGTCTTGTTTTCCTTCTCAGCAACTGCCAACTTTACTGTACTGTCATCCAAAATAGCATCTTTCAGCTCCACTTGCTGCCAAAGTCGTTTTGTTTCTTTCTCTAGCATTTTTTTGTCTTTTTCTAGCTGAGACATTTCTTGTTCTAGGGCTTTGTTTTCCTTTTCTAACCTCTCTAGCTGTTTGGCAGAAACCTTTAGCTCTTCAAGGTTCTTCTGGAGGACCTGATTTTCACTCTCCATTCCTTGAACTTCTTTTTCTAATTCCTGGATCTTTTTACTGCTGTTCTCCACAATTTGCTGAAGTCTCTGGTTTTCAGAGTTGACACTCTGATAGATTAGCTCCAGCCTCTCTGATTTCTTGTTCACTGCTTTTAACATTTCCACATTCTTTCTTAAGTCCTCTTTCTCCCTCTCCAAATCTTTATTTTCTGCTTCTATTTGTGCCATTTTTGTGCTGGTAAATCTCATAGTCTCTACTACTCTTCTAAGTTCCAGGTTTTCTTCATCCAATTGCTTGTTGTCCCTTTCCAGGTCACTAAGCCGGATGGAAATATTTTGCAATGTGTCCAAGGATTTTCTTAGTTTCCTATTTTCCACTTCCAGATCGCCATTCTCTTGCTCAAGAACTTCCACTTTTTCTGTCACTATTTTCATCACTGCTGCCTTTTTTGTGAGCTGTTCATTCTCCCTCTCCAGCCGGTGGAGCTCTTTTTCCATTTCTTCCACTCTTTCCACTTTTTCTCTAACCTGGTCAAAATCCTTTTGTAATTGTTTCTTCTCAAATTCCAGCTTGCTCAGTTTGCTACTCGTCTCGGTAACTGTTTCATGAAGGATTTTGTTCTCTTTTTCAATATCTTTCACTCTTGCCTCGCTGCTCACTTGTGATCTTTGTCTCAGGGATATGACAACTTGATTAAGGTGATCATTTTCTTGTTTAAGGTCCTTTATCTACATAAACAGTTGTGTAAATGTTATTCATCTACCTCACAAGTGCAGTACAAATTAGTCCTAAAGCAGACAGATGATTGTTAACAAAATCATATCCATTTAATCCAAGACAAATTTCTCAGCAAATTACTGACGATAACCAAGAACTCAAGCTATTGAAAAAAATTGTTACCTCTGGTAACCCATGATTTTAATAAACTTAAAAGTGTGCTACATTCCTGCTACCATCCAAGAAGGCTGGGGCAGAATGAGAAAGTAGACAGGGGACCTTTGGAGAACACCTTGGAGAAGATGCTTTGTTACAAATCATTCCTCGTAGAGGTATCTTTTTATCTAGGTTTACCTTCACCTTTGGGATCTGAAGACTGAAATTATCTGTGATAAGGTGTCAGGAACCTCAGAATGCTTGAAAATGTAGAGCAGTCACAGGTGTCATTAAAGACACAATTCCAATAAGGACAGTACACTTACTCCACTGGTCAAATTTCAGCTTATGCAATTGTAATTTAGACTGCAATTTGCATTTGATTCTTATACTAGACAACATCCACACAAATCAAAAGGGTCTAGACCTCAAAAAATCACAAACTGCTCTTTTTTGACAACTGAGAGTATTTCTGGTTTTACTTCCTGCCCTAACTTTAAACCATCCATTAATTCCTGCCACAAAGAATCTGTATTTGTTCTAACTGAAATGTAAGATTTTGCTGGTGAAGTGCAGAAGCTTGGGTAAAAATCTTTCAAAATGACAAGAACTACACAAATAATATGTTTTGCTATTTAATTTTCACCTCACAAAGAGTAAATTTTCATACAGGTTGAGAATATTCAGACCAGTCTCTAATGATCTGTGTCTGTATTTTTTCATTTGTCCGATTAGTACAGATGATATGATACTTGCACAAACCTGTAACAAGAGAGTTTCCAGGCCTTGCAAATGAACTGCAGCACAGTGGTAAAAGCTGAAGGGCAATGAAAACATCAATCCAGAATACATAAGTACTTTCTCAGCATCTCTTTAAAATAGTGTAAAAGGCTGGGTGGCTAAAGAACCTCAACCAAACTGATCACACCACACAGGTGGCAGAAGACCAATCTTCAACAATAAAATGGGGATTTATCTGCACATCCTAAAACCAGTTGGTATTCCATTTAGCAAGATCCAAGGGCTTTTTTCCCTCAAGGGGAAATGTCTGTCCATGTAACAGCCTGAAGATCCCATTATGGTAACAAGAGCAGAGATCAGCAAAACATGCTGGGTTTTTACACTTGAAGAAGCTTTTAACCTAGATTTGAACAAGTTCAACCTGCACTTAATAGATCTCAAATTGCCTTATCTCTCTGAGAGAACCAGATACTCTAAATGGCATCACTGAATTACCATTACTAAGCACATGCTGTTATATTACATTTCAGAAGTTTGCACCTGTCTGTCTTTGTCAGCTTTTAGAGTCTCCATGACAAATTGTAGCTGCTCTTTATCTTTTATCAGCTCCTCACTCAAGGTTTCCAAATCTTGATTGCTTTGCTTCTCCTTTTCAATTTGATTTTGCAACTTCTCAATCTGTGTGGAGAGAACACACGAACAAACATCAGCCACAGCTTGACACAAGAGCTGTTTGCACTTTAAGTCATTTTGAAGACCAGAGAGAAATGAGATGGGGACTATGGCTGAAAGATTAAATCCTTCTCTTCTGCAGTTGCCAGTCTCAGAGGAGGAAATGGACTGTCTTATTTTTCTCACAGTGCCAAGAATGTTCTTCGTGCCTTTTAAGATCAGAGTATATACAGCACAGCAGTAAGAAATGCTTAGTTCACCTGCCTGCTGAATGCTCTGTTGTGCTCCTGTCAACCATGATTAAGTTTCTGGTGCTCCCCTTCCTGAGGAACTTGTCTCCTCCTAGCCTCTCCATCACTGATGGTTTCACTCTACCAGTGAATGCGAAGTTAAGACACATCAGTGAGCAACAGCGCTAAAAAACCCAAAACACCAACGTAAAACAGGAGCAGAGGAAAAACACTAAAGCACTGGAGTGACCAAGTTTACATTCCCGCTCCCTGTGCTCTGCTGGCCCTCTTTTCCCCAGCAGGTGGCAATACTGCATTTGAAAGATTTGTGAATAAGGCTCCAGTCCTACAACAAACGATGTTTTCTTACTTATTCCTTTTGAAAGTTGTACTTGTAATGCATGAAGAACAGAAAAGCAGTGGCTCTTCAGTATTTAGAACCAATAGGTTCTGGGAACTATACTCCCTAAATCAGGAAATATTCCTTTTAAGATTGCAAAGTACTGTGAGCACCTACAGCTCGCCACAAGTATCAGGTCATTTTTGTTTTGGTATTATCAACTCTGCCAACAGCAAAAATGTCAATGAAAGGGGTATTAAACTTAATTCTTACAAGTGGGAAATAGCTGGAGGCTGGGCTCTGCCTATGTCAACATGTGCCTCACCACAGGAAGTGTTTAAACAAGCAGGGGCTGCCCAGATTGGAGATAAGGAGGGTTCAGCAGTCAGAAATGTAACCATGTGGAGCTTCATTGGCCTCAAAGGAGCTGTTCAGAGAAAGGTACAACAAACTCAGTAGCTCAGCAATAGCTGACCTTCATCTGCACTTCCCAAAAAACTGGAGGCAAGTAAGACATTTCTGTTTACAGCTCTTTTCAGTAAGCCAGAAAGGCGGAGACAACAGACAGGTACTTGGACTGCTACTACTTGACTGTGCCTGAAAGGAAGGTTTTCTACTATTAGCTCCTCTGAAAACCTTGCAAGAAAGGAAAAAAATATGTACATGACTTTTCCTTGACTTGTCCTTTATAACATCACCTCTTGTACTACCTGAATAATCCTGGTTAGGCTACATGATTCCACCAAGCACTAGATCAGCAGATAAACAAGCATATTCAAACACCAATTTTTGAAAGTCTCAGACAGTGGATGCAATCTCAGCTTAGTTAAACGACTTTAGGGAGACAAGATTTTACTATGGGTATCTCAGGAAAGTTACCAAAAGTTACCCAAAGACACAAAACATTTCAAAAAAATACTTCTTTATCTCTTGTCCTGTGACTTATACATGCTTGACTTTAACACTCCTCCAGAGCTCTTGCACTCTCCCCTGACCACTGTAGTAAACATTTTGCAATGAATCAGAGACATTGCCTATTAATTCCCCCGGCACACCCTGCCATATTCTAATTGAGGGGATACATGTGTGAGAGAAGTACAAAACATACTTGAGAAAGGCAAGATTAAAACAAATTCAAACATCTCAAATCAAGATTATTTTACATATGTAAAATAATCTTGTACACTGACAAACAACAGACAGAATGTTGTCTACAAATAGTTTTCTCTAATTTCCCTGAAGTGGAGATGAAGTCCTTCAACAACTTGACTGGTCTGTGGTATTCAGTCAACAGATCCTGTCATATTCCGTGTTTTCTTGGTGAAGTGTTCAGGCATTTCACTTGCTCTTAATAGGACTATTTTTACCTGTCTTTTTTTTTTCATTGCTTTGATACATGTGGTGGGCTCCTTTCACTACACAGTTGTTACCTACTACTGGTTTTTGTCTTAAAGCAGCTACCAGACCTTTAGGTGATCCCACCATGTCAAAGCATTCATCATCATCAAAAACTTCAGACTAATCCTGGAATCACAACTGTTGGCACCAATACAGTACCATAACAGGAGGTGCCCACAGGAATCTGCCTGGGGCAAAGCCAGAGGTTGACCACAGTTGTTCAAGTGACTTGAATTGCTGTACACCACAGGTATCTGCTGAGTGCTTTCTATGTCTCCATCTCCAATTTTAGGCATATAAATTAGAGCTGGATTGAATTACTTATATACAACAGGTCATAAATGGAAGTGTGGAAGGAGGATTAGAGTGAACTGAATCTTTGCAGTTTTCCTTGTTCACAAAAGAAAGAAAAGAAGCGGAACTGATCACAACTCAGCAAATTAATCTCTCCAGAAGATGGAACGATCCACTGCTGGATACCTCTTCTCCTTGGCAGAGAAATGGGCTTGTTACAATCTGGTAATCCACAAGCAGCATTTCATATCTAGATGCTTTCTCCTCCTGTCCTTTGAAACATTCAGTTAGCTCACAGGCAAGCCAAACAGAACTGAAATCATTGCATCAATGTCACACACACAGGTTACAGCAGTAAAAGGAAAAGGAGAAATGAGCCTTATATTCTGGATAATTTATGAATGGTAGGATTGTGGGAAAATCCAACATGAAAGTGTTTTATACTTAAGAGTAGGCAAGCATCTTTTTTCCCTGGCAGCGTCTGGCTCAATTAACCAGAGCTGAGGATTCAAGTTACTAGTCAGACAAAAATAAGGCTGGTAGTTGGAGGTGAACTGAGCAGTTTGTTTCACAAGGACAAGCACTGAGCTGGCATTTGAGCTAAATGTAATCACAGTTAATAACAGAGTGCAACACACACATATATATAAGTAAATTTACAAAGTGATGACCTACATGTTTGTTACAAAGATTGACAGAACCAAGATCTTTGCAGAGAGAGAGAGACACTAGAGAATTTGAAACAGCCAAGAAGAAAAGAAAAAGCAGATCCAGGACTCTAGACAGCAAGAAAGACATTTAGAACATACTAACTTGAATTGACCTGGGTAATTTATTTGACTTACATGTAAAAATTATTAAACTTTCAGAAAACAAAAATAGTTTAATGTGGCCATGGCTTCCTTTCCTAGTAGTGACTGTTGTGAGACAACAGAAAGGAACACAATCAACAGTACAATCTGACAGGGGCAAACAGGCACTGAAAACCAGCTTTTATTTAACGGGTACAGTCACTTTTTTCTTACTTTGATGCATGTAAGCAGGCAGTGAAGTAGAAGGCAATAAATAAAATTATTAGAATTAAATTGCATTAGAATGCAATTAAGTAGATGGGACCAAAACCATGGTCAGTTTTATAGGGGATCATAGGTGAATTCCCTGAAAACTCTCATCATTCAGGAATGCTGCACTGCCCTTTGTGCGCTGCGTTTAAAAAACTAAGAGCTCCGTTTGTTCCTGAGAGCAAATTACCTTTTTGCTAAGCTGTTGATTTTCCTTTTCCAGTTCCACAAACTTTAGGCTGCTCTCTCTGGAGGTCAAGGAGGCATCTCTCAGCTCTTGGATTGTGTTCTGCAAACTCTGATTATCCTTCTCTAGCTTCAGTATTCGACTTGAAGCACATTCATTCAACTCAAACACAAAGGACTTTCTGGCTGTTAAAACATGAGAAGCATGTGTTAAAACACAGAAGGTGACACTAATCAATTCACAAACGTCTCCTCCTGAGGTGCACGAGATGCACTTGGATGAAGATTACTGCTCGAGTCTTACAATTTCAGCTTGACTGCTAAGTAAAGACTTGGTTAAAAACAGAACCCATTTTCACAGATAACCATTAATACCTTTAATAAATAGGGAACTATCTGAACAGCCAGCCGTCTTAAAAGTTGATTACTTTCTTAACTCTTAAATTTGCTGTAGTCATGTTAGGAGTGCATCTAACGTTAGTAGCAAAATATATTTTGATACCATCTCATACTTTCATCAGAGGAAATAAACTGAGGGAGAAAGCCAACCCCTGATAAGTGTTTGCTAAAACAGCAAGGTGGTGTACTTCCAAGACCTAGTGAAAACTCAGGTATTCAATCACATTTAGTCATGGAAAAAATTCTTACAAAAGAGAATTCCAGTGCTTATCTTTACAGCTTCTTCATCAAGAATATGCTGAATCACAGAGAATAATTTATTACTAGGTACTCAGGCACAGGATACCCAACAGAATGCTGATCCGAGAAGTGTCTGAAGTTGAAATCTCAGAATTAAAAAAAATTTAATCAAGTTTTACAATAGAGATGTTATTTTACTCAATGTTTGTACATCAAAAGTCTCACTACCTCTCAGTCTAAAAATCCATCACCCAAGCCTCACTGTTCTGTTAATTTCTCTGCCCAGCATTTGAATAATTGCAAGAGCAATCTTCCATTTCACATGAAATAATTGCTACCCATCACCTCAAAACTGCATTTCATATGAAATTGACTTTAACACTGTCTTTAAATCTAAGAAAATTAATAACTCCTTCTAAATAAACACTACAGCACACTGAGTACTCTAAGCTGGCAACTTTCTGAGAATAGTAAAATCCTATTTGTCTTTTTTATGGAGCATCACCTGGAGAGCTTTGTTCAGGTGAAGACTCAAATAGTTAACGTTACCTAAATACCCCAGTTGAGTTCTGTTCTGAAGCAAAGTCCATCTAAATTACTTTTTCCCATGTTTATTTTTTGAATTATTTTGAATAAAATATTCCAAACTAGCTGGTAAAATCTTCTGTCACCCTGGGATATCAACTTGATATCCCAGAACTGGAGATTTTCCAAAAGAGTTTTGCAGTCTGACTCTATTTGTACAAAGCTGCATTCAGAACAGCAACATGGATTGAAATCAAACTTCTTAAAGAGAATTACTGTAAAAGCAGAATAGCACTTCCATGAGATAATTTAAAAGTCCAAAGTTAAATATTCTTTTTTTAAAAAAAAATCCAGCTTCCTTCACCATTTTATTTTTCTACTGAATACAAGTTTATGGATGTTCTCAGTTCCTCATTCTTTTTCTTTTCTTAATCAGAGAGTTTCTGAAGCTCCAGTGCTAAAATGCTAAACTTCAGTGCAGTGATAAATCACTCAAGCAAATTTTCAAAATTATGTTTGATAGAAATTAGTAAATAAGAGGTAACAAAATAAAAGTAGCGTTCTTCCTTCTATTACACCAATAGTGAAAGTAAACCAGGAAGGGAACAAAACTTGGTGCTTTAAACAGGCCAGAAAACTAGATATTTTTACATTTTCCTGAAATACTCTTGATCAAAATTTTTAAGTTTTGAGAGAACTGTGTTTTCCCCCCACTAACACGATGAGCAAAATCCTTGATTACACATAAGGAGTAGTAGAGTGACATTAATTTCTCAGGCTAACATAACCTGCTTTGCAAGATTATTATTTAGAAGTAACAATTAACTAGCCATTAATCTTACTGAAGAAAACTCAGATCCTAGACAGCAAGAAGATTTCAGAACTGGTGTCAGGCATACACTCAGCTGTTTCACAAAACAAAGCTATTATAGATAGTTTCACTGAAAACTTAAAATCTGCTTACTCTAATTTATTCCTTTGTCTTCAAGTTCAACTGTTCCTGGTACACAAAGCAAATCATGCAAGTCTTAGCAAAATAAGGTGAATACTCAGTAAAAGCTGCATGTTGAATTAAAGGAAATAGCTTGTATTTCCCAAGTTCAACTTAGAATTGTTATTTAGGCTGGTATGATAGAGTAAATGTTAAACACAGAAACCAATGCTAAAACCTTTCCAGTGAAGAAAGAATTAGTTATGTTTGTGATAGTTACGGAAATCAAATCAACCACTCAAAGAAAAAATATCAGCCAGTTATTTTAACTGCACACATTTTTCAGTATCTAGTAAAAATAAATGACTTCAGCATACACTACTTCCTGGGACTTAAAGACCAGTTAATTGTCTGTATTAACTGTACTAAAGAATACTAAAGATTACAGACTCCACCCAACCACTCAGTTAGAAATATTCAATGTGACATTTCTGCTGTGTCATTTACAAAGCTTTCTTTCTTTTCCAAAATTTTTTATTAAAGTGTGATACTTAAAAGTCACACTCTCAGTGATGAACAAAACAAAAGCAAAACATTTTGATGCTTTCCAAGTAAAGTGAAAGATACTAAAGGAATACATTTTAGAAATTCAAAAAACCGAAGGTCAAAGTCAAGTGGCTGAATGAGGGAAGTTTTCCAATCTTGGATTCAAGTTCCCATCTCAGTCAACCAATCTGTCTACTCTGAAATAGACCAGAAACACCACAGCTACCCTGGCTGGTACTCACTGTCTGCAAGATCAGTGCTTTTAGACAGTTGTTCTAGTTCCCAGCCTAGGTGTGCAGACTCATTCATGCTCTGTTTCTGTGCAATCTCCAAGACCATGTTCTCCTCCAGCAGCTCTTCAATTCTCTTCTTGTCTGTGTCCCGGTCCTGTGCAAAGACACACATGAATGAAAATGCATATTCAGCTCATCTGTAAGACTAGGTTGAGCTGCTACAAGCACAGTGTATGTTGAGGGTAGAAGAATCTCCTTAAACACTGTGGTTTTATAATGAAATACATCTTCAACATCAAGCATTTGCTGTGGGCTACTATATATGCCACAGAAAGCAAAGCCCAGCTGGCCCTGTTTAGTATCAGCTCTGGCCCACGATACACTTGGAGAGAGGGGGATGGCAGTGAGAACCTACTGGGTGATGACAGGGCCACTACAAGCCAGGACTAGTATGGCAGGCTGGATTCAAGATGTCTGCAGAGCTAAGCTCTTCAAAAACATGTAGCGTCATGCTCTGACAGACTGGAAATTCTGCAGATAGAACCTTGAATTCTGCAGAGCTTCAACTCATCACATCGAACTTGGACACAGTCATATGGATCAGCAAGTGATACCTGCCTCATCATTTGAATTTTAAGTCCTGAAAACAGATCTGGAGAGTGAATCTATTGTTGCTTCTTGTGACTATTTGGGCCAATTGCGTTTATGGAAACTGAAGTGCTGCCTCAGTGGTTCTCAAATTTTCAGAAACCATAGCCCAAAAATTCATCAAGCCACCCAGAAAAGCATTCAAAATCTCCAGCCGCTTTGTAAAAGATGAGCATGACATGACCCTTATAATGTCCTGAATCACAGAATCATAGAATGGTTTGGGGTGGAAGGGACATTCAAGATTATGCAGTTCTTGCCATGTGAAGGGACACCTCCCACTACACCACATTACTCAAAGCCCCATCCAACCTAGCCTTGAACACTTTTAGGGATGGCGCACCCACAACTTCTCCGGGAAACCTCTCCCAGTGCCTCACCACCCTCACAGTAAAGAATTTCTTCTTCCTACTTTCTAATCTAAACCTACTCTCTTTCAGTTTGAAGCCAGTCCCTCTTGTCCTATTACTACACGCCCTTGTAACATAGCGTAAAAACAAAAGCTCAAAACATTAGCATAATGAAAAAGAAAGTGCATACCAGCTCTACATCATGAAGTTTGGATTTCAACTGCAAATTCTCCTTCTCTAATTCATGCAGCTTATCGCTACGAGCTCTTGCCATGGTTAGCTGTTCTTCTAGCATGGCCTTTGTTTCAATCAATACAATGTTGTCCTCTCTTAATTCCTAGGAAAAAAAAGTAACAGTGTTAATTTCTTACTGACTTTTCATAGATCAAGTGATTTTCATGAAGTGACATTGCAAAAAACAAGAAAGAAATCTGACATGTTTTTTTCATAAGAAGATTTTTGCCTAATATTTTAATGAGAGATGATACTATGTTTTCTTACCCGGGAGTCATTATTCAAGTAAATCTAGTATTTCTTAGGGTTTTTTTCCTGAATTTTACAACTTTAACAGAGCTTCTTTTGCTTTATATGAGGCTAGATCAAGAGGTGCACACAGAAGAGCAAGTGTTCAATTCCAATTCCACTGTTATAATACCAATTCCTTTGCCAACTTATCATAGTTCCTCGTTTTCCAAGCTTCAAAATAGATTATTAACTTTCAAGGGATGGGGAACAGTATCCATCAATACATTCAATATCCACATTCCTGTTTCACTACACTCATGTGCAAATATCTGTTTAATAAAGTTTCTCTCTCTCTCATGAACAGAAATTTAATTCACTTGAATGGTAGAAGATGTTTTATACTTATCACTTAACACTCCCTGCCACTTCCCCACTAAACACATGAACATTAACTGCACAAGCCATGTCGCCTGCTTACTCATTAGAGCTTTTGGATCTGGTTTTACTGAGTAGAAGTTTAATTTATTACTTTGCTGTAGCCACAGCATTAGAAACAGGTTAATTATACTGCACTGCAACTATTCCTTGCAAATAACAAATGAAACTCTGTGCATTCAAGTATCTTATTCTGGAAACATGAAATATCTGAAGCATGAAATCTGGCCATGAATCGTTGGTCATGTTTTAAACACATTTATCAAATATGTCTCATTTTAAGCTATAATACGTCACTGCTAGCTTTGACTTCTGTTGATTCTCAGGTAAGTCTTGAGTCCAAGACAAATGTTCTATGGCAGGAACGCATCAGCATTTCAAAGATTAAATGGATACAGTAAGGAATTTTCCCCAGATGAGTTACAACTGGGCAAGAAGCAGATTGATTCTCTGCAGAAACTACCTTTGTCATTCTGTGATTTCCTCCCTCCTCTCCCGAACCATTCTGCTGTTCCAATGAAATACACAAAACCAGAAAATGTGCAAACAGACAGGAAAAAATGCTTGACAAGTCTATTCCTGGATAACTGACTTCAAATGTGATGCCTCTGCTGACACAGTGTTCATGTCTGGTCTCTCAGACCCCAAACACCCAAACCAAGTAGATTCCTGAAAAATCACCAGGCATGAGCAAATCACTTTCACAGCTTAATCAGCAACTACGTTCTCTTTTTTTGGGGTGTAATCAGTCTTAAGAAGCCTTATATGGCTCAGTTATTTAAAAAATAAACAAAAAAGTAAAAAGAAGAAAAAAGAAGAAAAAGAAAGAAGACAGATGTAAAGAACAAGTTAAGAGTGTCTGATGACAGCCTCTCTCCCTGCCTTTTGATAGTACAGGGGGCCATCACTTAAAAGCCTTTCATAATCTTAGCTGTTTGTTGCAGCTTGACTGTATATAGCATAATATGGGAAGTCTAACTTTCACAGTACCGTAGTGCCCTTGATCGCTCAGTGGGTCAGCTAACAACTTGAAAATCAGGAGAGAAAAAATTTCCCTACTACAGTAGCATTTAAAGGACAAGTATGTCAGTGCTTGTGAAGAGGTTCATCTTCAATTAAAATGTCTGAGTAGGCAAGTAATTAAAATAACAATAATACTGAAACACTAAGGTTAAAGAACCTGCATTTTGGGCCAAGTCTGATCTAACAGGGTCACTTCAGGGTGGGCAAACTTAAAAAGCTGACACTACACAGATGACAGACTAGAGGAAGTACATGGCACAAAAACTGCTGGGTTATTATGGTAGCTGCCAGAATATCTGTAATGAAAGAGCAACGTGCCAAGAGTTTGCTTTGCTAGATCACCACACTCAATCTGGACCACAGCCCTAAGAACTAAGGTGGTGTCTGACCTCAAAAACATGACCTCATAACTATCCTTAAACCTGCCTACCAAGCAAGAACTAGTTATTTCAGTGTCTCATCAAGAGTCAAGCTATGTGCCAAGTACATGCACATATGCAGGCTCTGGTACAAACCACACATCAGTGGAAGCTGCAGTGTATGGAAAACTGAAGAACTTTCCATTGAGTGCCCAGGATGGGCAGTCACGCCAGTTCAAAGTAGTTCTGATGAAATGTTAAATTAATAACCACGTAGAAATAACTGCTATGACAAGGTAGACATTGCTCACTCCCAGATCACCATGATCTGAGGTTGTCTTAATATTGAGAAGGTAATATAATTTAAATAATTAGTCCATGGGAGCTTTGTAGAATTACATCTCAAGGCCAGGGAAGCAAAGCTGTCCTAACTAAAACATGTCAGCACTAACATCTCCCAGAAGTCACTGGAATAACACAGTTGATCTAAAAATCTATCTGGCTACAAATCACACTTGTTAAACAGTCAGCAGGTGGTGGGCATAGGGTGGTGCTGCTTCCCCTGGAATTAAGGTTTATTTTTAATTGAATTAACAAATTCACCAACAGTATTTTATAACCATAAGTTTATTTTAAATCAGCAACAAAAACAGTTGGCTGTGGATTTTTTGTCTAAATACACTGAGTTTAATTCAGCTTTTGCAGTTTCTAAAATGGATTACATATTGTGGTTTGATACCCTATCAACTGTAACTTGAAATAGCTTTAAGAATGTGCATTGTGCATTCAGATGGTTACAATTAACTCTGGGGATAAGTGGTTGCACAATCAGGGTGTGTTGCCACTGTGAAACATTTTCAGAAACTAAAGTAGCAATGAGATTGCTTAAATTTGAAAATAGAGAATTTGCACACGCGTCCGGACCCAGTTCAAACCCCTGCCTTGAGGCAATTCAGAAGCTGTTGCTTGCTGTGGTACAGTTAACATCTTGTGACAATCAAACATTGAACAGTCATATGAAAACACACAAGAGATGCTTTTGCCTTTTTTTAATTCACAAGAGATTCTTCCCATCATCCTGCATAGAAATTTGATTATGGTGAGAAGGAGGAAAACTGGGAAAAGCACACTCCTTGGCCTCAGCAAACAATCTCATCTCGTGAAACAGCCACAGGTTCAGTGGAGATGAATCCTGGAAGGGAGCTTTGCACTGCAGAGAAACACCTCTGTGAAGGAAGCCCTGCACTGAGCTGCTCCTTCACATTCACAGCTGGGACCTCCTTAAGCCACCCCAGCAGGAAGGCTCCAGAGCACATTCATGATCCTTCAACAATGGTTCAACTAAAATGTCACTCCTGAACAATTTGTCGAGACATACAGAGAAGAAAACACACAAGCCCTAAATGTTTTACACTGACATACAGGTTTAAACCTTTTGCACTCCTCCTGCAATACCAGGAAGGGAAAGGATTTAAGGAATCATTTAATATCTTTCTGCATTGATGCACAACATTAAATCCACTTTTTCTTCTCACCTACCAATCTGGCACTGCTTATTAACAACCCTGTCAAGACCCTATGAGTCTCAAGGTGTCACATTACCACAGAACAGTGGCTGATGCTGAACACACCTACATTTTCACTGCTGTGCTCTGTATGATTTGTTCAGGTCTTAAGGGTGAGAGCTTAGCAAGCCATCAGCAACCAGTAAATGCCATGAAATGAATAATCACTGTACAGTCTAGAGGTAAGAATCTCTACCATGTTACATCCCAGAACAAATCTAACAAGACACTGTACTGTGTTAACCAGACATTAATTCTTCTTTAAGAGGGGCAGAGGACTTGAGTCAGATTTGACAGAAAACTGAGGCCCCATGGAAACTTGGATACTGGCTAGTATGCACAGCCTTTGTGCTACTCTACCATAAAAACATGGAATAGCGCCCTGTGGAATCCTCTGAATGCACCAGCCAGAGACCAATGGAGTTTGCCTGCTGCTCAATGCTGGCAGTCCATGGCTTTGTCAAAACTTGATCAATGATGGGAGAGAGAGTGGTGAGAATGTGAAACTCTGTCTATTCTAAACGACAGAGCACCCTGCAGGCACCTGTGCAATCCTGCTGCACATTAGAAAAGCTCAGTCTCTACAATAGTGACAACTTTTGCTAAAGGCCACACTAGGGCTCCAAATTACACATGTGGCAGATGAATGAGAAATATTCCTTGTCCCACTACCGTATTTGTGCTGGTTTTGGTCTGGGGTAGAGTAAGTTCTCTTCACAAGGGTTGGTATGGGGCTGTGTTTTGGATTTGTCTGAATACAGCGTTGATAATATAGAGATGTTTTTGTTATTGCTGAGTAGGGCTTACACAGAGCCAAGGCCTTTTCTCCTTTCCTATCACCACGCTGGCGAGGAAGTTGGGGGAGTATGGAGATTGGGAGGACATTCAACCAGGACAGGTGACCCAAACTGACCAAAGGGATATTCCAGACCATATGGCATCATGCTCAGTATATAAAGTGGGGAGGAGAAGAAGGAAGGGGAGGATATTCGGAGTGATGGTACTTCACTTTCCAAGTCACCATTACACATTATGGGGCCCTGCTCTCCTGGAGATGGCTGAACACTTGCCCGCCCATGGAAAGCAGTGAATTAATTCCTTGGTGTGCTTTGTTTGTGTGTGTGGCTTTTGCTTTCCCTATTAAACTGTCTGTATCTCAACCCATGAGTTTTCCAGCTTTTAACCTTCCAATTCAGTCTCTGATTTCACTGGTGGGGGAGCGAGTGCGTGGCTGCGAGGGGCTTGACTGCTGGTGGGGGTTAAACCATGACAGTATTGCAGGGAGGTATCCCTGGAGAGCCAGCACTCATCTCTGACGTTCCACAGTTCCACCAAAAACTAACAGGGTGGAAGAGAGAGCAAGGAGAGTTAGAAGAAATTTGAAACTTACGTGAAGGTCTCTTAACTGAATGCTGTGTTAAGCAAGATTAGCAGTGCAGGAGATGCAGACAGGAGCACAGGGAAGTGCTAGCTCTGGGACAAGCAAGGAGGCTACTCCCTTGATCTCAGATGAAGGGGACACAAAAACTCTCCAAGCTCCAGCCAAATTATCTGAGCAGTAGGTAAAGCTAAGCACCACCAGTGCACACGCAGCAGAGGAACACCAGGATGGCTCACTGATAGCCAGTGTGCTGGGGTAGAGCATGACTGATCTGTCAGCTTGAGGGAGGAAAACAGAGAGACAGAGCTTTGTACTTCCTAATACAAACTGGGAATTACCAAGAAGCAAGACAGGCTTTTGTAGTCTATTACTACATTTAATAACCATCCATTTTAGTGAACCTATTCATAAGAAGCAGCAGCTAGCTACCCCTTTAGGTTAGAGAAGGGAAAAAAAAATCACCTACAAAGCAGAGTTTATAGAGCAGAAAATAAGGTCGGTGCTCTCAGTCAGAGGCCTGGCAACATCACTCTTCTACCTCAGACCTGAGATTTTATCTAATTATAGTGTGGTTGTCAATTACCGAACCTCCGTTTGTTCAGCAGACTTGATTTCTTTGACCTTGGCTGAAGTGTTACGTATGTGGATTATTGGGAGTTTTGGTGTGAATGCCTCAAAGAACTGACAGAACAGAGAGTAAGAGCAGTCATACCAAAATTTAACATCAGCCATGCTGAGCCAATGAGTTTGGCCAGATGATCTCCAAGGTCTTTTGCAACGTAATTCAATTAATAATTCCAGGATGGGCATTGCTGCAGGTAACTAAATTGAGTAACTGACATTACTACTGGAACAAAGCCACACATTTCTCATTAATGTACCCCACTCATAAAACTAAGGAGGATCCAAATTTTTTCTCCTTTCTACTATAAGTAACAGTTGCAAAAAGGGGTGGCTAGAATTTGTCCTCAGAGGTCATCCTTAAAAATGCCATTTTTCACAGATGCATCTGCTACAAAACCCTAAGGGGAAAACTGCCCAGATATTCACTTAACTAATTTATACATGGTATTTAAAATGTTGGTCAAAGGAAGAACTCTGGAACACAGGGAATTTACCTAAAGCTAAACTAAAAGATCTGGACTCTAGAAAAAGCATACAGAAAAGGTCTGTCCTGTTTAGCCACATAATGCTGAACTAAGCAAAGTTCTTTAAAACTAATGGGCATTTATTTTGTGTGCACCAAGTCCTTTCTCTACTGAAAGAGGTTTTAATGATGCTCAGTCAATACCTATGATGTATGTTATGAAAATTCTACTTACTCTGATGTTCTGCTATGGCCATCTCAATGACAAATTACATGAACTAGTAATGCAACAACAGCCAAACATTAAGGATTACTCAGCAAATCTTTGTCCTAATTTTCACTTGCCTCCATCCGAGCTTTATAAAACTCCACATCGTGAAGTTTCTCTTTGCACCGAACCAATTCCATCTCGAGTCTTTCCACGCGGTTTGCCCTCTCTCTCACAGAGTCGAGCTCATCTCTGTACACTCGGGCAGAGCGAGCATCTGAGGCAAGGTGCATGTTCTGTGAGGGATAAGCAGAGAGAAAAATCTAAGTTAATACTTTTAAGCATGTACTTTAAACTTTATTTTTTTTTGTATCTACTTACTGATTTTAAGCGTAGACAAATAGTAGGCCCCTGGTAAAGGAGTAAGAATTCTCCTAGTAGCCAGTAAATTCTCTACAAGACAGAGAGGTTCTTCAGCCTGTTGGACCTCTGACATCACTAATGCCTGATGCTGCATAAGCTGCAGGCGCTACCAGGCTATTTGCAAGCTGAACAGATGAGACTGCTCTCAACAGTTAAGAGTAAAGCATAGCACTGCTATGCCACAACCATAATCTTTGAACAGCTTGCTGGACTAAGTTGATTTCTTCATTACAAAACAGGCATAGTAGTAATTTTAGCCTCACACTGAAACAGGATCTTTTCTTAAATAGGGAAGATTGTCATATTAAAACAAGCCCACCTCACCTCTTGCTTTATTTTTTGCAGCTCTAGGGTGAGCTGCTCAACTTCATGTTTACAATCTGCAAGCTGCTCAGACTTCTCTTCCCTGAAAAAGATTAGAAAAATCTTAGTAATTTTTTTTCTTTCCTGAAACAATATTGATTATATGGACACTGCCAGGAATCTGTAAAGAAAGATACAAATCTCCCAGCATATTCTTTGTTATGACAGCTTCATCGTTTTCTCATTATACCATACACATATCATGGATCTGAGTTTGCAACTCTATTGTTATACTAAGTTCCTCTGTTTAAATCTCACTGGTGCACCTGCTGTCATAGATAGCTTCACTGGCCTCTAGACTTTCCACTTGAAGCTAAAAAGCAGGGCTAGCAGTTGTTATTTTAAAGGGGGGAAAGAGATAGATGAGACACAAAACGAAGAATGGAAGCAGCCATCACTCTACATTTAAAAGCCAATTATGAAAGAAGAAAAGATGGAAGACCCTACTAGCTTCCTACTGCTCTGATTCGAAAGGTGTGATTCTGAGAGCCCCTATGGAAGCCAGTGTATTGGAGCCAACAGGCTCCTGCATTTTCAGGATGTACAAGGCTTAATATGCAAGTCTCTCTAGAAGCACAAACTCACAGCTCCTGACGGATTCTTCTCAATTTAGCCTTTGTGTCTGCCAGCTCGACTGCAAGGTGCTGCTTTTCTTCATTAGAAAGAGGGTTGGCAGGGTTTGGTGAAGAATCTGGACTTGGTACTTTCAGAGGGCTTGGTGGTTGCTGAGACTGCAGATAATCTCTCTCCTGCGTGAGATCTACAATGACCTGGAAATACAGAAGACTATGCAGTGCCAAGAGATAAGTAGTGTATTTATACATTGTTTTAAATATACCTAAAAGTTATTTTTAGATTTACGAGATTATTAGTCTGGCATGGTACAGAATCCTAGTGACAGCCAGGAGTGAAGGTTACACAGAAGAGGAAAGGAATCTCCACTATGCTCCGGCCACTAGAACATTCCCCTTCCAATGCTCAAAATAAGTAGTCTGTTTTCCTTGAAGAATTCATAAAAACCTGGAAGAAGTAACAATTTTAACTAACACAATTGCAGCCAAAAGCATGACAGAAGATTTACAAGCTAAAGAAGGGGAGAAGGCTTCTCCAGAGATCTGAAGGGAAAGGAATTGATGAATCAAAAAAACTAGAGAAGACAATAGAGCCCAGGAGGGTAGATGCCAATGGAGAGACTAGGAAGCACTGCATGAATGACTGGACAGACACTCAGAGACATTTGGTCTCCACTTCATGGAGAGACTGTTCAACTCCTCTTCATCAATCATTTCACCACATCTTAGTGCTTACACAAGAATCAATGAAAAAGTCAAAACCTTTCTACAAATTTTCAGAGGTGTAGTAGAAAGGTACAGAAGAAATAGAAACCTAGTGCACAAATAAGACACAAGGGAAAGAATGGAGCCCACATCTACTGCTTCTCATCAGCTCTATATGGGAAAGATATGTCCTCGTACTTCTGTGCATTCATCTCTCTCATCAATGAGCCTCCTGAGGTGGAAAACCATATTCCTGGAGAGAGACTCTAGTTCTTCAGGTGCCATATCTGGGAGCTCCAGCCACTGTAAGTCAAAGACATTCTCCTGGTTGTGAGTCACCTAGGAATAGGAACAGAAAAGTATGTCTTTCCACTGGTTGAGTTGAAAATTTGTTCACTGTATATGCAGCATACCCCAGGTTCTTCTGTTGATAAATTAAAAAACATATCCATTTTAACAAACCCAGGCTGCAAATAATAAATGCAACTACCTTAACTATAAAACTACCCAGAAAATTTTGGTATTTACATTTTTTATAATTAAGTCTGAGTTTTAAAAGTGATTAGATAAATATTATGATCAAAACCATGTGCACTTGCATATTAGAAGTGTGCAACTCTCTTACTGACCCTGAGGTGATCCCCACAAGGAAGGGACTGATCCTACACTGAACATTACTAAGAAGAATCCCTGATTTCAACGAATTTGCAATTTGCAGCTGATATAGCTGGGAGGAGCTGTATTAGCTGCAGAAATACCTCTGGCTGATGCTAGCAGTGTATCTTTCAACTGTTACCCTACCTAAATTGATTTACTCTGAATCATTTAGCAGAAACATCAGGCAAGTCTCTCAAGCTCAGTTAATGACTGTTCCGGCTTTTGTTATAACCACGTGCTTAGCTCATCACGATTTTTTTTTCTTTCCTAAAAATTAACTATTTTTTAAAATTTTTTTTTAAATGTTAAGAAGAAGTTCCTATCTTAAGACTTTCCCTATTTGTTCCTCAAATCTAAGCATACCAGGCTTTCTACACCTGCATGCACTGACACCTGGCCACAGTCAGTACCCACTCCCAGTGAGGGGCACTTCCACTTGGCTCTTCAAAGTAAGAGACTTTCCGCATTCTTTGGCAAGCCTACCCATAGCCTTTCCTTCTTCTGAGACCTTAGGAATCAAAGAATGCTTGTCATTGGATCAAACACCTTCTTAAAAAGACCACATGTCCAATTTCAGCTCTTCAAGACCATCTAGGCTCAGAGGCCACTGTCTGAAGCAGGTCACTGGGCTGGCTGTGTCACCTACCACAGGGCTTGGGGACTAAGTGCTTACACCATTGGTGTAAGGGGCTCTGCAGCTTCTAAGACATACATGGATTTTGTCACTATTGCACATGGATCCTTACAACAATTCCTTCTACATGAACTTTTAGTGGCAAGCAAAGCATTTACCACTGAATCTCTAAAAGACCACTGAGCCAAATAATGATCCCAGCACCTTTCATTTTCATCTTATAATTTGAGTACAGTAACATAGTCAATTTTATTTTTTGTGAAGTTCATTAATCCATTATGAAATTCTAAGCATTAATATTTTATAGAAAAAAAAAAATCCTCTCAAGGAAGGGTGAGATACAACATCAAAAGAGACAACACTAAGAATCCTACCTCCTGAATATGTGACACAATGGCAGCTTGGGTTTCAATATCCAGTTGTTTTATTCTGTCAATAAACTCTTCTTTTCTTTCACACTGTTAAAAGAAAGCACACCCTGAAACAGTGCTACATACCCTAAAACTAACTGCTCCATTTTTCATTTAAATTAAAAAAAAACCCCAACTCAAACAACCCATAATGCTAATAAAAAACTGTTCAAGATCTACACTTTGTCACACTGGAAGGTGTAACACTTTACTGCTCCATATGGAGCATGAACCAAATTATGCATTAAATTATTTAAACATTTTAGTCAGTACAATTAAGGCTAAGTCAAATGGCTGGTTTTGCTCTTAAAAAACAAGATCAACATGCAACATGATCAAGAGGTGGGGAAACAGCCCGAGGAAATCATCACAGCTTCATTAATGGAGCTGCACAAATGTAAGCCTTCATTTACACTGCATAATTTAACCTGTCTGCATTTTGCTTTGTTTTGGCAATGAAGAGAGATACATCACTTTAGATACTATTCATGTCAACATCCAATGTTATTTGTTGGACTAAATCAACATATGCTTTAGACAAAAACCAGGAAACATTCTGGATAAAAATGAGTGACATTTCAGACAAACAGATTTTAGTAAATCTTTTACTTGAAGCATTAGAAGAGGCAGACATCTGCTATCTGTATATCTGTGATTGTGCAGTAAGAACGTTAATTGCTTTCTTGCAACTGCACTGTGAAGAATTTAAGCACTATTTAAAACTGTTTTTTAAAACTCATTTACAGTGTCCTTCTGGGGCCTGGTTCTGAGTCTCAACCATTTATTTCACTGGTAAGAACCTCAGACCAGTAAATGAGGACTGAGGATGCACAGCAGCCGAAACAATTCTTTGTGTTGCAATGCCACACTAACATAGCTCAGAGTGGCAATACGAAGACAGCTTTACCCTGACATAATTGAGCTGACATAGCTGAGCAGGGTAAGTGTCCTAAGGCATGACAAAAACACTAGGCAGACCTACAAACAAGGTCAATTATCAGCAAAGGCCTGTCGGCAATGAGGCCATTGTTTACTGCCTCAGAGGTTTGGTCGGCAGAACACTGATTTCTTTATCCGGTAACTGCTGTGCATTTCTGTGGCATTTCCCATATATATTGTCTCTCTATTTATTTAAACAAATGTCACACAAAGATCCCCACACTAATATACAAAGTATCTATTAATCTGGTATTTTCGACACATAATATTAAACCAAAATATTGTGCAAATAAAATCATGATTCATTAAACAAATGTTTAGACTTGTTAAACTATTTGTTTGGCATTAACATGTACTGTTCCACTTTGTATTTCTAAACAGTAAGAAAACAAACCAACAACAATCTTGATATCAAGAACACTGTTCAAAACTCATCTCGTTCCGTTGTGTTATCAAAGTTGCAAAAGTACACATCCTGTGTCTGATTAAGCACTGGCAACAAATTGAGGCTACTACTATCACACAACGTGCTTCCTTCTCCCCTGCATTTCTTTCCTTCACCTATTGTGTTTCTCACAATTTAGCTCACAAGTAGTCTCGAGCTCAAGATTTGTTCATACAGCACTGATCTTTGGGTAGATTTTCTCATTCCAGGAAAACAAAACAGATTTTAAAAAATCTTATTTTCCATGAATGATCACCTGCACAGCACATCCCAGAACCAACAACAGCAACTTCTTGATTTCATCCATACTTTTACCTAGAGAGGAAAAAACATCATCAGTACACGTGTGTAACAGATAAAGTACTTCCAAGTGATCCTCTCCAAAATACGTGCCTAAAAAGAGAAGCAAGACCTTTGAACAAGTGCCTGAACAATATATATATGCCTGCCATAAAGTTACTGTATTTTCTACGCAACAATGCAGTTCTTATGGATTAGTTTAAAATCCCAACTCCAGCAAGGCATTTTTCCCTTACTGTGCTATCCTCACATATCATTTTCTAAGGCTTTTCTGATCAATACATCACAAAAAAATATTCCTTTAAATACTTCTATGCATATGACTAACGTTTGTCTCTTGCGCTGTGGTTAACGAGTCCAAAAAAGCCCAACAAACCACCAACAGCTCTCCCCCACTCCAAAAAACCCCACCAAAATAAAACAAAAACACCCTGGGCAGAAGCAAAGGACGGTTAATCACAAAGAACTTGCCCTAAATTCTCCTTCTGTAAAACAGTTGCCACTCAGCCTTCCCAAAGCTGAATACCATTCTGTGCACATAAATTCTCTCTGAGGGATAGATGTTGCAGCAAATAAATTCTGCCTCTTTTCTGCATCAAAGCCTGTTGACACTTTGAAGCGTAAACCGCACGTGGCAAGAGGGCAGAGAATGAGTGATGTCTAAGGGATACTGAGGAGTTGACCATAGGCTGGGAGCCGTGGGGAGAGGAGACGCATCCCCGTTGCTGCTGCAGGGAATCCTGCTGCGACCAGCAGCTCTGCCGGCCATTTCCTAAGGTTAGGGGAGGGAAAGCCTCACAAGGGAACTGGTGCAGCTTAGAGTCAGCTTGTTTCAACAAAATTAATGTGGATTGTTGGATGGTAAAGGACGTTATGTATATCAAAGTAAGACAAAGGGCAAGGCAAGGAGGGCAAAAGAAAGGCAAGGAGTTTTAATGAGGAACTAAAACATCTTTACAGAGCTAGGTTCAGGAAAAGCCTGTCCTCATCCACACTGGAGGAAGACGAGGAAAGAGACAAAGAAACAAAACAGGCCACATATAGTTTTCTCTCATCTCTACACATCTGCATTCTTCCTGAGTATATAACTGTGGGACTAACATTTTCATTTTATATCCTGCTTTACTTGGGTATTCAATTGCTGCTATCACTAAATAGATACTAATTTCTGTGTGCAATTGTGCTCCTCCACCAACACCATGCCCATGTGAGGCTGCCCTGGCAGAAAGTCAGAGGCATGTGTAGGACCCAAGGCCAGGGAAGGGGAGTTACTCTGACTCATCAGTTAAGCTGCTGCAGCCCCACAGCTGCACAAAGGCACTGACCTAAATTACCGCAGGGGTTCCTTCCATTCCCACAACCTTGCAAACCAGCACGGCCGCATGCAGGCAGCTTAGGAAGTAACTTGTTTCCTGATTTCCAAGCACACAAACGTCCTAAACCAGTCTTTGAACATACCTACAAATTTTCAACAACTTTTAGGAATGTTCATCTGTATTACGACTCAAGAATGCCCTACAAAAGTCATCATGACTGAATGAATGAACACTGTAATTCTCAATATCCAGGTCCTGCATTAGTAACCATTAAGATTTTGCAAGCAGAAATTCTTCTCAACAGGAACAGCCATCTTTACAAATGCTAGTTCGCACTTCAGCCTGTAAATACAATACAGCTTATTCCCCTGCAGAATATTTAAAAAGTGGTTTTGAAAAGCATACAATCATTCTTACTCTTCTCCCTTTATGTAGCCAGGTACAAGGCTTCCTCTTTCCTGAGAAGTTACAATTTGACATACAAATTACATTTCAGCCTGTGAAAGTCTGATTGTTCTGTACGAATTTCAGTAAGACAATCTTAAGCATAGACAGTGACACAAAACCCTTCACCAACAGCAAAAGAAAATCTGTACTTCATGAACAGTTCCTTTGAGGGCATAACTGGGAGACTATTCGTTTGGTCAGAAGGTATTTTTTCAAGACACTGAGTTCTCAGTTTCAGTACCGGGTTTCATTCTACATCAGCTTCAAAGCAGATACAGAGCAAGTATTAAATGCAGAGCATGCTTGTGGGACACAAAAGCAAGTCATTCAGTTATGGAGAGCAAGTGACTTGAGTGTGTCTCTCATTGACCCAAACTTACTCAGGCAGAACATCTCCATGGAGAGACTGAAGGAGTCAGGCTGCTTGCTTTAGATCATGCCAGACAAGAGATCTAACCCTTGTGTGCTCTGGGCACCTTCATCTGTCAACCAGAAATTCCAATCTGTGCTCCATGGCATCCCAATTATCCTTGGGGTGAGCAGAGCGGCTTGAAGTCACTCATTTCAGAAAACACCAGGGCTACTTCCCAACTGAGACAGCATTTACACCATCCTAAAGACACGTGAACTACTTAAAGCCACTCAAACCACATTCTACCTCTCTGCATCAAGGCTTTCCTCTTTGCTCAGTGAGGTAACAGATGGGCACTGGTGTTGCTGCATGACCCTGTGAGGTGAAACACCTTTGGCTATTACTGCTAAGTAACATACCAAGGTCAACCCTGGTCTCCCAACAGGGACTGACCGTGCCTGGAAATAGCACTTTGAGTGACACCTTACCCACTCCAGTCCACCCGTGAGGAAGTCAAGCTGAGGCAGACATGGCAAGCCATGGCAGGGATGGACAAGCTAGAGTTTATAGAAAGGAATGAGAAATTAAGACTTGAGATAATCATGAATTGTTAGTTTCTTACTGTTTTAAATATAACATTTAGCAGTCTGCTCTCCCCCCTGGCAGCTTGCAGTGAAAATTTAGCAGTCAGGATTATTCCAAGGTTTCCTTTTCAATAAATTTTTCTATGCTTGCAGACATACTACATCATGTAATGAAAGTGAGGTTGTAGTACTCACTAGAAATACTTCTAAGGCTTAAAGGTCCACTCAGCAGATACACCAGCTACACAAGTGCTTTAGAAGATCATGTGTGATTAAGAGTTCCATTCCTTGGGCTTTCATTCAGAAGTTGTTTCCCATGGAGAGGAGACAGTTTGTTGACATTAAGGCACTCCCAGATCTCTCATACTCAAGCTACGTTTGAGTAACATTTTAAAGCCTTGTAGAATTACACTATTTACAGGAGATATTTAGAAAAAACAGGGTATGAGTATGAAAAAACCTCTCTACCAATCTGAAGTGCTTTAGAGAGAGTTGTCAATTAAACCTCGAAACAAGTCAGGAAGGGATTAATTACCCCTCTCCCTTTTCATCTCACCCACAGGAGAGCTAAGATACCACACCCTTCAGTGGAGTGCCGAAGGTGACAAAGGGAATCAGAAGCACTTCTAGGACTACTACAGAGCACTGCAGTGAAGTTCTACACTCTGGACGGTGCTTCTGCCCTGCAGTGCCGTTGCCCTGCAATGCCCCTGTCCTGCAATGCATGCTGAAGAAAAGCAAGTGACCTTCATCCCCGATTCACTCATGCCTTCTAAGCAGCGAATGGTTCTCGTGTTTTGCAAAAAGCTTGATTTGTGCCCATTTATACGATGGTAAAGTTCCTTATGCAACCTCATAAGCAGGAATGTACCTGCTCCCCTAGGCTGGCTCAATGGGATGACACAAGTCCTTCCCAGACAGTTGGGAAGTCTGCTGAGTCTACCCACGCTTATTAGCTGATCTTACCAAGACACTGTCCTTCTACGACCTAGGATGCAAACATTTAGGTCTGGGGCAGCTCCTGGCAGAGAGGTAGCCACAAGCTGAACGGACAAGAGTCAAACCATCACTTAAACAGAAAGGTACTAATTAAAAAAAAAAGCTTTTCTTCTAAGCCTTTTCTTAAAATTCCAGAGCAGTTGCTCTCAGGCCGTGTTTGTGCTGCAAGGGAGCCACCTGGATCATTTGCAGAAAGCCCATCTGCTCCCAGCCGTGAGAGCAGGCCAGCAGGTTTCCTGGAAAATAAAAGGAAGGGAAAGCCCAGACACCACTTGTGCATCCTGGGAGCCTCTCTGTGCCAGAGCCAGGAGATCCCTCTGCTCACATGGGGGTGGGAGGGTGGGAAACAGATGGCAGGACT